>JAOTQP010001546.1:94763299-94777497 GCA_026413545.1 Cichladusa arquata | reverse complement strand
GTTTGCTATCAAAACTTACAGATAATTGCAGTGTGATCAAGCCTTTGTTTCAATGTTATCTTTACTTCCTATTAATGAATGAATCTGACTTTATATTTACCAAAATAAAAGAAGAAAATGTTAATTTTATGTATATATTTGCAGTATTTTTGGATTATTTTTGGTCAGAAAGAGAAGCATTAATAGGAAAAAAAAACAACAAAAAAACCCAGGAATAACAAAATAGTAATCGTTCCAGACATTTGATAAATAGTTCTTCTTTTGATAGTATGTAAGAATTCCATGAGAGTGAATTGGAAAGATTTTATTGCTGACCTGCATGACTTAGTTGTGGCTTTGTCACTCATAAATAATGTATTCAGCCCCAACTCATGCCACTAAAACATTTATACCACAACACATCACTGTGTATGTTATATAAATATTTATTATGATGAATTATTAAAATGAGCAATGAATATTTATTCCTCTTGCAGCATGAGTACATGCATGTATGTATATTTTGTGTTTATATGAATACCCACATATAAAAATATTTCAGTAGCTCTCTACACATGGATATACACATGGATATATGTGGATATATGTGCATATATGTGTATATACATCCATCCATACAGGGATGTGCACAAACAGCAGTAATTCTGCAAGGTTGTAAACATGTCTTTTATAGATGTGCATTATTTATAAATGGAAGCATCTACATGAAAGGTGGAATTATGTACATTTAATATTTTTTATTATCTATGATTAATTCTGACAGGATCATGGCTTAGATGCAACTATCATAACAGAGGCAGGGCAAAGGCCTCGGCCAAACAGCATCCAAGGCTTTGAAAACATGATGAATTTCATTAGCCAAAATTTACAACCCAGGAGGTTCTTTCAGCTGCTGTTTTCATGTTCATCTGCTTCTGGGGAAAAAAAAAAATAAAATTTACTATATAGCTTCTGCAATACCCAAAATATATTTAAAGGAACAATGTTACACTGTGGTTCAGATGTCTCCCTACAACACATGCCTGTTGAATGCTGGAGCCTGTCTGGGTACATCCATTAATCCTATCTGATTTCAGACACTTGGCACATTTTTAAAAATTTGCCAGGAAGTCATATGATTGCACAGAGAAAGGGAAGAGAGAGAAAGCTGTCTATGAGCAGTGTTAAGGGGACACAGATGAGGCAAAGAGCCTGGGGACCAGACATGAGGTGCATTTTCCAGTCTCTGAGAAACTTTTCATTGCACACCACGACATAAAACATTCCAAAGCGTGTTGCAGATTTGAAATATTAATAGGAATTCATCAAGCTGCATAGGCTGACGCTTATTTCCCCATTTGCTATGTACAAAGCAAAGGATTAACACCACTGGCAATATTTGTGTCAGGCCATACTGATTAATTTAATATTCTGATTGGATGAGCAGCAGAGCTTTAATGGCTGTTAACTTTCTGGCAAGAGGGGCTGAGAAGGTGATAATGAGATTAACATTTGGAGGACCTGATTTGCTTTTGCGCTGTATTTAATTACTACTTTGACACCAACTGGTATGGATTGTGCAGATATGCTGATAGATGCCCATATTTGCTAAACTATAATATTTGCTTCAAAGAAATGTGTTAAATTCTGATATTTCAAAACCACTTTGCACAGACATGAAAATTACGTAATCCCATGCTCAATTAATAGCACCTTAAAAAGGATATTTGGAGAAAGCGGAATGCCTACAGGAAATGAAGAAAGATATTAATCAGCAATGAAAGCTGCACATTAAAGTTTAGGAAAAATAGTAATAATATAGTAACAATATAGGTTGCCAAAAATTGGTGAAGGTGACCAAGATGACTTAGATTTTGCAAATGAAATTAAAATAAGTCTTTAAATAATCTTGAGCTCTATAAAATAAAAGCGGAACAGAGAGGCAAAAAAAAAAAGGCATTAACACAATCAGGTCTGCTTAAAGATTTTGTCATTTCTTTCTTCCTCTTATAAAAGAAACATGGTTTGGATTATTCTTCAGAAAGAAGAGTCATGAAAAGTCATGTAAATCTTATGCTGAATGTTCAAATACAAAATAATTGAGCATAGGGTAAACAACACAGGAAAAAAAAAAGTGTAACCTTTCCTTAAACATGCTCATAATTGCTGAACCTGTTTTTCTGAACAAGAATGTGAATTGGCCAGCCATAGATGAAAGGAGAAAAGACAACAGATAAGACTACCAAGCTGCAGTGTATATTTTATAGAGATGGTCAACAGTTCCTCTTGGGACTTATCTCAAGGACTTTCAAGAAGATTTGCTAAAGGCAGAAAGACAACATGCTGAATAAAAATTTAAATTTATACATAATAATCAAATGTTGTTACTATTTAGTTTACGAGAAAAAGCTTATTAGGACTATAGCCTGTTTATACACAGTTCAGAGTTTGAGGAAGCATGAGGTTTTAAATATGTATAGTCTAAACACACAATTTGTGTGTACAAAATCATATACATGGTTCTCAGTTTTCACTGGCTGAGCAAAGCATTTATTTAATTATCTTGACCTCCAAGAATGAAACTCCACCCCTTCTTAGACAGCTATTGTTCTGGACCTGACTTCAAACTGAAACAATTATTGTGGAAAAAGCTGACCACACTTGTGCTGTTAATACACAAAGTGTGTCCTTCAGAAGCTTCCTCCTCTTAAGAGCAAGAGTGTTGGAAGGCAGGAAACAGAGAGACAATCCAATTGACATATATACAATAGCCCATTTTGATGTTCTACAACTGCAAATGCAATTTTCACACACTATATAAGTTTATTTGCACTGTTAGTGCAGTGGAAAAAGCCTTAGGCTAAACGAAAACAAGGCATTTTTCTTCAGGTGCTGCTGTCTGTAATAACTAATTGATATCCCTCACAGCCCTCTTTTGCTGATGAAGTATGCTCTCAGGTATCAAAGGTCAGGGTCACCACAAGATATCCTGGGAAGATTTTCTTTCTCTTCTTTTGGTTATTGTGATATATTAAGCATATCATTTATTTTAATCTCACATTTATGTTTTTTCCCTCACAGCACTGAAAAATTTTCTCACAATTTACATGCTGTACCAATGATGTGAAATGACAGAACACAGAGCTGGAGTGCAAAAGAATAGTTATCAGTGCTGTTGTGGTGCAGATCCCAACTACCTTTCTATCTGAATTGTGCAAACCAGGACAGACCATCCAGTTTCAGCCTTTGCTATTGTTTCAGCTTTAATGTCAACTTCACGGAAGTCTTTTGACATAACTTTGAGGCTAAAACAATTAAACAAGACAGACAGCCCTGAAACAGCTGATGAAGGATCTGTTGAGCTGCTGTGGCTGGATATGCAGCACAGGAGCTTGTGCTAGAGGCTTCAACAGCATCATTCTGGCATGCTGGGAACACTGTGCCAACTGTTGAACAAGTCCAGCAAAAGGGTGAAAATTCTGATACTTATGGGATCCCTTACATTTGCTCTGCAAAACCATCTGTCATGGTTTTCATTTATACAAATACAACCATGAATTTTCAATGTCCATAAGGAAAAAGGATATCTTTAATCTGAAACGGATTAAACCAATATTTCCCACACTTCCTTCAAATCTCTTTCTGAATGACCAGAAATGTTTGCTTCTGAATGACCATTCTGTTTCTGAATGACCAGCGCTCAATGCTCCTCCAAACACAAATCTATTAGGACAAACAAGAGAAATAAATTTTAACAAGGCAAGGATGGAATGAATAAATCAATTACATGTAAGTATTTCCATCCACTTTGCTATGTCTTGAACTTTTGGGTCAAGTCTACAGTGTGTTACTTTGCTTCAAATCCATGGTGCATTCCCAGGAAATCTTAGAGCTGTAAAAAATTAAACCTTGGGAAATATCACAATACAGGTGGAAAGTGTCTAGACTAACTTGCCTTTGGCACCATAAGAAGAAAATTTTCTGAACTGTTTTGAATGACTGCTGACTGATCATTGGTGGAAGTCTTTTGAGGCAGTTTCTTACTGAGAAATCTGACAGACACTGCAGAGAGATTTTCTGAGCTGAATAGACCAAGTAAACGTTCGGTGAAGGAATGGTAAGCATCACGACTGTCTAGACCTAGAAAGCAAACCATGAAATGCTATAAAGAGAAGAGAAATATGTTAATAATTTTAAGAACAGATTATTACTCAATAATAAACAAAGGACAGGCAAATATGCATTTGAGCAGCTGAAGTGGCCCCACTGCAGATTAATATTCCTAACAGTGCCTTCCAGTCACACCCTGGACATTACACATCTGTCTGCCCACTATAAGCCTTTTTTTTCTCTTTTTGTTTACTTCCCTAATATTTGAAATGCAATCCAAGGCATCTTGCTTATTAAACTGGAGAGACTTCAAATTTGCTTTTGCACAATAGGAGCTAATTGTCTGAGACAATTTGCATCCATCAGTGCAGTGTTTTATGGCTTTCAGACTCAGTGTAAAATGAATAAATAAGAGAGCTGAAATCATTACTCTCTTTTATTACTGGAGATGTGCTGGCTAATCTGAAAGTAATTTGAATGCTAGAGGCCTGTCAAACACTGGACATCTGTCAAGCTCTATCTAAAGCCCATAGTTCACAATCTGTGCCACTTCGTAGCCTCCTCGTTTTCTTATCCTGAATATTTTCCAGGCAAAACCAAAAGTCAGAGTTAGTTGTTTAGCATGTGTATTTTTTTGTTGTTGTTGTTTCTTGTATGTAGAATTATTTGGAGAAATTTATAATTTTACTGTTTGGTTAAACCTGGTTGAGACTTAATTTTCGTGCTTTTGGAGAGTGGTAATTTTTTATGACCTTTCTAAGATTTCATTGCTATTTTAGCATCATTATCAGATAGAAAAAGAGGCCATCTGTCAATTGCCACTATCGATTTCCCTCATCTTCCCAGAGGTTGTAGCTGCTCTACAGAAAGCTGCAGAATTGTGCAGGAGAAACAACAAATGGAAAAAAAAAAGCAGGGGGGGGGCAGGGAGGATATACATCTAGGATAGATGCCATAAAAATAACTATGGGGGACAGACAGACTTAGCAACAGAGGAAACAACACTTGGGAGATATGAGGAAAATAAGGGTACAGGATATTTATGCAAAAAAAAAAAAAAAAAAAAAAAAGAAATCAGAAAGAGACAATGTTCATAATTAAGAATTTGGAAATTCTTGTTGAGGACTAGGGGAAAGAAGAGGAGGCCTTTTAAAAAGGAAATTATAATTGCCAATAGAATAGGAAATGTAGGGAAATTAGTTAGCTAGAAGTGAGGCATTGTAAGAATGAAGATTTTAGAAACAGGTTACAGATAAATTCCAAAGATGAAGAAAAGTTCAGCTGAAGAGATTATTATCCCTTATATGGAAAAAAAAAAAAAAAAAATCAGAGTTTTAATTCTGAAGGAGACAAACAATGTGTTTTACTCAAGAAATTATCTGGAAAAAAAACACAACTGCAACGGAACAGTAACTTATATAATATTTAATTGGTACCAGAAATTCCACAGCAGACTTATGCTATATTCTCCCTATTTTTCCCCACTTTCTCCAGGGCAACAGATGCCTCTGTATTGGAAGATATCCTGAGAGGAGTTTTCCCTTGTATATCCAACACTTTTACACTTTTAAAACATGGCATTGATTTATGGCTGCAAAGCTCAGAAAAGGAGCAGGCAGTCAGGAATCACCTGGTGCCAGAGCGTCTCCCAGGCCCACAAAAGGTACAAATCTCATGTCTGATACCAGCTTATGTAAACCCTGATATTTCATGTCAAAATGCAGGATATTCTTACCATAAAGGTCACTTACTCTTTGACTGAAGTGTGTCTGGGTTTTAGTATCATTCAGCAAGGAGACCACATCGCCTTATTGTCTCATGAAATACACTAAATGTCATAATAAGAAAAAAAAAAAAACAAATGTCACTAATAAAAATAATAATATGTATAATTTTTTTCATGCCCCCTTCTGTTCATTCCTAGCTAAAAGAGAAACTATCTCTTGTTCGATCATCCTTGCTGCCCTTCCCTAGAGTACTTTTCATTCTTCTGCCTCTGTTTAGACCAGGATTGACCAAAGCATTTTGGACACAGCTACCACTGAGATGAGGGAACCTGTTGGTTGAAATAAAGACAGTGTAATAGGTAAAACAAAAGCTGAATGCACAAGTAAAAGCAAAACATGAAATTTCATCCCTTTCCATAGGCAGGCAGGTGTTCTGCTGGCTTTATATGTTCATCATGACATCACACTGTATGCAATATCCCTTGGGTCAGTTGTGGTCTCTCCTGGCTGTATGCCCACCCAGCTCCTTGTGCACCCCCAGCCTCTTTCCTGGGAAGGCTGTATGAGGAGTAGAAAACGTCTCGACTGTGCAAGCTCTGCTCAGCAATAACCAAAACATCCCTGAATTATCAATACTGTTTTCAGCACAAATCTAAAACACAGCCTCACATCAGCACTATGAAGTAAATTACCTCTATCCCAGCCAAAACCAGCACAAGGTCTTTATCAGTAGCAGTGCATTACAGAGCCTGTTTTACATAAGTGTCTCGTGTTTCTCTATACATGCACAATGTATGAGTTTCCTGGTGCTGTTCATTATTCCTGGTCTGTAACGTGGAGGTGTCGAGGTGGTAAAGCAGTCACCCACTGTGTTTGCAGTGAAGCCACCTAAAATTCTCCCAGGTAATTCAGTTGTGCAGTTTGGAGTTATTTCCTGGTGGCAGCCTGCATGGTGTTCTGGAGGGCAGCAGGAAGGGAGTGTGTGGCTGCACTCCGTGTCAGCCAGGTGGCTGCAGCACCACAAACTGATATTGAGCTCCCAGGTACGTTACACCTGCAAGTGGAGATGGAGATTGTGCTCTGGCTGATACACTGCGCAAAGCAATAAACAGTTATTTCTGAAAGAGATTGCTGTGAAAAGTGAGGGAAGAAGTAATACCTCCTTCTAACTAATAAGGAAGTGTGAGATGAGTGACTGACATGTTTTGAAAATCAACTAGTGCATCAAAATAAATTACTTTTACAGAGCTAACCTTACAGAATGTATAGCTCCAAGCTCATCAGTAAATATCACAAGAAAGGAATAGAAAGAGAAAAAGCATTGGACTTTGGATAACCCTGAAAATAAACAGCTTTGTTGTGGTGAAAATAGAGTTGTTTTGATAATGCAGTCCCAAATTTCTTCAAGAAATCATCAACTGCATGGGGAACTGAGTCCTGTTTCCTGGATCCCAGAGATATGCTGCTGACATTTGCAAATATTCTCTCCTACAGTGTGGAGGATATGTATATGACTCAGATTATACAAGACTAAAATACAGCCTATATATATATATATTTAACATATTACTGTTAATGTGTCATAAGGTTTAATTTACGGAGTGTAAAATGCACTGAGATTTTTAAATATTCAGAAGTGTGACACTGCTTTTTTCATTGCACATCTTTAAATAAAATCCTTTAACAACCAAGTTACAATACATAATATTATTTTTTATGAACTGTTGTCTTTTATTTCAAAAGTAGACTGCTCTTTTTTTTTTTTTTTTCAAATAATAAAAGAAAAAGTGAAAGGAAGAGCTTAGTAAATCTATTTTACAGATGATTTTCCACTGAACTCAAGGATTTACACCACGGTAGCTGTGATCAGATTTAAATTTATTTTAGTATAGATTGATGCTACTTTAGTGACCTGTGCAAAGCACGGAAGAGGGATGACTAATAGTAATCTCTGTTTGAAAAATTATGTGTCAGGTACAGTATGAGGCAAATGATCCTCTGAGTTTGTGCTTCAATTAGACACATACAACACATGTGCAGGGATAAGGATTAGTGAATCATTTTTAAAATAATCAGGAAATCTTCAAAACCTGTACAATAATAGACTAGATCCTGCAATTCTCAGTGTGCACTGAGAACACTGAGAATCCATAGCCTCAGGTTATGAAGTGACTTTAGTGGATCTGCAGATTAACAGTAGCTGAGGCCTTGGGTTATTGCATGGGGTTTTTCTGCCTCAGACACCGGGGATTATTAAGTCTGTTTTATGGAGTGGTCAGGAATAGATACTTGGGGAGAGAGTATAAAATCAGGGTAAATACAGTTTCCTTCTACCTTCTTGTGAACAGGGCATTACATTTGAAAATGGATGCTGCAATTAGACTGCTAGGGGCCAAGGAAAGGAGGGAGATTTCTCCCCTTGAATGTACCATGCAAACATTTCATAATGCTGTCAGAAAGTACTGTGAAAATTACTCCCAGGTTTTGGTCATCCACTTGCCCACGTTAAGCAAAGCTTAGTTTATTTCTATCTCCAATGTTGTAATGAACAGTCTAGTTCCTTCTAAAAAAATCCCAAAATTATATTTTTGAAAATATTTTTAATTAGACTGATTTTTTCATTACCCAGTATAAAAAATACCCTACTTGTTTTAGCTCCCTATACCCTACACAGTCTTCTAGAACCATTTCACTATGAAAAATTTCCAAAGACTCTCATGCTATAAACTGAATAGTGTCACACATGCTGGTTTTTCCATATAACAGGAAAACACAGATAAAGTGGAAAGTGGTGTCAGCAGCATCTCTACTCCTCTGTATTTGTACATAATGTCAGAAGATGTCTCAGCTCTATTTCTATTTGCATTTAGAGAAGGAATATTTAAAATTAAGATTACATCCAGGGAAATATCAAGAGGCTACCTTAATGCTTGATTCTTTGCTTGGGTTAGGCTGATGCCTTTTCATTATTCTTTATTGCATAGATTGGTCTTTTGGTGATAACTAAAGCTGGATTAAGGGTCTGGTATCTACTGATTTGAGAGCAAATCTATGGCTGGATTTTGAGAGGTTCAAGGAGTTAGACAAGGAGATGGTGCTAAAATTTCATCAGGTTGTCCTTTTCTGTAGAGATTAGTTATTATAATAAAAAGTTTCCAGGTTAGACTAGAGTTTGGAAATGCAAACTTGAATTATCTAGTTCATTACTGGGTTCTCTAAGACAGAAATAGGTATTCAGAACTCCTAAAATCTTCTGGTTTCCTGTAATCTATTGTTAACTATTACAGGCCTTGGAGAAAGGGAGTGACAGCTGATGAGGATAAAAAATGTTTTTTGTTTCTGCTTTTTTGTTAACTTTCTTTCTGTTTTGATTTTTTTTTATCGCTCCCCCCTTTTTTTTAAATATATAGCTACCAATCTAAATATTTGGATTAGATTTGTTATTATGGCTTAGTAAAACTAGTAAGAACTGACCACTCTGCTACAATTAGCTTTAGAGCTAGGGCTGCAATTTTGTGTAGAATTTTGGCATATAAAGCTTCAAAAGTTCAGCTCATTACTGCAGAGTTAGAAGTTAGGAGAAGGGAATGCTGTGCGCAGAAGAGAATACCATATGTTTCATTAACTGTAAGCTGTAAGTAGAGGCTGGAGTAGAGTGTGAGTTTGGGGAATAACTTGGGAATAAACCTTCCAAATTCCATTTTATTAACAGTCACTGAAGGGCCCACAGAATTAGGTAAAGGTCCAATGACTCATGTTCTCTTTTAAGATACAACTGGTACTTCAATAATTAAAGTTAAGTTTAATTAGGGTTAGAATTCAGGGGTGTTGTTAGGGTTAGAATTTGAGAATGCACACATTCAGAGTCATGATTACTTCTGGATTCAAAAGTGCCTACAGGGCTAGGAAGAGGCCGTAGTGTTAATAGGATTGAAATAATAGGATCTCATTTAGCACAGGGATTTATTTCCTGCCTCTAATTACCACTATAGTAAGGATAGGGTTAGGAAAAAAAAGGGCTTGAAAAATCTGTGTTTTCCAGCTTACTAGTGAAACCTGCAAGGACTGGAGCCATGAAGGAAGTTGGTTTCTTCATAGACATGGGCGTTTATATGGACTGTGAGACTGGTTAAGGTCTTTTCATTGCAACTTGATTCTCTAATTCATTTATTTTGGCATGTACTGCAGATTCAATGGATTAGGAAGCTGGTTGCTCCATGAGATTTATCCTCTTCCTTAAGGCCCTTTATTGAGAGCCCTGCATAAGCTTTTAGGGTTTGAGAGTTACAAGCTTCACTGGGCCACTTAACCAACATACCTGTCAAAATTTGCAGAGTGAAAAATAGAGTTAGTGTTCATAACCAGAATGATCTCAACTTTCTTTAAGACTTTGGATGGATACCTTCACCATGGACTTAGGGTTTTGGTGAGAGCAGTGCTGGAATTCAGTCTGGATGCTCATAGTAATGGAGAAAGCACACCAGGAAAGATGACAGTGACAGACCCTTTACAGCTCTAGTTCTGCCAGTGGCATCATCAGAGCTCATACTGATGGTGAAAGTAGTGGTGATGATGACAGTCTCCTGTTCAGGCTGGAGAGGAGTGCTGGCTGTGGTGATATCTGTAGCTGAGGGCAAGATTTGATGATGTTTAGGATGGTTCTGAGAGTGAATTAGGGGTTAAGATCCCTCTGTTCACCTCTTAAGGGTAGTCAACAAATCACTTTAAGGTTATCAGATCTCCAGAAGATCCTGACCAACTCTGATTAGAATTAGGATCCTGTTTCCTAACCTTGTATCATTAAAGCTGTTGTAGTCTCATCAGACACTCAGAAATAAGAAGTGGGTTAAACTTTGTGATGAAGTACTGTTCAATTTGCTTGTGTAATGTTTAGTTGTGAAGTTAGGAAGAAGCCAAAATTTCAGGGAAAGCTAGTGCCTTGTAGCTTTAAGGTTACTTTGAATCACAAAAGGGAACTCATTGTCTGTAGTTTCACCCACCTCATCTACAGAGTCCAGCATTTGTCTCAGGTTGTATTGAGGGCAACTATCACTTCCATGATAGTTTTTTTGTTCTTGAAGCTCAAAAAGTACTTGTAGGGGTTTAGAAGATGAGGGTCTGTGAAGCCACTCCTCTTACAAATAGTTGTCATGCTATCAGTCTGCAGACAGAATTGTCATTTGTATTATGAGTGGGCAATAAAAAGATGTAGGAACTCAGTGCATTGGTAGATTTTTGCAAAGTTTCTGAGATAGGAAAAGGGCTGATCTTGAAGGTTGCCATTGTATCATCTTCCAGGTGGTGGACTCACCAGCTCTGCATTATGAGCTTTAATGGACACATAAGCAGACTCAGGACTTGGAAATGCAATCCTTTTGGGAACTGGTTTTGAGGGTATGCTGAGCTCAGGGGGGTAATCATGTTACCACCATCAGAGCCACAGCTGCAAGTCCTGGCAGATGGGAAGTTTAAGAATAAGGAGAATCCAGCTCAGAGGTTGAGAGCTTGTGTGTCACTCTTCAGGCAGTCTTGAGATTGAGTCAGAAGCTCTCTGTCCATTAATACAAAGAAAGCATCTATAAAGAGCTACTTCAGTAGGTGGGAATAAAATGGCTAAAGCCAGATGAAAGAGACAATGCAATAGAAAAATATGTTTCATAAATAGGAAACATATCAAGAACATTTTGATAGATGCCTCGTAAGTCTACAATTACAACTTCACTAATTATAAAATTTTGTTAAAAAACAGATATAAAACTATGAAAACTTTTAAGTGTTGATAGCAGGAGAAAGTAATGCAATCCAGCCAATAAAGTTACAGCACTTAAGAAATATGTACCACCAGAAGACTAAAAGATAATAATCTTTAACTACTACTACTACTACTACTACTACTACTACCACTACTACTACTACTACTACTACTACTACTACCACTACCACTACCACTACCACTACTATTACTAAAAAACATGTGTAATAACTGAAGAAAGAACAGAATTTCTAACTAAGTGCAGGGAAGTTCTTTAGGGAACAGATAGTGTTCTGGACATATAAAATTAAACACATTTTATCTAGTAGTAAACTAATGGGAATATAGCATATACTGAATGGACTAGAAATGAACAGAGTGAAACTATAAGCAAAAAATCATCACTGAGTTGTTGCAATTGTAATTGTAATCTATTGGGATTGATTGATTTGCTACCTTTAATGGCTTGTAAGGAAACAAGAACGACATCAAGTATTACTGTGATGCAATGATTGAGGGTAGGTGACCAGTTTGGAATAAACTAAATCTCTCAGAGACCTGGCAACAAGTGCATTGTGGTGTACCCAAACACAGACTTATGTAGCAATAATAGAAAGGGTAGGCTATGCTTGAAAGGACTGAGGGGGGATCTCTGTGACTACAGACTCCAAAAGGACTTAGGGGACCATGGTAAAATTTAAGCAAATTAGTGCCCATCTTGCAGCAGGGACAGCAGGGCTCATGCCAAACTCACAAGGGAATCTAAGGAGGAAAAATTTCTGTGACTGTCACGCTTCCAACAATTTCTTGTAAAATGTATTTGCTCCCATGTTATCATCATAATGTTTTACTTTATAACTTTATCTCATCTATGAATATTCATTTCAAATATAATAAAATAACATCAATGACTAATGGAGCTTGGTAGCTTCCCCTTTGCTGAGATAACTCCGATATTGCCAATAACTTTCTTCTCTAAAAGTGCATTTTGGTTTTCTTTTGCCTTTATGAATCTTGGCAACAGAAGATTTTTTCTTTTAGGTTAAAGAACACTCAAGTGCATCTTCATTCTGACTGAACTAAAAATCCAGTCATAGTTGGATTCCTTGAGTTCTTGTAAATGATTACATCTCATAGATGATGTAATTAATACATTATTGACCTTTCTATTCTGTGACAAGGGTGTTATCAGTATAGAGTTGGGTGTATACCCATGCTCCTATTTCTAATACGTCTATGTGCAGACAAGTTCATCCTTTGCAGAGAGATTCTGTAGTGCAAGGTGTTTCTTTCTATCTCCAGCCTCATTGACTAGATAATTTTCATGATTGGACTGTATTTTGTCCCTTTCCAATTAGAGAAGTCAGCCTAAGAGGGGGAAAAAGAACCACAAGATTTCTAAAACAGGCCATTTGTCTTCACTGTTTATATTCCACAATACATTCTGACTGTAACTATTGAGAAGATAAAATATTATCTTTTCTTACTTCACTGAAATAATAATTGCTCTCAAGTGCTGGAATTCAGATATTTACTTTCAGGAGTGGAAATAATAAAAATATTGATTTTTTTACTATACTAAAGTCATCTTCTTTCATGCAATCTTCATTTTTCTCATAATGAACTGTCTTCAAGTATTTCAGATGTATTGAGAAGGCAGCTGGAATAAGAGTTACTGGGAGAAATGTTTCTTTAAATGGTCCCTCATCAAGTGAGTTGCTATCTCAGCCTCTTGTAATTTTGTATAACATAGTGACATTAATATTTGGTGAATTAATATTGAACTTTCTACGTTCCTTTAACAAAATGCGTAGTGGATTAAATATTTTAACGATGATTTCCCAGATTCCACTGTTTTTAAACATTGGGGGTTTCCCAGTGTTCACCACTAGATTGAATGTGTTGGGTTTGTAAGACAGCTTATTACTTTAGACAATCTTGATAAATTTCATTGAGAAGAATAGTCAGCACCTGGTAGAACAGGTTCAGGGAGCAGTGCAAAGTGCTACTGCACGTATGACTCACCCAAGAAAAGAAGAGTAACCTGAAGATATGCTGACTGCAAGGAGTTCTGACACTGCTGCATCCACAACAGTGATGAAACTCTCCAGCTCAGCACCACTGCAGAGTAAGGGAACCAAAAGTGAGGTTGGCAGGACCCCTGAAACTATTGGCATTCAAATTAAGAGGAAGAAAGCTATTACTTTTAATAGAATCTAGGGACAGGTGAATAACTTCAGGCATAGAAATCTCTTTTCTGCAGCTTCCTCAATTTCTTATTCTGAAAATGGGCAGATTCCTCCCTGGAACTCTGCTATGACTGTAAGTAAAAACCCTTCTGTTCTCTGGAATGAAGACATAGGCAAAACAGTATTTTAGAAAAGTTTGAGTCTTACTGTTATAAATACAACATTGGAAGCACTAAGAGTAACAAGGAAAATGAAAAAACTCTTGTGATATTTTCACACAATTTAGTACCCTGTGAAAAAACAAATAGATATCTTTTGCATTTTTCATCTTGGGATGCAAAAGGATCAAATAGTCATACAGAGAGTCATCCCACTTCCAGGGATGTGGGCTTTTGAATATTATTTTTTCTAACCTTGGGTCCTAGACTTAATTTAAATCTG
>JAOTQP010001546.1:94691448-94757098 GCA_026413545.1 Cichladusa arquata | reverse complement strand
CCTTCCTTCCTTCCTTCCTTCCTGGAATCCTTCCTTCCTGGAATCCTTCCTTCCTTCCTGGAATCCTTCCTTCCTGGAATCCTTCCTTCCTTCCTATTTTTTCCCTCTCTTTCCCTTTTTTCCTTCTCTCTTTCTCTCGGTAACTTCTTCCCATTTTTTCAATTCAAAATTGTTTTAAAAAAGAAATATTTGTAAAGAAAGTGGGACATGTAAAGTGAGTAACACACTACCACATAATGAATTTTCATTTACATTTCTACAAACTCTTTACCTATAACCTCTCAAAGCCATTTTTATCACAGACCTGTGGCGACACACAGTAGCTCTTTGAGGTTGCTATTTTACTGACATTGTTTTAAACCTGCATAAAGACACATGAAGTTAAGGCTGTTGCCAATATATAAAAGTTTTAGCATATTGTTCCCCAATGGCTCTGCTTTGTACCTAGCTTTCTGTGTGGTTAATCTGGGTCTAAATGCTAATCTAGTAGTGTAATGTGGATGTCATCCTACTTTAGACACCAGAAAATTATGTATTTAAGACAAATTTCTTATCCATGCTCCCACTGTGGTAAAGGAAGAGAAACATGCTTTCAAAGGAATGAGTCCACCATCTAAAGATGGGTATCACATATGTAAGACTTGTAGGGTGAATTGTCCCCAGGAGATTAAAAAATTACTATAACTAGAAGTGGCACTTTAGAAAATCAACTTCCATTTGGGGTTCACATAAATATAATGGAGGCAGACATTGTTCAAAAACTCATCAGTCAATGTCTTTAAGATGTCCCTCTCCTAAATTTGGAAATGAATCTCATAATGTAAATCTTCATGCTGTATTTTGGTCACTGATTTCTAGTATGCTGGGATTGCAATCACAACACTCTCTACTTTCCTGGCAAAATGGGAAAAAATAATCCAAAAGTCGAATGCGTTAGGAGCTCCAGGGGTTCTATTTTATAAAAGCCAGAGTCGTTTTCAGATCAAGTAGTGGCAGTAGCAAGACTGACTGCAGAACACTGTAGACCAGTGTGATACCACCTGAATATGTATTAGTGTATTAGCACAGGTACTGACACCTCCATCCACACAAAATTAGTTCTGGATGAAAGCCATGCAAGTTATTAAGCAGAAAAGTAACAGCTGAAATGCAAAGCTTCATGGGCCTGAGCTGGTAAACTCTACAATCTCACTTCTGTGAGGTGACCATTTTTATCAGCATTCTGGGTCAATGGAAAAAAAAAGAAGTGCTGTTTCAGAGATTGATTCAGCTGAATGAATCAAATATTATATATCATGTATTGTGCCTCTTAATTTGTGAAAGTGTGTTGCTCAGACTGTTCTCTATGTTTTCTCAATTACTTATACCTGTTTAAGACATTTAGATGAGAATTGAAATATATTTTGTTTACATAGTATGTTTTGTCATCCTAGAGTAATTAATAAATTTAAGAACAGAAAGCAGAAATTCTGAACCAGATTGCAGCTGGCTTTTCTTACACAAGCAGGGCCAGACTTTACCCCCAGGCATCCCTCCCAGTTCCAATCCATACAATCTTCTGACTGCAAAGAATATTACACAAAAATACCACCTGGACAAAGAAGTGGTAGGAAAGAGGAAATATTGCATGCTGCTTTATTTGACATGAAGTGAGTGTTTCCTGTGCAGGGGAGTGCATAAACAATCTTCTTTGCTGTATACTGGTATCATTTCCCTTGTAACTCACTCACAAAAATCCTCGAGGAGGTCACATATATGTCTGTTTATATGTGTGTGTGTATGTGTATCTGTACATATAGATGTGTTTACTTTCATCATTTAAATTTAAAAGAAATAATAAAATACTAGAGGATGTTCCACAAGCTCTGCTGTCAGTAATGTGTTACAGTAGCACAGCAGTTTAGGATGACAGTTTTCATTTGCTCTTGAAGCAATCAGCGGATTTTAGAGGGGTGAAATATAATTGCCTCTTACAAACTGATAACAATGCTTTCATTAATTTAATTTGACTATTATCTTTCATTACAACAGCTCTACAGACTCTTGCAGGTATGAATTTTGAATTTTTCCACTGGAAAGTGAATTTTGCACTGGAAAGTGTAGCTTGTAACCTCTTAAGTTTAACCTTAACTAAAAAGATAATACACATAAGCTTGTGCTTATAGACTCGTAGAGTCTAAGTGAATTAGTTGCATTGCTAAGTATTTTCAGTGTTTGTTAAAGGAACACCTAATTGTTGCAAAAATTCAGGAGGTCTTCTGTGCACACAGTGTAACATTCACATGGTGTCTCTGACAGATTGTTTGGGTATTTCCTGTTGTATATCCCTCTGAACTGCATGAACAGATATTTCTAAATTAATATATCGACTGAAAAAGAAAACAACAAAACCCACAAAAAACCAAAATCAAACAGTGAACAAACAGATTACTTGTGGAAATTAACTTTTTGAAATATTTGTTTAATTTGGGGATATGTATTTGTGGAGCTAGAGCTTTCTGTGCATGATGCTTAAGTCAGCTTTCAAGAAGGATAAATTGTCTTTCTTTTCATCTGCAAAACTAATCTGAAATGCATGTAGGCTTCAAAAATAAATAGACTGCTCACCTACCACTGCTAAACTTGGAATTCTCTCTACCAAGAACACTGCTTTTCTTGGTGAGATTCAGAGGGGAAGTGTCCATTTATGCCAGTAGGATTTACACGTCTAAAATGTTTGTTGACACTTACAAAACGCAAACTGACTGAAAAACTAAACTCAGAGATGAGGTTCTCTGCCACAGGATTAAAGAAATGGGAGGAATCTGAGTGGAAAGCAGCTGACACATTTTGGGCCAGCTGTCTGTAAATTGCCCCTTCTGTGCTGAGGTGCTATGTGGTCTCTGCTTCAGCGCGCCCCGCTGCAGCCACGCTGCCAAGGCAAAGCTGAAAGCCAATATTCAAATGAGGCCTGAAACCGAAATACTATTTTTCTCCATTAGAGGGTGGTCCCTCCTCATCATGGCTCAGCTCCACTGGCAGCAGAAGACCTGCAATGCAGTGAGCTGCGTCGGGGATGACACATGGATCAGGAGATGTCTGCGCCTTCCTCCTCACGCCCCATGCTCCCTTTTGAATGTGGCACTCAGAGAAAAGAAGTGTGCATGGGCACAGGCCAGCTCCAAACACACATGCAGCACCTGCTGTTATCCATGTGTCATGTATGTATGTATGTATGACAAACCAGGGTGCCTGCACAGACATGTAGTTGTGCCATGTAAAGCAACGTAAGAACAGCTTTGTGTAGCATCTGGAGCTGAATTCGCCATTGCACATTTTTTCTCCTGTCAATAACATCTACTTCATTTCGGCCATGCTAATTAACTGTACACATTAAAAAACCAAAAAACAGCAAAACAAAACACATTTGGCACATGTATATAGGTGTATGCAAACGATGCATTAAAAATAAAACCTTTACATTAAGATAAATTTTTATTAGGAGTTTGAAAGCCAGAGAATACCAAAATGCTACTTGCCAAACAAATCTCACTGCACTCTCATGTGAGTCTGAACAATATAAAAAGCCTTTCACAACATGATTGCATTCATTATTGTAATACCCTAATTCCATGCAGGCAACTCTATTCATTCATTTTGTTTTGAAGATTATATATACATGAAGTAGAATTCTGCAATGTCTTTTTACAGCTCAAATTCAATAAGAAGAAAAAAATTTCAATAGAATTTCCTACTGTAAAGCATACTATGGAATAAGTATTGCAATGAAATATAAAAAAGAATTGCTGCTGGCATAATGAAACCACTTACACTTTGTATTTCATTAGCTTAATAGTAGTGAACTGTCTCATTCACAGCATTGCCTATTACAGATTGTACATGACATATAAAGCTCACAGAAAAGGACTTTGAAGTTGTTGTTTCTTTTTTCTTTCTTTCTTCTTTTTTTTTTTTTTTTTTTTTTTTTTAATTATAAAATGCCCAGAATTACCTTCAATAAAGGACAAAATAGAGAAAGCTGATTGCCAAAGGAAGTTTGGACACTGAGCAATCATGGAAGCAGAGTGCTGCAAACAGATAAAGATGGAAGTGCAGGGTAACAATGCTCCTTTTAAATTGACATTGCTCCATTACAGCACTCTGGACTGGCAGAGGGTCTGCTCCCTCAGCACAGCATGCTGTGAGGAGATTGAATTCTAGGAGAGTAGTCTGCCATTGGAACCAGTGAAATAGTGAAATGCTTCATACTGCACACATATTTAAATATTCCTGATCAAGAACATAGCACTTGTCTCCTCCCAGAAACAAGCTTTAACTGCCAAGCAGTCAAACAGATTTGTTTTCTGAATGTCAGTTTTACTGCCTAGTCTACATCATTCGGCTGCAAGTCCAGAGAGAGTGTCCCCTGTGAACACTTACGTGAGGATTTTTCATAAGGTTGTCATAATCCCCTCACCTACAAACCGAGAAGCAAATGCCAAAGGTTTTGTTATGCTTAGAAATACCTATTCAGAAAAGACACCAATGGAGAATAGGCATTTCTTTTATCCCTCTCTATTATTCTCCTTCATTGTTATGCTAAAAGACAGCATTTCACAGGAAATATTTCCTAGATCCCTACAAGCAAAAATAAACGAGAGACATACATTTGCCTCAGTAATTCTGCATGGTCAGATTTTGAGAACTACAACAATCTTTTCAGGGTTTTTATTCATTCAGTTTTCAGATTTCAAATCTGCATGGCATATGGGCTTTCTATCCATCAGCTCAGCCTGACTGTGAGCCCCAGACCTAACAAAACTGCACTTTAGGAACAGCAAATGAACATTTCCTTGTAGGCAGTATGGCAGAGTAGCAGTAATTTGTGAAAAATGTAGATCTGGACCACGCACGCTACAAAACATTTGTGTGGTAGAAGTGTAAAGCAGTGATTTTATTAGAATAAGACCATTCTCATTCAGTGAAAGACCCAGACAGCTGTTGTATGAACAAAGCTTAATATTCCTTTATTTCCCATGCAAGCCTATTTTTCAAGGCCATAATGTCCCCAGTCCACCAAGTTACATTTAAAACTACCTGGAGAGGTTTTTCATGCAGAGCTTGTGTTACTCATTCTACATATGGTGTGAAGTTCACAGATGAGAAATGTGAGTGCCTAAAATAAATACTACATGAAACCTGAGAAGCGTGAGGGCCCTTGGGAGTTGAGCAAATGAAATGCCTATCAGTCTCTGACACAGCAGACGCTCCCTACAATTGGCAGCTTCATGCTTCATTATGCATGGATCAGATATATAGGTATGGCCCCAGGCAAACTCCCTGGTTTAAAGGAGAGGTGCATGCTGGGGAAAGGCAAATGTCATTTGCCTGTGAATTTGAAAGATGAGGGGAAAAGGAGAATAGGGTTGATTAACCAAATGAGGGGTTTATTTTGTACCATTTATCCTAGAGTTTCCTCACTGAGAGTTGTTTCCAGCATTGCACCTTTGATGCTTTGTGGATCTAACAATGTCTAAAAATGCAATTATTTTTGTCCATCCAGCTGAACATGTCCAAAATAAATAACAAGCAGTCAGGTTTTTCACTTCCAGGAAGAATTTTTTTTTTTTTTTTTTTGCTGCCCTTTGTAATCTTTGTAATATTACCTATGTTTACAGCACAAGGTCAGCAGACAGACTGCTGAAATTGTGCAGATTCTGTTAAATATCATTAAAACATATCGTGCTGCCTTAATGAATAAAAACTATTCTCGACACTCAGCTACTGCAGGATGTTAGTCATGGGTATTTCCTGTACAGGAAAAAAAACCAAAAACAAACACCTAGTAACAGATCAGTTTGCTTCACATACATGTAGTTCTAATTAGAAAAAACAGTGAAAATGGTAAATCCATCCTGATCCACAATTAATTGAGGTGTAAGAGAGACGAGGGAAAGAATAAAGAAGAAACGCATTACTGACAATCCCTTAGGAAAGCAGAAAAGATTAAAATGTTTGTGGGAAAGGAAACTGTATTTCATCATTCCTGAGAAAATTATGACCCTGAGGGATCAACTGAGAAAAAGTGCTGCAGAGTATTGGTGTGTCTTAATGAAAACCCTTCTTTCCTCCTGCAGCGTTTCCACTCTGAGATTTCAATCATGCTATGTTCTGTCAATTAAGCTTTAAAATATAATACTAAAGCTTCTTTCTACCATACCAGTAACAATCATGTCACATTTTCTTTGAGATCATTTATATACATGCATACATATACATACACACATTTATTTACATAGGCTTTTATGTATGTATGTATCTCTATGTCTATGCATCTTTTTCACTGCAAAAATTCCATGGAAGAACGGCATGGAATTGTTTGGAGCCTAAAAACATAGATGAAAATAAAGCAAACCAAGTCTATAAAACTGAGTGACTTAAGAAGATAAGCCTTCAGCAGCTGTAACAAATAGAATGACAGAGAAAGAAAGAGAAAAAGAATGCCACTAATGTCTCTCAATGCTCTCTCCGTGTGTTCAGACAAGTTATGGCTAGGAATGTAAAACTTGAATTTAAAGAAACTGCATCTGGTGGAGATTAAAAAGGATAAAGAGGAGAAAATCGGTTTGATGTACACTTCAAAATGCTGCTCATAATATAGTTTGTTCTATTACTTGAAAAGAGAGTATCACTGTTCTTTTATGTCTACTTTTTAATCCTATGCTTTTAAAGTATCTTTTATTTGCTCCTATTTGAGCTGAATTGCCTCACTTCAAAAACTTAAATCTAGTTTGAGGATTTTGACTTTAGAGTGGCTTCCTTTGAATATTCTTCTGAAGTTATATTTTATCTTCCATTTTAACAATTCTCAGGTTTTACTGGGTAGTTGTGAATACAAGGTCTTCCACAGTGAGAATCACCTGCAGGCTCAAGAATGCACATTTTATACTAAAGCTGCCAATGTGTTGTGTCAGGGTCAGGAGAGAGGTATTTTCTCAACTTTGCTGAATTGTAAACATGAATATTGTCACACTGAGTCATCTAAACACAAACTTCATTTTATAGCTATTTTTCTATCCCTCACCACGATTATCATTAGCTGCTACAGGAAAAATAAACAAACAACATTAATTTTGGTCAGTTTTGGAGCTTGTTAGAATTTAAAACATGACCTTCACTATCTGTGAACCCACAAATCCCTCTGAAATAAATTAGAATATTTATCTATTGGTTAACTACTTAGTCTTTTATTAACAAGATGATAGAAACAACAAAAAATTTGAACTTCTGCTAACACATCATTGAATGAATGCTATTAAACTAGATTCAAAGGGCAAGACGCTCTTTTTGAGCAAAACATGACCATCCTAACGAGTTGCTTGAAAGAGTTGAAACAAGAGCAGAAGCTCCCTTGGATTCAAAGGCCCCTTGGATATGCTACAACTTTTCATAAAAAACTACAATGAAATTAGGAGCTTTCCTTTTAGGACTTTGTGTTCAACTGTTGTGGAAGGTCTTTGTGATAGTTTCAATTCTTTTTATTCTGTGTTTTAGCATCACTTTGCTTGGTGGTATATTGGTATATGACCAGTGCCTGTAGTTCAGATACAGAAATAATAAAATATAAAGAGAAACTATAAAGTCATTGAGGCATGACCATCTGAGATTTAGTGCTTCTCACCAGATTCATTTATAAGTTCATAATTCAAAATACACCATGTATTGGATAAGATTCTCATCCTCATTTAAGCAGAGTCTTTCAAGTAAACATAAATTGAATCCAACATAAAACCACTCTACACTGCCAGAATTCCATAAAGTATCCTCAGTAAAAAGGGAATTCAGGCTATTAGAAGAAGCAATTTAAAAAAAACACAACTATTTTATTTTATCAGAAAAAAAAAATAACTAACTTTAATTTCTCAAACTTCTTTGTCATGATTCAACTCAGAGGCAAATATTTTAGTAGTGTGCAAATTTCACTGTCAAAGGAAAAGCACACATATTTTGGAGTTTTAGAGGCACCTGATCCAATTCAGTCTTTATCTACCACTTAGTTAACAGTCAAGTGTAGAATAAATGGAATGGACCTGATGATATGAACAACAAAAAAATTATATGCAGAAAAGGTACTCATAGATTCATATATTATACGCTGGGAGAATAAAATGGGCATTTAATATTTAACCTATTTTTTTAAACAGTAATATTTTTTCCCTACTGGAAACCTATTCCAGTTTTCTGTCTTTCTATTTTTTCTTTCATAACAGAGACACAACCGTAATGGCATAAACATGCACAACTACAACAGGAGAGAGCACCAACCGACTGACTCTGGTTTATGTCAGCACAATATACACAGCTGTCCATGCCATACACAGCACAGCAGTTTTACAGATTTTAATGCAGGTGATATTAAGACAATAAGAATTGATTCATGGAAGAGTGCAAGACCTTTGTACTCCTAAGCTGCCACATCTAGTTCTCTTCTTTACAACTCTTAATATTCAAGTACTGGACTTCTCCCTCTCATACAGGAAACCCAGCCATATCTCTGTTGTAGATACCTGCAAGACTCAGTCACCTGTATGAAAAGACAGTGTCCCACAAATAATGAGCTCTTAGGCTTTAATGTGTCTTCCAATAATGCTCAAGTTTAGTTAAAAAAAAAACCCCTCTCATCTTGACTAATTTTAAGTGTTACTTCAGCAGAAGATGTTTTAATAGATTGTCCCATTTTGCAGAGAAATTTGAGGTTTGTCCTTGCTTTATTCCCTCTCTGAAAGCAATATGTCAGCTATTATCTTCCTCCACTGTCCTCAGAAACCTTTTTTCTTTCTTTTTTCTGACTCATGTTTTCTTCCTTGAGGTTTAGAGTGTTGCTGGTCCAGACTGATGCGTGTGACTGGCACTGTGAACTGAAATGAAGGATGGTTACATGCTAACGAGCACCCTCTTCACTCCATGTTTCACACAGCAGCTGCAGCAGCAAGTGATTAATGGAGCAGCTGGAAGGGAGGTTTGTGTCAATGGGTGAAATCATCCTGCTGCTGTCAGGATCCAGGGAGAGCAGCAGAAAAGCATCTACCTATATTTACATCTCCCTGTTCTGCCTCAAATATTTACTGTGTACCCTTTGCCATAGTTTAGCCCTATTCAATATCTTTACTCTCTCCTATTCTCACTTCTCCATCAGATATCTGTTTTTCTTCTATCTCTCTATAACCTTTAACCTTTGCTGCTGCTTTCCAGTGTGCAGATATATAGGGTGAGGTTTGTTTGTGAGCCAAAAGCAAGCAGTAACCAGGGGAAGCCCATAGCTCTTAAGCTGTGAATGCTCATGGTTCAGATCACAATACAAATTACTCTGCTTGTACAACTGCTTTAACTGCCCCAGTACTACTTAAGCAGAAGATGACTGGAGGGGGAAGTGGGATCAGCCAGGACAACCCTGCATACTGGAGAATACTTAGATGGGAAGGACAAGATGATACTGAAGATACTTTTAGCTCAAAGACCAGCTGTTTTCCTTGTTTAAAGCTGCAACTGGAATCACTAAAACCCATCATCCATTATGAAGGAAAATATAATTATCTTTTTTAATCTTCTTCAGATATAATTTGGGAAGTACATCATGTTGCCATCATCCACACACATGCTGTCCGTGTCCTGTCCCCTTTGCTCTGAGCTCAACAGCATTAAAACATGCACAAACACCTACTCTGCTGCTCCAGGACTGGTGACCATGGCTCTACAGCTCCTGATTTCCAGACTGCATCACCTTTTCATAATTAAATCAGAAGCAGTTAAAATGAAGTAATCAATTTTCATAATAAGTAGAATGAACTTGCTTAGGGGGCTCTATCAGCTGGATTTCCTTTTAATGTTTTCTTGTACAATATAAACTTCTCTCAAACAGGAAAAATACTTATTTCCATCCTTCAGTGTTAACAACCTGAATGACTTTCTGAAATGTCTAGTTTCACAGTGTGACTAGTACTTTACTGAAAATCTTCATGAAGACTATGCAGAATCATGGTCATAGAATTTCTGCTGAGGAAACAGCCTTCAAAGTGATATCCTTACCCCAGACTGGAAAAGATTTTAAGGAATACCATTAGAAGTGAGTTATTGTCCATTTGCAGGTTGACAGCCCTGCAAACTCAATAAACTTTTTTTCCCTTAGGTTCTGCAGTAATCTTCACTAATGTTAACTTCTGTCTTCTATGTTCTCAATGTACAACACTCTGAGAGAAAAAATATGTTTTTACCAAGCTAAATAAAAAAAGCCACTGTTTTACAGAGATCTACATTCCAAGGATTTAAAAACTTATAAACTGGACACACATATCATGTCAATGCCATTTCACTCACCATAAAAGAGGCAGTAGCCATCCTTTCCTGCTCAGAAGGTCCTTTCCCAGGTTTCATGTTACTTCTCTGATTAAGTATGAAAATATTTTAACTGTTAGTTTCAACCTTGTTCTAGTTGCATTGATGTATGATCCGAAATCTACACAATTCAGCATGTTTTGGGAAAAGTGCCATTCAGTTAGACTGTGAGTGTGAAGTGAGATTAAAAGAGAATGGAAAAAAATTATACCTTTTGTAATGAGGTGGTATTTTTCTGCACAAATGACAAGGGTCTACCACAGCAGCTGACATAGCAGAGATGTCAAACCTCTCTGATGAGCAAAACCCTGTACAGAATACAGCTTGCACTTCTCACTTACGAGCCTTGTTAAACCTCTCATCAGTGACACACACACTTTTGGTAATAAACTAACTTCTGCAGCAAAAGTTAAATCTCTGCCTCTAGAATGTAGTAAAATACTTGTCATTTCACCTAGTGAAATTTAGGAATATTATGAATTTAATTTGCTTAGCTGCTGTGAGATGTGTTTAGGGACATCTGCTTCCAGGTTTTTAGAAAGAGCTTTTGTCATTTCCCAGGATATGACATTACAGTAACTGGAGTTACAGTGTGTGTAACACTAGAAATGGATGAATAAACATTTACTCATTAGAACTCCAGAAGGATGTAGTTTTGTGGGGTAGTTTGGAGACTGTTGCTCAAGAAATTGTTTCAGTGATCCTTAGTGCGAGAATGCTACTACCTTAGAAAACTTCACTCGGGTTTTCCTCTTTGTTAATACATGTGTTGATGCTTCATTAATATATAAGAAGGATGAATTAATGGGTTGATGGAAACAAGATAAATAAATGCTGTTTATTTACATACTGACCTTACAGACATTTTTCATGTTTGCATGTATAAAAGACTAATTCCCCAGTCACCACCTCTAATATGATAGAAGGCTATCCATGAAAACAATTATTTCACTCAGGTTAATGGACTCTCCTTGAGAAGGGATTTGCCAAAATCTTCCCTGTAGCAAGGGATTTTTTCTCACATCATGCATGACAAATGCTCTGACTCCTCTCAGAATCCAGGCTGGTGGTAGAGGTAATCTGTCTGCAGAAAGCACCTGCAGAGATCTCCTGACACTGTGTTAGTGCTGGCATGTCCTGGCCACGACAAAAAGCCAAGCAAGTCCTATTACAGCACAAAGAAATGGATAAGACACATGAAAGAAGAACCTTCCATCTTCAGCTTTCCAGCCCACTCAGGGCCTTTCAGGTGTTTTCCCTACCTTCTTGTGATTAACAATACTGGTTACTAACAGCTGAAAGACAAATAAAAAAATATACTTGAAAAAACATACCTATGACAAAACAAACAGTGCAGCCAGTATTAAGGAGTACTTGTGGGCAAAGCTGTTCTGAATTGCTACTGGGTTTGCCACCAATTCCTTCCAGTTCCTCACTGAGCAATGACAAATCTGACAATCTGGGTTAACCCTGACCATATTAGGGGTCCTTCCTCATCTAAACACTGCCTTGGAACCAATATCAAAGACATTTGTGTTGTGCTTTTTGCTTTCTGAGCTGAATTTCTGGATTACACTGTGGTGGGAGTGTAGCAAATCACTTAACTGGAAACAGAAGAGAGAACAATCAAAGAGTATGTCTCCAGCTTTAAACTGATACATTGCTCACAAAAAGGTGATGGCAAGCTCCTGGTAATCCAGAACCCTTCTCTTTACTGCCCATAGGTTGCCTGAAAAATAAAGTCACTTAGCCAGAGCTAAGTGATGTAACTAGAGCCAAGCTCTCTGGCCCTCTCCTAGTGTCCCCAGACTCTGCCTTTGCCTCTATGAAGTCTCTACACCAAATTTTTCATTTTTCTTTCAAATATCTCTTAGATTATTCTACAATTATCTTATCTTCTGAAACCTTTCCCATGCCAGACCTGCTATGCTTCACCTTATGGATCCACTCTAAAATAACCAACTCAGGGACTTACACCTTTGTCAAAAACATTGCTCTGCTGCTTCAAATCTGTGTCATCCCATCTCTCTGTTCCAGTAACATCATTTCTAAGTTCACCAAGATCCTCACAGTATCCACAGATCTAGCAGAGCCTTTCTTTACCCACAGGTTTAACTTTTCCTCATCCCTATAGCAGGAAGCACATATGGTTACAGTCTATTTCACCTGGTCAAGATGTCCTTATCTTAGGAGTCCTACCTGCAAAAGGTGAAGTACAGCAGAATTAGTGGCCTAGAGCAAACATAACCTTCTTAGGAATTAATCTTACATCTGAATATCAACAGATAAAAGAGTTGATACAAAAGAACAGAAAATTAGAGAAATGAAACTGTAAATGCTATCAGGGCCAGCTCTATCTGTTTGCTCTCCCCAGCACAAGAAGGAAGGTTGTTCTTAAGGAAAGAAGGAGGGTAGAACCATGAGCTCATCCAGAGATCCTCTGCTGGGGATGGACTTGTGCTGGAGGCCCTGTTGGAAGGACTGCAGGAATAATGCCTGGAAGGCCCTGAACCACTGTAACTTCTGCATGAAAGATTTGAGGGCTCAGATTCAGAAGTGTTTACAATAAGACAGAGCACAGGCAGCTCCTGCACACCAGCTGACTTGCAGCAACTCATTCTCCAACAGCATTAGTCCCTTAATGAATCTAAGTGCACATTTTGAGTACCACTTTTAGGTAAGAACTATTTCCAGACCTTTTATTAAAAGAGTTATTGGTCTAGCACTGGAAACTCTGTTAGTTTTATTGCATTCTAGATGTAGTTAATCTATTTTCTTCAAAGTTGGATAAAGTAAAGGAAGAATAATTTTGAATGTTTCAGTCAAATTCATGAATACTCTTCATCTACTTTGTGAGAGCCTGAAGTCATAAAGCAGTTATTCACCAGTCACAGCACAACAGACTGTTTTCACAGTCACAGCACAGACTTACTGTTTCCTTGCACCACTGGAGTGGCACAAAATAGTCAGGGCCTGCCAATTAATCTCATTCTTTATTCATGTTAGCGTTTCAGTGCATCTACACCAGTTCTGAATTTTTCAGTATTCACAGAACTGCACAACTTCACAACTGATTTGAAAACATTCGTACGATACAGAGACATC
Source organism: Cichladusa arquata (assembly GCA_026413545.1). NCBI lineage: Eukaryota > Metazoa > Chordata > Aves > Passeriformes > Muscicapidae > Cichladusa > Cichladusa arquata. The sequence goes on along the minus strand of JAOTQP010001546.1, from coordinate 94,743,622 downwards.
TGAGGTACCTGGGTTCAGATCACAAATAAGAGTGTTAAAGACTTTTCAAGTATTCTCATTTGTGTACAATGATGAGATTCACTCCACTGTAACAAATTGCTAAATTGCAGGAATGCTCTATAAAAGTAAGAGACAAAATAACAGAATTCTATATCTGTAAGTATTACTCAAACAGCTCTAAATTCTGTATAGCTCATACTGTGGTATTCAAGCTTTATGAGCTTCCAGAGAGATCTGCAGCTAGAATTATTGTTGATCTTTACAGTATGTCTCCTGACACTGAAATTGATGTGTACTCATATTTAATTTTTATGGCATTGAAGATGATATTTATGTTGCTGTAATAAGTATTGTCTTCAGGACTCACGGTGCTTAAGGCTGGATCAGAGCTCCCATTTAAGTATCAGTGCTAATGCTGCTAATACTGATCCTATTAAGCTGCACATAAACTGCTTTAGACAATGGAAAGTTACACATCTCTTCAGTAATAGAGTTCAGTATTACTTTGGATTGCTTTGTCCAGGACACAAGCAATATCTAGGTTGTTCTTAGAAGACAATACATTTGCCCTTACTTTTTCTTCCTTTCTAGGAAATGATTGAAAATTATTTTTCCTTAGAGAAGAGCAGCTTTCAGAAAATGGAATTGTTTGGACTGAATCTTACAGTTCTAGAGCTTCAGACACTTATCAGACAGATAAGTTTCAGACCCTATCAAGCTTTCTGAAGTGTTTGATAACATGGTAGCATCCTAAAAAGTCCAGATTCATACTAGATTTTAATACAGTCACAGCATCAACAGATGGAAGATGACATTTCAGTAATGCTTCTTCCACAAATCTTTAGTTTATGGTTTGCATGTGCCTTCAAGGACAACAATGTTCATTGCTGAAAGAGGAAGAATATGCAATGAAAACGTGGTATGACAAGTTATTTTGAAAGAAAAAGCAGCTCCAGTACCTCAACATTTATTTGGGAAAGAGCTGCATTATTAATACCCACGGGAACCTAGTGAAAGTCTCTGTCTTGCACAGAGGCATGATGTACCTCACCACTTTCCACTAGGTGCCAAAAAGGCAATACCTTGTTTGGCTGTGAGACAGTGCCTTCAGACCCCCCACTCCCTTTGAGTGCAGACCTCAGTGGGAGCCTGGATCTCTGCATGAACACCTCACCTTTTTATCTTATGTGATTTGTACCACTTCAGGTGTGCAGGAAAAATGGCTGAATTAGGCTTGGCCTCAGTAGTCCCACCAAAACTGTCAGATGAAGACCAAAGCAGCACACCAGCAACTCAGCTATGCTGGGTGCATGGGCCACAGATGAACCAGTGCCATGGGTGGGTCAGGCTGCACTTACTGAGGTCCCAAACCTTTTGTGATTACATGTCAGAGTGCAAAGTGTGTGTGAGCTCCTTCACACCAGCTAGGCCTCGTTGTCTTCTTAAGCTTACAGGTTTCTGAAAGATCCAAATTATGGTCCCTTCTTATTTAGTTGAAGAGCATAGTGAAAAGAGGTTCTGAAAAACCTGATGACTTTATAGCAACAAAATGAAGTCATAAGACTGGAAAGTACTTTGTTCTCAATTGAGAAAACATCAATTACACTTGTGTCTGAAACCCTGAGTGATCAGAAAAACTGAAGGCATCTGCAGTTGCAGGTTGAAGTTTCTGATGAGATTATTTTCTGAATGTTTTGGAATGTGATTAAAAATTCCCTGTACTCGCTATCCCCCATTTTTAGTTATTAGAAAGCAGTGATAATACTGAAATGCAAAAGATCATATTCAAAGAGCCTTGTTACCTGCCAGCAGTGCTGTGGAACCTTTGGATGAATGATGTAAGGGAATTGTAAATGTATGTCATACTGGGAACACTGAGACAACTGCCATCCTCTGCCTATGGGAAAGTATTGGAACATCATGTGTCAGCATCTTCTGTGCCTTTTAAAATACTGAACAAAACCGAACAAACTGCTAGTCTGGCCATTTCTAATTAGATGTGCAGCACAGATATATTCCACACAAGGATATTTCATAGGAAACTGCACAGTTTATTTAGCAAAACTACCTAGTATAGTTAGCTGATCAGTACTGGTATATAACTTAAAATAATTTGGTTGCAGCATCTCAGATCTCGCACAGAGATGCTGGGACAAAACATTTAAGAATTGAAACCAGAGAAGACATTGATACCTAAAACAGAAAGGACATGTATGAAAATCCAAACATGAGGTACAGCCATTTGAAGCCTGAGAAGTCTGAACTCCAAAACCAGTTGCATTTTTCTCTTTTAATTTCCAAAAATACCTAGCGGTACACATTTGTAGATGCTCAGAATTTGCTTTGTCCTGGAAAGGATGATCAGAAGGCAATTGGCTCATCCTTAAGTTAGCTAGATGTGAACCAGAATGTGTGTCTTTGCCCTTATTGCTTTTAAAAAACAAAGTAGCTCTGCAGTCAGAAATTAGAAAAACATACTTGTCTCAAACCTGTATGATACACTAGGCTGTACTTACAGGGGCAGTGATATTTCAGCATGCATACATGCATTCCTGTCTGGATTTTGTCTGTTCCTTTCTTCCTCTGTGGCCTAATTAAAAAAGTGAGCATTATGAATTATATATTGTTCTCCTATTCTTATAAAATGGCTTTCAAAATTATCTTTTGGAACTACTGTTTTACAAGTTACTTTATTCCATGTTCATGATATTAATGCTACACCATCTGGTACAATAGACTAAGTTGTATCAAACAAAAACTTGGAAACGTGTGTTCTAGAAGAGCTTGAGTGAAACCACTGCCCTGTGTTGCTTTCAGCAGTCATAATTGCACAGACAAACAAAATGACCCAGAGTGAAAAGCAACCTTCCCTGCAGCCCCCACTCTGCTGCCAAGACACAGGAAAGAATTGATGGTTCTCTCATAGCAGCAGTTGTTCCTGCCAACTAGCTGACAATGCCTGCATGTTGGTCATGCTCGAGCTAGGTATTTCCCTACAGTGAAAGTGACTTTATGTCCCTTTAAGAGGCATATAAATAATCCTATAATCTAGTGTCTAGGAGGCAGACAACCACACTAGGGGGTTTTGGTGCAAACAGGCATCCTCAAATCAAAATTTTGGAGTTCCCACCAAGGTGGTCATGTGGGTTCCCCCCATTGTGCTATGAGAGTGTCCCCATGCCACACATCTAGCCCTAAGCTTCTTTGCTCAGAAATGAGAGATTTTCCAAATATTATCTCTGACATAACTAAGTTGTGCAATTTATTGCATCGTTATTTCGAAAACTTGGGCATGGCACTCTTTGCATAACAATGTTATTTCTAGAAAGGATACTTTTCATGCTTAAGTAAATACCATTCTGAAAGTGTGCTTATAAATTACACAGGCAACAAGAAATCTGTAGCTGCCAATTTGTTCTAAAATATCAGTCCAAGGCACCAAAATTGTCTTGAACTAATTTGTTTTGAAAAAAAAAATCCTTCTCTTTAACTTGTAGCAAGTGTGTAAAATAAACAGTCATTAAAAAGACACATCTTTCCAAGTTTTCAGTTTTACTGCACTTCCATTTGAGTTGGAATAAATCTGAAACAAACAGAGATAAAAGGCCCTTCCTGTAGGAGTAAATTTTATTATGCCATCTACCAATCCTTTTTATTGTGCCAAAACAGTCTAGTGCAATCTGAACTGGGTGTTCTTTTAGCCTACTGGTTTTGTGCTTGCTCTGCCATTCTCTCTTGCTTCTGTGAAATGCCTGAAGATCTCCTAGCTAACAGGCTTGATTCTTTGGTCTGCTGTATCTTCCTACTGTTGGCTTTTTCTACCATTCCAAATTCTTCATTCATGTTTTGTTTAATGCAAAGTTTTGGTCCTAGGGCCCAGTGAGATGCAGTGAGAGAATGAAAGAAGCACTATGAGAGAAGATAAAAACTGCTGTCTGAAGGTACCTATCTGTGTAACTTAGAGTAGAAACTTATTAAAATACCTTAGACCTGACACAAAATTTTAATGTCTGAAATGTAGTGAACTGTACCCAACTGATGTAATTTCTCTACCACTGTTTACCAATTATAAACAGAATGAAAAATGAACATAATTTTTTACCCATCCAAATATCATGGCTTCACCCCAGCCAGCAGCCAAGTACCTCACCCCCAGCAAGATCAGGGAGAAAATTGGAAGGATAAATGGTTGTGGGTTAAGATGAAGACAGTTCAACAGAGAAAATAAAAGCCTCACACATAAGCAAAGCTAAACAAGGAATGAATTCACTGCTTCCCAAGGTCAGGCAGGTGTTCAGCCATCTCCAGGAGAGCAGGGCCCATCACATGTAATAGACTTGGGAAGACAAACACCATCACTTTGAATGCCCCCCCTTCCTTCTTCCCCTCATTTTACAAATGATGAGCATGATGTCCCATGGTCTGGAATATTCCTTTGGCCATTAGGGTCACCTCTCCCAGCTGTATCTCCTACCAGCCTTCCTCACCAGCACAGCAGAATGAAAAACATAAAAGGCCCTGGGCCATTGTAAGCTCTGCTCAGCAATAACAAGAACATGTCTATACTATCAGCCCTGTGTTCAGCAAAAGTCCTAAACATAGCCCCATATCAGCCACCGTGATGAAAATTATTTCTATCCCAGCCAAACCCAGCACATTTAAGGACCATAAATATTCTATTCCTAAAATTTTCCTAGGTATCCTCAGGAAGATCAGATCAAATTGTGGGAATCTCTCAGAAGTGACACAGTTCTTCCTGCAATACCTTTGGATCTCTGGAATCATGTGATAGGTTGAACCAAATTCAAAACTCAAGCATTTACGATGCTCTTACCCTTGGGAGAAAGAAATAGCGATATAAGAATAAGGAAAGAAAAATTCTCTGTCAGTTAAAGAATACCAATAATACAAGTATGCTTATGGAAACATCTGAGACTGGAGAAGAGAATATAGAACTGTCCAGGGAAGAAGCCAGGCTGTGACTTCTAATCATAGGAGCACATGGAACCATTTAGAAAGGAAGACTTCTATTCTTGTCATTAAATAAAAAAACTCTGCAAGTATGAAAGAGGAAAAAAGACCTTGTAAGTAATGAAAATTATGTAGGTAACTTAAAACATTTTATAAAAAATAATCACTTTGTGACCCAGAACCAAATACTTGGGAAAAAAAAGCAAGTGAATTTTGCACTATTGCCAGTTGATGAATAGATCTCGCTCCTCATAAATAAAGGTGAGGGAATAAATTCAGGATCTACTGATCTGCTAAAACGATAGTCCCAAAAATTAGCCATTTCTTCCTAAGAAGAAAATAAGAGATCTCCAGCTAAAGCATTTTCCCTGATTAAAAGAGCAGGGCAAGTGGAAAATGGAATTGAAACTGGATTTTGTTTTCTTCCGCAGCCTTTTCCAGAATCTGCTTGACGAAATGCACACGACTGCCTATCTGTGTGTGTGTGAAAACCTACAGGATAAACAGGCTAATCAGCTCCAACCATGCCTTTTGCAATCAGAATCTCCTGAGGACTGCACACACTTTTTTCCACCCTGTTTCTTTGAAATTAAGCACTCGTATTACACAGACAATCTGCACTGAATTAGTGACAACTCTGAGCAAGCACCAATCCGACCAATTTGGGCAAGTCTGCTTGTCAGCTTTGTTTTTTAAATCTCTGCAATAACACATGTGCCCCTTGCAGCATTGCCTGGGGCTGCTCTCTTAGTTTCTTAGGCTCTTTGGAATAGTATGCCCACAACACGGCACATTTAAGAAAGAAGTTTAGTTCTAATTGTTTTAATATCAGCATTCAAATCTTGACCTCCTTCTTTCCCAAGTAGCAGAACCTGATAACTCACAAAGTGCCACAGTACCTAGACAGTATTTGTCATGAGAAGAAACTGTGAACCTTTACAGCCAGGACATTAACCTAGAGGAGAACACTTGCCCAGAATGAGCAATGTGAGGAGCAGCAATATTTCCTTGCTGACTCCATCCCCACCAAGTGGCACCCTAACATATGGTCACATCTTTTGCATGGCTGTGCCACATGTTGCTGAGGGACAAGCTTTGCAGGGCCATCACACACAAAGTGTGGTCCCCCTGGGAAGCTCTACTGAAATACCAGGTTTATTAGGTTTAGTTTAAGCATGGTCTGACAGAATTTGTCTTCTGTGCCAAAAGGTTTGAGGTGATTCTCCTGCAAATAAAACCTGCCATGGAAGACACATAAATTTGGAGCTTGCTTTTGTGCCAGAGAGACAAAAAGGCTCATCCTTCCCTCTTTTTTTTTTTTTTTTCTTGGCTAGCATTTTGGTATTTATTGAGTTTTCATGTCTCCATTCTGTATTCTTAGTTAAGGACACTAAACATCATCCTATGAAGATTTAGCTGAATCTACACAAGAGAGCAGGAATGCCTCAGATGTCTCCCTCAATCATGCTTCAAGGACCTGTGCTCTATCTGTGTACAAAATTGTGTTGCATCCTGGACAATGCAGTCCTGACCTTGAATGTTCCCATACAGAGTCGTGCTGTAGTGCACAGCTTGAAAAAGGTGCACATCTGCTTTTCCAGTGTAGGGAAATCCAAGCTCACAGGCTTGAAGCTGTCTGCAAAGAGGTCAAGTCAATAAGGTCCAAAGCAAGCCACAGGGCTGCCTGCTCATCCTGCTGGCTCAGCCATAAGCATGTCTTGCCTGTCAATACAAACTTTGCTCCATTGCTTCTCCATTCCTGATTAACTCAGGTCCCTTTTCAGTGAGCTGGGACATGAAGAAGTAGCCAGGTTGTACTGAGAGCCTGGGTAGTAACTGAAGCAGCAGACCAGGTGATTGGGTGAGTGAGGGCTGTTGCAGTCCTTGGCCATCTTTGAGACTTTGAGACTTTGAGTTCTCAGCAACCAGCAGTGTGATTTTCAGTTTATTAGTCAACTCAGAGACACATAAAAGCAAAGTATATTAAGAATTAGAGAGCTTTATTTAATCAGAGATTTTCATATATTATAATTATAATGATTCTGTGTCATAATTAAAACCTTAAAGAGAATTTACTTTCAACACGGTTTGACTATCTGTGTAATAACATTGGTTTTGACTGACTGCAGGCTGAAAATGCTGTAGGGCCATCACAGCAGGTGGAAGGATATTTCTGTACTCTACTATTCTAAAAAGCACCTTTTGTATTTATTTGCACCCTATCGTATTATTTTACTTGTTGCAGAGATACATTGAATAAAATGAACAATTGAATGAAGATGTATATATTTCAATATTACTCAAAAATCTGAGTAAAAAGATAAAGGAAACATGTCAGCTTGTAAATGGCAAAATGTTTCCTTTTCTTACTCACTTTTTACCAACAAAGAAACACAACCCTCCAGAGACAATATCAATGAAAAGCTCTACGAGCAACTTGCACTAAACCAGTAAAAGCTACAGACATGTCCTACCTGCTTTTATACATGTATCTTAGGGAACAAACTTGCAGCAAAATTACTTCATGGGCTAGCAATCTGTCAACATGCTTAACAGGCATCCCATGAGGAATTTTATGGGACATAACAGATGCCCCTGCCACCAATCCTTCAGTGTCAGTCACACTAGCAAGATGAAAGCTGTAGAAGGCTTCCCTACCTGTACTGCCTTCATCTGTTATAGAGAAATACCCCTTAGAAAAGAATTCAGAAAAGAGTGAAATTGAGTCATGCTGAAGAACTGCTTCTGTTAAGATTACATATGAGAAGCATTCCTCAGCCAAGATGCCACATACATTAAAATAGCTATATACAGGGGCTGGTGATAGCTGCCCATTCGTGAGAATGAGACAATGTATTACTTTCCCAAAAGCCGGCAGACTGCTCATTACATTCAACTTGCTGCCTGTGTCTTGTGGCAGTGCCAGTGACAAAGAAAATTGCCTGGGCTTGAGCCATATTGGAACAAGAAATGAGGTAAACAATGACATTAAAAAGTAATTCTCTGCAATGGCTTTTCTTTTTAGTAAGTCATTTTAATATACTATTCTGCACATGTAAATTGTGTGGTATAGTCATGAAAGGCTCTTGCCTTGAATTACTTATATTATTTGCTGGGCTTTCCAGGCTGTTAGTATAACGGGTATATAGTCAAAGTGGCAAGGCACAGTTATTTCAGTAGATTGATAAATCTGTCAAGTAAAAGACCCTGAGGTTTTGAAGCTTCTGGTGTAACCAGTTTCACACTACAGGGTATGGTGGATTTTCATACTATTGGAAATATATATTCTAAAGTAAAATACATAGAGTTAATTTGAATGCAGCATGAGCTGAAATCCAACCAAGTCAAGAAAGACATTGGTAACTTTTAAGAAAGTAAATCCTTTCCAACACAGGAAGTCTTTGGCCTCTGGTATAGTCCAAACCCCAGCAGCCAGGAAGACTGTGATTGGAGGGCTCTGGTGACTGCACTCACTGGTCCAATAACTAGCTGAGGGACCACACCCAAAAAGTAGGAATTAAGCACCTAAATCTGAAATTGGATTTTTGGCACACGAGTTCAAAATGATGTGGTTCTTGAAGACCTACCTGCACACCAGACTTTTTCACTTTAAAAAGTGTGGGTTCATCAAATCAAGTGAAAATAGCCAGTAACCAACATTTACACCTTCTTATGACTGCATTCTCAACTCACTGCTCCTGCCTAAACTTATTTAGCAAAGTCAGTAAAGAAATGTTATTGATTATGGCCTTAAAGTAATCATTATAGGAGATACTTTTGAAAATATGCAGTTGTTAATATGCAATCAACAATCATCATAAAATAAGCAACAGCTATTGCTTCTTTTTAAAATGTTGGGCCATGGGGTAAGGAGTATGTAGTGATCTAGCTCAGTCCCCCCTCAGACTGAGTCAAATCTATTATGCTGCCTACCTCTGATGGAAAATACTAAACACAGCTTCAGCTACCTTCCTGTGCTTCTCCCTGTTAAAATAGCTACAAGCAAGGCTGGGGGGAGCAAAGCACCACCAGTCTGACTGCTTGACCACTACCTTCTCTGAGAAATTAATGAAGCCATAGCTGAGAAAATGGGAGAAATTCTCTCTCACCTTCCCCTTCCCAAGCCCCTGGCGTAAAAGAAGTATTAGTGTGGCCTGAGACTCACTGAAGTACTAGTGCATCTGGCAAGTCAGCCTAACATTTGTAATTGGACTCATGACTCTTTCTTCATGCCTGAGAGCAACACACTTTGCCATTTGTGCAGTCATCTACGCTAGTCCAAAGGGGTAGATAAATCAACGGTCTGGAAAATAAGGCTTCATGCCTGTTTTATATTCATTTTGCATAGGTATAAATGACTGCACAAGTGCCAAATGATAAAGCATCAGATCTACATAGGTGTTAAATAAACAGCAAATAGTCCCCCCACCCCGCTTTATTTCCAAGTATAATCAGTTTGATAGAGTAGAAGAAACTTCCATATAGCTCATAGCTAATATATGAATAGTAATACATGAAAACAAACAACACTTCTATTAAACACAAAATACATACATTTCTATAATATCTGAGGTCAATAATGTCTGGGACTGATATAATTTGTATTAATCACAAAATTCTACAAATATTGAATGATTTTTTTTTTCCTGCAGCAGTTAGAATATAGTATGGGTTACTAAAATCAATAGTTAATTGAATTATAACACCATTATTACATTACATGACAGCCATGTACTTACTTGTCAGTCAGCTGTAACTTGTGTTAATAAGATTCACAGAGCTCATTATCTTTTGTAGACTGTTAATTTCTGCAAAAAGACCTGTGAAGAGAAAAGATGTTTTCGTGTTAAGCAAATGCCAGATTGTTATTGAACACTCCACAGGAATCATGAAAAGAAATAATTTCCACAAAGAACCTGAAATTATTTGGTTGACCTTTATGATTTCCACTCCTTAACACAGACAAAATTGGAAAAGGGAAATCTCTAGATCCAAGCAGTACTAAAAACCTTTCAAGCTTTTAATAAGTTGAGGAATAACTACTCTAGGAAACTGTCTACACTTTACACAGGCTTTTATTTCTTGATGAATGACACCCATCTTGATAATCACAGAATCACAGAAAGGGTAAGGTGTCTCCTCCCTGCTTAAAGGGTCACTCTGGAGCTCACTGTACAGGGTTACATCCAGACCATTCTTGAATAACTCCAGGCAGGGAGACTCCACAGCCTCTCTGTGCAATCTGTTCCAGTGCTCAATCACTCACACAGTGACTATAACCCTCAACCCATGCCCATCCAGTAATACAAATTAAGTGCCTTAAAAAAATCTATATTAACCATTTAGTTCAGATCATTATTATATACATCCCTGTGCAATAAACTTTCATTTTCTGCCTTCCTTTGCACAACAGAAAAACAGCATTCACCACATTTACAAACTTATGTACTGAGTGACAAAAGTTCAAAAATCTCAATACATCACTAAAGAGCATCAGATATGATTGAATACATGAACTACAGCCCATGGTAGTGAAGGAAAAAGACTCTGACCTTGGGAAAATAGCTTCTTGCTCCAGTATCTGGCAATCATTTCAACACTGAGCACCTGAAGGACACACCAGCTGAATGTGAGTTTCCCAGTATCATGATGCACTTCAGAGCACTCCACACAGATACAGTCTTGTGAATAATTCTCACTGCATCTGAGGAAGGAAACCAACTCATGGGGAGAGGGAAAATATTATTTTCCTCACTTTTCTTCACTTTCTTACACGTGATCTAAAATTTATAGTAATTCAAAATATGACAAAAGTAGTTTTTCAGGATAAATAGCTATGAGTGTTTATTGCATTCGTTTTAACTTCTTTTCAAGAATATCAGAAAGTCTCATCTTTAAGATTTTATTTTGAACATCAAATCCCCTATAGTGTGTCATTTGCACACAGTAATCTTCATCTTGAAACGATTTAGGTCCCCAACACTCCTCTCGAAAAGTTGCTGAAAATTGTGGATGTGTTATGATTATCAAATTTCTGAATTTCCAGGACCAATTTTATCATCCTTGTTTTTAGTTTGATTGTTTTATTTCATTTCTTTTTTCTCCCTTTTAATAAAGGAAATTGTTTTTTTTTCTTGTGCTTGGTCTGCAAAATTTTGACTTCTCATTTTCCCCCTGTAAGATTTCACCACATATCCCTTGCACCAGCTCTCAAGGTGGTCAGTCTCTGTTTTTTAAAATGGCCCATCAGATTGCACCAAACACAAAGAGCAGACTATCATTTTTGGCCACATTCTCTCCTTCAACCAGTGCTGCTTCCCTGCAGCATTGCTTTAGTCACTACTGCAATATTAATAAGCATTGATCACAGAATCTTTCTCTGTAGGATACCTCTATTTTGTGATAGAGCTCCTTTTCAGTACAGTCCACCGAGGCCTGCCCTAAACATTTCTTTGTTGCAATTCTTACATTAAACCTATTCACCCTCAACTAAATTGCTTCATCTTCATCTTCATCTTAATGTGTTTTGCTCTGAAGCAACCCAAATGTAAAACAAAACCCACTAAATTTTGTTGAGATCTAGTGGCACCCAGTCAGCATACCACCCTATTCTTATTATTTTCCACTGGTAAAATTTTTGTTACTTCTAAGACTAGTGTCTCATCCATAAATTCATAGAACATTATCCACTGGTCTTGCCTAGTGAAGAATCACCTGCTGAGTTCAAGCACAGCTTTCCAGTGCCTGCTAACATCAGAAATAAGAATTACTGCAGAGTGATACAGCCCATTATGGTACTTTCACCTAGTTTCAGTCTGAAGTCTTTTCCTCACGATGTGCATTTCCATATATTGGTTTCCTGTCATTTCAAGAATTATCATTCTCAACTCCATATGTCTTTCTGCGGAAGATAATTTTTCATAAATTTCTGACTGTAAAAAGCTCATGTAAAAGTTGCTCAGGGGAAGCTTCAGTTTGAAATGCTCTTACATGGCAATTTCTAACTGAGTTTAGGACTGGTAAATTTTGCTCTCTTCAATGTGCTTTTCTAAAAGTGTTTTGTTTCATAAACTAACCATAACTTTTTCAAGGCCTCTAAAAATTAATGGAATTTCAAAGTGTACCCTTCAGCTTCAAATAATGCACAAACCCTTCTACATATTCAACTGCTATGTGTGTCTCTTGGTGGGAAACATCTCTGTCAATACAAAGAACACAGTACCCTTCCCATTGAAAAACAATTTCAGAGCTGCCTTCTTATGACTTAGTGAAAACTAAGAAAACATCAAGTGCCTCAGAACAAGAAGTTATTAGAAATAGGATTGAGTGTCTTCCTTCTGTTTGGACTTGGTACAAACAGAAATTCAAGCACTGTTGACATGATAGACATATGAGACAATGGTTGGATCATTTTACAGAATCACAGAATGGGTCAGGTTGGAAGGGACCACAGTGGGTTATATCATCCAAACCCCCTCTTCCAGCAGAGCCATCCTGGAGCACATGGCACAGGATTGTGTCCAGACAGTTCTTGAATATCCCTAGGGATGGAGACTCCACAGCCTCTCTGGGCAATCTCTTCCAGTGCTCAGTCATACCAATGGTAAAGAAGTTCTTCATTCTCAGGTGGATCTCCCTATGCAAAAGTTTCTGCTTGTTGCCTCTTGTCTTTTCTATTTCAGCAGATGAAAAAGTAACCTGTTTTCACCTAGTATCAGAATTTTTAGTATTTGGCAAAGCAGGCTCTGACTATAATAAAAAAATAATATTAGTAATGGATTTATATACCTGATGTAACTAATTTAGAGTGCCAGTCTGAAAACACAAAGTCTTACATGCAGGAAAATGAAGAAGAATAATTTCAAATAAATCAGCATTTAAAAAATATTCTTTAAAACTTCTTACTTTAGTCTGCATGCATCTTTCCTAGTCAGCCGTCGTGAATATAATGAGTAATAAATATTTGTAAATCTAAGAAACAGTCCATATTTTTTAAAATAAGGTTATATTAAATTAATTATGTATTTCAATTTTAACACACTAAAATACGAAGTCAAAGACTTTTCACTGTTAAATATACCATTCCTTCTCTTTTATATAATCAATTTTTAATTGACACTAAGAGTATTATTTATCTTATATAACAATAAGACCTTGTATGTATTTTTCTTTATAGAGGCAAACAGAACATTTAATACTTATTATTGCAGAAACAATTCAACTTTGCAGTATTTTCTTTACAAATTCTAGGGTGCTTTGGGGGTATTTAGTCAGGTCACTGTAACAATGCATCCCAAGTCAGGTCATCAAGTTGCCTGGCAACTTTATCAACAGGATTGATAAAGGCAAACTACCTTGCAATTTTTTTTTTGCCTCCCCTTTAAAATCAATATGACAAGCTTGATATTGGTGATGTGAGATTAGCTGAGAAAATGCATGAAATTGCTCAAGAAGTGCATTGCTCAAGATATTCAATTTTGAAGGCTAGGCCCAAGCACATCAGTCTAACATAAAGTCTTATTTACAGAGATGCTATTTCATTTAGTACGTGCTTCATCTCAACTCCTACTTTTTTTTCTTTTTTTTTTTTTGGTTGGTTGATTGGTTGGTTGTATTGTGGTTTGTTTTGTTGTTTTTGTATTTTTTTTTAAGTGCCAATGTTGTTTAATTCATAACAGAACTCAGTATTTCTTAATAGTACCATTATGATATTTTGTCCTGAGTAGCAATTTTAGTGTCATTAAGAAGAGAAATTCATTGTGGATTGGGTTAAGGTAGCTCAAACGTACTATTATTTGCTTTCAAGAATTCAAGAAACTTTATTTTCTGAATGTAGCAAAAATTCAGTGTATACTGTTTATTCATGAATCCAAGTGCTCTTTCAGCCGTGGAGCTTTCTGCTTCTCCCAGTTAGTTTCCAAGGGCTTGATCAGTATTTTCTTTTAATGCTGATGTCTTCATCTTCCCTTTAAGCTTCCCCAGTGTCTGCACTATTTTCCACAGAGCATACAACATACCCCTCAAAGATGGTTAAAACCCCACAGACCCTCTTGTTAATTTGAAATTACTTGTGTCTTCACTTGAAACACATATTGCTGTTTCAGCATTCCAATGTGCATCATTTTGGACACCACCAGAGTCAGAAATAAATCTAAGCCAAAGTCCTTACCCTAGTTCCAGTCCATGGCAGTGCCAGCCATGTACCCCTAACCAAAGAGCTGGAATGGCCCTGACATGTAAGGGCATCTTCTGTTGCCTTTCTCTCTAATGACACACAACCTCGAGTATCTTTATCCCCCAAACCAAGATGGAGCTGTTTTAAACTGGTTTTCTATCAGAAAAATACCAGGTAATAATGATGCCCATGAGTTGTACAAGTATAAGAAAACTGAAGTGTGGCAGGAAAATATGTCAATAATTTATTACAAGAATTTCAGTATTACGGGATACTGTAGAAAGGAAAAAAATGTGTAATACAATTTTGTTTTTAACAAAACTGAATTATGCTAGCTAGACATTGGCTGAATTTTCCTGTGCTGACAGTGTAGGCTGTTTGTGAGTGAGCTATGGACTGCTTACCACTTGGTTGCATGATTGGTTATCTTGGTTATTATGCATTTTTTCTGCTTTCTGGTCTGAGAAATGAGACAGGACATTACCAAAAAACAAGGGATGAATAGTGAAGTCCTCACTCTCAATATACTGTTACCCAAGTCTTCAGGTAAAGATGGGTGTGGATGCACTCCTAATATTTTCTGTGAGTGAAAAAACTGTTGTGAAGTTAGCAAAGAGGCATAAACACAGCACATATGAGAAGCCATTTATATTCCAAATCAGTATTCAGAAAAGTTTTGCTGAGGGTTTAAGAATCTTAGCTGAACCCGAAGCACCAGTATAGGTACTTTTGATGGAAAAGTATATTTGTTTATGCTCTGATAGTAGCTATGCTTCTACCTGGCTGTCATCTACTTTCATGTTTCCCTTGCCTTCAGAGAGAAAAACAGTGTGTTTTTCAAAATTCTGACAGAGTGCAGCTGCCCATGCAGAAAAACTGATTTCTAGGCTATTTTATTTTGCAAACTGTGTGGAAAAAAGCCAACCATCACTCACTGCCCCCCTCTCCTGTCCCAGCCTCCAGGAGGCCCTTTTCAAGTCCTTCTGTCTGGCTTCTGTAACCAGAGCTCCCAAGAGAAAGGCATTTGCTCTCCAAGCTGAAGACTCCCTTCTCAGAATGCTGTCTAATGGAACCTAAATTCTTCTGCTAACACTGATTGACAGTCTATAGAGTAAAAAATTAATCAGGTAAACAATTAATAAAATAAAGAAAAGAGCCCTGGTTAGGACTAAAATTTCTAGTGTAACAAAAGCAGGAGATGGTCAGCATTATATTTGGACATTTCAGTATATGTATTTTTGTAGTAAGAGACAAAACACTTGAATTAGATTTACAGTAAAGGACCACTATTATTATTATTATTATCATCATTATTATCATTATTATCATTATTATCATTATTATTGTTATTGTTGTTATTGTTATTACATTTGTTCAAGCAAGAATAAACCATGTTAGACACTAATTTTTGATGCAGAATTGCTTTGTAAATGTGTTTAAACTCAGAAAAATTTATACTGTACAAAGTGTTTAATCTGGTGAGCTTAAGTGATTTAGCAAGAATTGCCTCCTTATGTGAAAAGCACAGCTACAGAATATAAAATGCTGGTGAACTTTGAAGACCAGAAGTTGTTTTCACATCTCCACTCTCTAGAAATCCCAAGGAAAATCTCTCTAGACCCTAGGGATAAAAAGGAAAAAATAGAAAAGAACAAGATGTTACAATCATGCTTTTTCTTTTTTGTCACCATTCTTCTGAATACACCTATTCACACATTAACATTTGGAACTCATTCACGAGAAAAATTGAGTACATAAAGAATTTTCTGCAATTATTGTTTCATAAAATAAAATTAAATTGAAACTTTCTAATCAACCACTCCTCCTTTTAGCAACTATAAAAAAAGAGGAAATAATATATAAAGCTGCAACTAAAGAGGAGACAATACTACCAAACTAGCCTAATGTAGTTGATATATAACGATTGGTGACTGAGATTGAAACCTTCTGTCAAAGACGAGGGTGAAAACTGTGAGTTATAATCTCAGCTTTTCCTTTGATCTTTCATCCTGGTGAAAGATTCTTTGAGAGTCTCACAATAATCACTGTGAGTGAGAACATTCAGTTTCTACTAAGTGCAGAAATACAGGTGTTGAGTTTGTTTTTGGTTTGTTTTTTTTTTCTAATGCTTAAAATACAAGGGAAAAAATAAGGACCCATAGAAGTAGTAAGATTACATCCGACTCAGTTCTGAATAATGTACTAAGTGAATACTAATGTCCTAAGTGAACTACTTAGGAGCACACTGAACTCACATTTCTACAGAACATATTACCCTTTAAACATAATATCCAAGCCTCACATTGCAAAGAGTTTTATCAGCTTTCCATTTAATTCTGTCTTGTGCTATTAACTCAAAATGCAGTGATATCAGTAGCATTTTATGGTAAGTTAATAGGTATAGATAAAATCTTCTATAAATATTCATTACATCTCATTATTGCAAATTAATGAGCAAGATTCTGAAATTAAGGTTAGTCTAATTTGGAGATATGTATCAGTTTTCCTACATATGAGACATAAGAAATAAATTATTCTCTAAAGCAAAGTTCTAGTTTACTCCGAGGGTGGCCCAGAAAGATTGACAGCACATTGTAAATGGGATAATCTGATTGACTGGGAAGCAAAGACAGAACTGCTCCTTGGATTTAGGTATGATAAACAGCACCCACAGCATTCATTCTTTAGTAGCTGGATCATTTCTTACATTCCTGTGTCTCATACTCAAAATATTCTGCTATGGTATCATCATAAATCAAAATAAAATATTGTGAAAAAAAACCCTTCAGGGACAATGGAGTAAAATACTGGAACAAATTACTCAGAGAAACTGTGGAATAAAATCACAGAATTATAGATTTAGTAAGGTTGGAAAAGACCTCCAATATCTTCCAGTCCATCAAACCTTTGATCAACCTTTTGATCAAACCTTTGCCTCGGTCCTTTGATCCAGCCTGTTCACATCCCTCTGCAGAGCCTTCCTACTCTCAAGCAGATCAAGTCCCACACAAACCTCTGGCCTCAAAGACTCAGATGGAAAAATCCTGAGCAACACAAATAAAATTGTCCCTGTTTGGAGCAGGATGTGGAACCAGGTGTCATCCAGAAATCCTTTCCAACCTAAATTATTCCATGATGCTGTGACAGCTCAGCTTTTTAAATCAAAGGTCAGTCCTCCTCAGGTGGGATGTCTTAGATTGAAATCTTTGATTGAGAAATTTCTTAGCTCTTCAGTATTTCAAGACTCTAAACAAATGAAAGAAAAAAAAAAAAAAAGAAGAAGAATTTGAGGATTATGGGGAGGAGAGACTTCTAATTTATGTAGAAATGCTGAAAATACCAGGCCAGACTGAATAAAATAATATTATATCTTCTTCTTCTTTTTTTTTTTTTTTTCAAGAAAAAAATCATAGTGCAGATTCCACCGTAATGGGCATTTGGACCCTCAATAGCAGTTGCACCATGGTCTCTAATTTAAAGGCTACTGCAGGACCACAAGACCAGGCTAAATAATGTCCAGTATTTCAGAGTATTATCACTAAAATTAATAAATGTATATTCTGGTCCTGAAGCAGAGTGCTTCAGGGTCAAGAAACTCAGCATTTAGGCTCACCATGCTCAGTATTCTTCTGGGGCCCTCTGGAAGATAGAAAGCTGTTCTTCCCATTTCAGAGCTTGCCATGGACTAGCAGTTTTCTGTTTAACTGGTTTTGCCTTCTTGTCTGATTCTGTCATTCATCCAGCAGTGGTTTTCCTCCACCTCCTCATTCCACCCACTCCTTTTTGTGGACACATCAGTTTTCTGTAACCTCTGCAACTTAAGGGGGGAAAAAAACCCAGTTTTCTCCATTTTATGGACCCCCTATATACATTATTTTCAAAGCTCAGCAGAAATATTTCTCTTGTAATCTTGCTTAATACTACCTTTACTTCTTCTGTCTTTCCATTTTGAGTTTCTACGATGATATTAGTCCAAAGTGTTCTCCCAATTAATACGCAAATCATAAATAAAACTACCTTTTCCTCAAATTAATAAAATAAATTTACAATATTGCAAGAACTCCTACACTTGATAAAGTTATTATAAACATTTTCACTCATTTATCTGAAATGCAAATACGGAAATAGAGTTTGACTCACACTTTAGGAATGTGTTTTACCTTTGCCATCTATCAGAAAGATGCAGGCTTTAAAAAATGAGATTCATATGAAAGTGTCCATTTAAATGCTGGAAACCAAATTCTGTGACCTCTGTTGATAGGATTTTCCCCTGATTAATGAAAGAAAAAATGACTGAAATATTTTGCTCATATTAATATCAGCACAAGAGGTACATTCATTCCATCCTCTGTTGTCAGTGGATGCACAGACAAACCTTTGTTAGATGGTACCCATCCTCCCTTCGTATGGGCAATACAAATCATGTCTTTCTCATGAGAAAAAACTCTTGTGTGCTCTTTCAAAAAGAAAAATCTAATATATTTTGGGCGAATTTCTTCCCTTTTTATGGATACTGCTGGTCAAGAAAGAAATATTACTTAGGACACAGAACAGTTTGAGTGTGTAAACTTCTGGTGCCATACAATATGTCTTAATATTGCAGGTTTAATACTAACTGTGCCCCAGTAATTTAATAATTCTGTGGGAAAGCTGCTGGGTTATAGAGGATATTTGTCTTGTGATTTCTTTGTGGCAAATCAGAAATTACAGCAGTGCTCAAAGGAATAGAAATCTTAGATACTCATGACCTTCACTGAAACCCCTTTCGTCACTTGTCAGTTCTTTAAGGGGCAATTTAATTGTAGCTCTTTGGCGGTGACAAGGTAAGTGCTGGCATTTTGGCACTGTCATTCATTAACCTCATGCAATGTCAGCAGCACTGCCTCAGACATGTCACCATTTCCCCAGTGATGGCAAGCTGACTTTTAGGACATATGTTATTTCAGAGATGCCTACTAGACAAGTCTGCATGCTTCACATTCTTTTGTATGGCATCATTTGTGTATTGTTTATGCAGTTAAATAGCTTCAAGACTAAAACCAATTTGTTTCAGTCCAGGAAAATAAAATCTGCAATGTGCCATGAACAGAAAACTACCTAAATGATTTCTCTTGCTCAGAAATCAAAATGAAAACAAACAAACAAACCTCCAAACAAAACAAATGAGATTAAAAAATCAAACAACAAAACACCAATCAACTGGAAAAACACAAAAAACTCTGAGTATAACCCACAAGGAAAAAAAGAGTATTATTATCAATATACATGAAGGTTAAACAATACTCTTTCACATGTAAATTGCTTAAAGCAGAATTAAATAAATAAAATGCCAGGTCACAAGGCACATAATGTACACTATAAATACTATTATTTATTCTATATCTCATATTCCTGAATGTGTGTGAGAACCCAAACTACTAATACTAAATGGGTTGGGGAGATTTGATGCTGAGAATCATTTGCTGATGACAACATTTTCCAATGCCTAGAAAAACAATATATATTTGCCTGCATCTTTCCCCTGCTACTTTATTTGGACTTCAGAGTGACTGGTGTTTCTGTGCAATTCCACCACATAAATTAATAGATATTATTATGATATAAGTATAATAATGTAGCATGCATTATTATGCATTTATTACATATTTGATATATTATTAATAATAACAGCAATAATCATAAAGAGCTTGATTTTCACTTTGCAAATTCACAGAAGGAGAGTAAAGGATCACTCGAAAATAAAATAGTTATGCTAAATCATGGATGACTCAAGATGCAAACTCCTGAATTTAGATTTGAAACCACATACATTTAAATCATTTGGGTCTATCCTTTAAATTTACAGAAAAAATTAGATCCACGTTGAAGCTGTATGTCAAAGTATTCCTATGTTTCCACTTTATGCAAAAGCCTACATTAGTCTAGAGCTTGAACTTTAATTATGTTCAGTTCCTGAAGCCAGATCATGAGAAGTCAATGCTTGGAGTTCATTGATTTAAAAAAAAAAAAAAAAAACAAAAAAAAAACCAACAACAAACAACTAAAATATTCCTTTCTCTAGCCAAAATGAAAGGGTTTACTACTGTCAATGAAAAAACCTTCCCAAACAACAGATATGAAGGAGCAACCTAGTCTTAAAAAAATTATGGAATTCAATTTACTAGGCATGTCTGAGGAGTAAGTTGAAAGAATTTCTACCAAAAACAACATGCAATTTTTTACAAGTATTGATCGTACCAATGTGATTTTTATGGGAAAAGAAAAAAAAAAAAGAAAGTTATTTATTTAAATCAGCAGTTTCCAGAGAATAAAGCATTTCAATGACTTATTCCTATCACTACTACTGGCTTTAATAGAAGCATGTAGGTGAAAGCAAGGGCATTGCTGAGAATGTATGAGAGTGGTGTGTAAGTGGAATGGCTGAGACTTGGGGCAGATGAGTGACAAATGAGCTGCAGCACAGTGCTGAAAGCCAAACCAGACATTCCATGCAGTGCTCCTGTGCACCTGTGAGGAAACAGCAATCACTTCCAAACACTGCACTGGGTGCAATGGTTCACAGCATTGTTTTGCAAGTAAAATTCTGCCCATGTTAAAGGGCATGTTAAATGCAGAGGGTCATCAGTAGGAAAGCAGTAATGACTGTAGCAGGGACATCTCCAGCCAAAGTGGTGTTAGGTGCAAAGAACAAAATGAAAAGAGCACAACACATCCAATGAGAGAGCTGGGATTCTGTTGGCTGAAAGCAATCCCGTGCTGGTACAGCAGATCCAGCAGGCAGTATCAGTCCTGTTTTCCAGGAGCAGCTCAGCCCCACTCTGAGAGCAGCACTTTGCCAGGAGGGCCTGCTGCACATTCACACCAGCCACACTAATTGATCCAACAGTCTTTGCTACAGCACTTAAAGAGAATTTAGATTCTCTCTGGATTTTGCTCTCCCTTCCCCCAGGGCGAGCAATACAGATGAGTGATTTCCTTTTGTCATACATAAAGATTTAGAAACACAACATTAATTGCTCTCCTGACAATTCCAATTTGATGAACAAAAAATTGAACCAAAGCAAAAGCAAGTGCAGGAATGATTGGATTGAAAGATCACGATGAATCCCTGAGTGTTGGGTCACCTTTTACCAGTTGTCCTGACACCTTTCAGGAGCACAGCATTACATAATTATAAGATTTTCTATTCATAAATTAAAGACATTTCTTTCACTGCAAAAAAATAGCTAAAATCAAATTCTCAACAGAATGAAAAAGTTACAAATGTAAGAAATTAATGGGCAAAACTATCTTGATGTCTTTTCTTCCAAGTAAAATGTCACATTCTGCTATACCTTACATTCAGATTGGTCACCACTTCTGTGCTATCCCACTTAAGGGGCTTCTCAGATGATCTGTTCTCAGGTAACAATGCACCAGATGGCTTCTATCAAGTCCTTTCCTCCCCTGAAGGGCAAAAATGTGATACTACTGGCCCTTGAGAGCCAAGCAGGTCAATGGGAGGGCAGAACTGACTCATTATCTTTATACACATTTAGCTAAAAAGGTGAGAGGATCTAAATGAGATGGTTTTGTGCCTGTGAAAACTGTCAGGGCAGGAAAACAATGGATGGAAAGCCTCACTTGATCAGCTCCTCTCAATCAGCCCTATCAACCTCACTTTGCTTCTGTCCTGGGCAGAACTTGAAAAATTTAGCAAACATTAATTAGTTATCCAGGCATGTCTCCAAGAAAGCAGAAATCTGTACTAACTCTAGGACAAGCAGAAACAGGAAACAGATGTGAATTTTGTATCCTTCATTTCACCAGAATTAAGTACTTGATTAGTAAGAAGTGGTGGTGAAATTTCTTTCCAGGTTCCAGTGTGTGCTCATATTTAGGTTGCCTAAAGATAGGAGTCTCCACTCATTTGACCTGCTAGAGCACATTTCTGACAGATGTGACACAAGACCTGCATAAGTCTCCTGTGTCTTGGAGCAGCCCACATGGTCTCAAAATGTCAGACAGTCCAGCATAGGTGAGTAACCCAGATCCCTAACTTATCTGTTCATAACATGGTTTTCTATGTGAGCTACAAGCAGTTGTAGACAAGGGGAATGTACTCAATATAGTCAATGGAGAGGAAGGGGGAATTCAACTCACCCTATTGCTCTGGCCCACCTGAATCGCTCTCAAGGCTTCAGTGATTGCAGTGATCAGATCTTTATGGATTCTTGGAGAGCTCTGAAAACATTCTAAACTATTCTTCAGTTTCTTGTAAATAATCTTATAAATATTTAGACTCTTTCCTTGAAAAACTTTTTTTAAACATTTTATCCTATAATATCAGGCCTCATTTTTCACCTACTGTGAATAAACTGATTATTTGGGATACCATAAATACATCAAATATATCAGAAGATAAAGTGTTTTCTTAAAGTGTTTTCTTTTTACAAGAAGGAACAAAACACATTACTTCTGATTTTAGATATGAATTTACTTCACAGTAGAACCAGCCAGTTACTGTCATTGCTGTATTTGAGGTCTCAAAGAACAGGGTAATATTTGGGTTGCTGGCATCTTATTTTGTTAAGACTCTCTTGAACTGGGCTAGGAGAACCAGTAATTCCAAATTTTGCTGAAAAAATTGAGTGTGAAAAATACCCAAAGGCTGACAAAAAAGAACAATCACAGATATAATTTTGAGACACTCAAAGAGCAGGTCAGAAAGCTTTAAATAGGAGACAGGAAGCCTAATGTATGTTTTCATTGCAAAATAATCTCTTGTAAATGCAGGAGAAGCCAAAATCAAAGTAAAGTAATCTACAACAAAGGGAGGGAGTGAAAGTCATGATTCAATGTCAAAAGAAAACATTTATAGGAAAGAGGAGTCAGGGAACCATGAAAGGATGCTGTCTTTGGCCAAAACTCCTGGAGTGCTGAGAGGAAACTGTAATAAATGTCTGTAAATGTGCTCATTGTTTTCTACAGATTTGTGCACTTCTCATTCTGAAAAAGAACAAAGATGTCTAGAAAGATATAAATTTGTCTGGATGTTGTTTTAGCCCAGTTTGGAATTGAGCAGTAAAATGGAGTACCTAGAGATCTGTTTGTGCTGGTTGCCTTGTTCTCTGCCTCCAAAGGCAGGTGGAATGGCCCAGCTCACTTTGTGCACTTAAACCATTCTCAGACCCAAAGCAGAGTGGTCACTGCCCTGCTCTGTTCCCAGCAGCCCAAGGTGGCTGTGACCAGAGACATGGTGTTGAGCCCAGTCCTGCTTCACTCACACCCCCCACATGCCTAAATGACCAGGAGAGTCCTGGAGAGGTGCTTAAGTCACCAGAAAATGCTAAACCATGTGTGCAGGTGGGTGAAGCAAAAGATATTTTAGGTCCAGACTTACAAAATGGGTAGAAACCCCATATTTGTTAATATTTTCCAACCTCATAATGTTTTCATGAATTTAATGACACTATTGTCCTGAAGATTTTACCTGCAGTGAGATTATCAATGCAGATTATCCAGGAACAGGGTGACCACCAAGTTCCATAATGTTTCTGCTTGGAGAACAGCACCACATAAGCAAAGGTGTACTGCCTTAAGATCTGTACTGCTCTCTGGTCCCAAAAACCAGACAGGTTGAAGCCTACCTGATTCAACCTACTTTTACACAAAGCTTTTTGCTCCCAGAATAAAGTGGGCTGTCAAACAGAGTTCAGTATCATAGCTGACCACACTAAAATAAGGCAAGGTTCTGCTGGTGGGGTGGCTTCTCTGAAGGGCTGCCAGGAGCTTGCAGAGCCAGCAGAGTTTACCTGGCAATATTTACCTGACTTGGGCTGAGCTCGTGCTTGTACATCCAGTCAAACTAATGCTGACTGAACTTTTTCAGCTGCTTTCTCAAAAAACCATAAAGCCAAACCAAATATTTATTATTTTCTGTGATGAAGATTGATTCAGGGGTTGATTACACATGGCTTTATATCGGATGAAGATCTCAAGTAACACATGTACCCTTGCAGGAAAAATCTGGATCCAAGGGGTAGTGAAACACTCCTCTATTCCAACAGGTAGATAAAATCATTGTGCTGCTAACTTCTTGGCACAACACGTCAGGTCTTGCTGTAATCAGAGTTCAGTGGCCTCGAGCTGTTCTCTGTAATTCTTCAATGCAAAGAGTGCAGTACTTAACATTTTTTTTCCACACCAGTTTATATTATGTTTTTTTAGTTAATAAGTGTGAGCATCTTACCAGGCTAAAAAGCCACAGAAAACTTAATTCCACAAAAGCAACAGGAGCCACAGGTGTCAGCCTTCTTTTTATCACTGTTTATCTCTGTGCCAGATGTAGGCGAAGACTGCATGGGTAATCCTCCCATTGCTCATTTGGCTGGCAGGTTTTTTCTGGCCTTCACTGAGGAGAGTGTCATTTTTGGAGAGGGATGCAGGGGATGTTCTGATAAAATGCTGTGTAGGGTTGCAAACAACAGCAAGAGGGAGAAGGCAGTGGGGAAATCAGTAAAAGGAAATTAACTTTTGTAATAACACCCAAGGACAGAACAGGAGTTCAAACCATCAAGTCGTCTCTATAGTGAAACAAAGCCTGGTTGTTTACCAACCTTGAAATAATTCAGCTATCCCAGTGGTCTTTTGTAACATGAGCCCTGTGAGCAAATGAAGAATCAGAGGCTGGAGTAGATTTAAATACTTTCATAAAATTTTCTAATACTGCAGTAAAAATACATTTTTTTTAAATTCAATGCTTTTGATTAATTTCCTTATTTTTTATTCATTGTATTAGAATAAACTGGACATTGATACTTTTAAATTAAAGAAAAATATATTATTATTTGCTGTCCCTTTTTAAGTTCCACATGCACATGGAATAATTGTTTATAAACCAAAGCAAATAGTTATTTTAAAAATAATCTGTCATCTTGCAGTATTCCTGATAAGATTTTGATCCTAACTCAATTTGTCCTGATCTATCTCATTATTCACTGTTGAACTGTGTTATGACAGTTTTGCAGGCCAACTGGTGTGAAGAGTGCAGGGAAAGTATTATTTTCCTGCAATATAAAGTTGGATGTCTCACTTTCATTATTCTCTTTCATACCTGAGATAAATCCTGAGCTCTGCCACAGTGGCCCACATAGATTAAAATATAAAAACATACAAAAAACCCCTAGCAAATGAAAGGTTTCTAGTAAGGTGTATTAAGAAAATCAAGGTAATACTTTTATACTTTCTAGCCTTTTGAAGTCTCTGCAGTAAGACCACTCTTTTGTAAATTAAGATGGTTTTTAAGGAAACAGAGAAAATCTCAGTACCATTGAGATAAATGGTGAAATTTAAATAAATTTGCCAGGGCCAATGCTTCTTGTTTACTGCCTTTCCTATCAAACTTTATAAATTACTTTTTTATTAAACAAGATGCGTTCCTCCAGCAGGAACAGTTTTCTCAAGTCCCCCAGTGAAAGCAGTGTTCCTTCATAGTGAGTGTATATAGTCATGCTTGTAAGCTTCCCACCAAAGTTAGATAAAATCTGCTCTTGATTAAGTAAATAAATAGCATCTGCTGAAATCTTAGAACAAGCATGACAAACTGCAAACTGAAACACTTGCACATACTTGATGATTTGCATCAGGCAGCTCAAGCATTGCTCTATCAGTAGTTCTGAAAATAAGGGTCAAATTCAGCCAAGTGAGGATCACAACCAGAAGTGGGAATTATCAGAGGAAGCCCAGAAACTGCTGCTTTGTATGTCAAGCCTGGCTTCTATTTTAAAGATGGTTTTACATGCTGACCCATGCAGATTTCTTTCTTCAGACTCTGTCTTCTTGCTTTAGAATTTTTTTTTCTCCAGTTCTTTAGTTCTAGGCTTTTTACTTACAGGCAACGCTTGTCTTAACTTATTTGGAATGCAACTTAACTTCTTTTCTGATTCACCCAGTTCCCTCCTCCCCACATAACTGAAAGGTAATACCTTCACAAAAGCCTCCCCTTCTGCCTGCCTTCCAACACTAATTATCAAATTTCTCCTCTTTGTTACAATAAAAAAATTGCAGTAGTCTTGCCTTGAAATATGTCATTGTTCTTAAGAGATTTTGCACGTATGAGAGGAGATGTCTCTATTTTTCTCTTTTGTTCCCAGTGCATTAGAACATACAGATGAGCAGTACTGACATATTTGTCTGGATCTATCAAGTTACAGTAGCTGGTACAAGTCTTCTGCTCTCTATAGGACATCAACATATGCTACAATTATTGTTCCATCACTGCCCTTAAGAGTGAACATCTGCTCCTACCCTACCATCACAGTTTTAATCTACTTGTAGCTCCTGTTTCCTTGAAGAGCTATCCAAATGAGACAGGCTCTGTCTTTTACTTTTCTCCATTTTTTAATAGCTTCCAGGCTCTCACCAGAGTGAAGTGAATACCTCGAGCTCCCACCAGTATTCATTTAAATGGAAAACTGAATTCCCTGTAGCTGTGCCTGTGCCAGTAAGCAGATGGAGTGAGGTGAGAATCCAACTTTCTCACAGGCACAAACGCAGAAACAGCAAATTGAATTTGCCATTCAAGGGGTGAGGGTGTCACAGCTCTCAGAGAGCAGCCACAGCCCCTCTTCAAACTGTGTTGAGTGGGGAGCCACAGGATTTGCATCAATACTAAGTGTCCTTGCACCAGGGCACAGACATCCCACTCTTTTGCAGCCTTTCCCAGCTGTGATGGAGGGGCTCCATTTGCCCATTCCGCCTTGACTCACCTCTGTGGTTTACACACTTTGAAAAATGTTTTGTCTGTACCTTTTGGACAGGATAAATTTTATGCTTTGAAAGCTGCAAAGGCAGGAGCAAATATAAAGTATTCCCTTTATTCTCAAATAAAGTATTTAGTGGCTAAGAGTATTCCCAGGCACATAAAATTATGCTTTTGCATTGGTTTATGGTTGGACTCAATGACCATAAAGACCTTTTCCAATCTAAATGATTCTGTGTTTCTATTGCCAATAAACTTCTCTGGTGACAATGCATAACCAAACATGCACACCCCTCTTGGCAGAACTAAGGAGCCTTTGTCCTTCTAGCACTTATCCCCACCAGATGAACATAGGAAATACTGCACTCATGAAACACAAACCCCAAAATATTTAACAGAAGAAGTTGAAATTTCAAGCAATGTAAAACTGACTGGATCCAGAGCCAAAATTGCCATCAAACCCTTAAATTTGACAAAAGTATTTTATTTATTTGAACAAACCATAATTTGGATGAAAACACTCTGGCATACTGTGATGTATGAAATCCACATCTGAATCCCCCTTTCTTCTCTGACTGTCCAGAATTTAAACTTAGACCGATC
This sequence comes from Cichladusa arquata, assembly GCA_026413545.1. Classification (NCBI taxonomy): domain Eukaryota; kingdom Metazoa; phylum Chordata; class Aves; order Passeriformes; family Muscicapidae; genus Cichladusa; species Cichladusa arquata. The sequence goes on along the minus strand of JAOTQP010001546.1, from coordinate 94,716,131 downwards.
AGCTGTGTCAAATGACATTTTCTCTTTTGTTATTGTTCACCAGCCTCTTCTCTACTACTTTGGAAGATGGTTTTGGAAGCAATCTTCATAAAATCTAAGTCTCCTACGCAAATTTCTGCACTTTAACTTAAAATTATTCTCTCATAATGAACCTCATACAACACCAATGAAATAAAGCACCAGTGACAATTTCAATACCATATATTAATCTTCTTAATTACTTGGGAGTGACAGCTGTCTGTGCTTGGAAGGACTTTTTAATGTTACACTGCATTTCATTGTCCTTTTTGGAGATACTGTTTATCTCTTGTTTTACAGTAAACTCTTCATGATATATTCAACAATGGAAGAAACAATTCCTTAAAATGTCCTGTAATAAAAAATATACTTTTTTGTGGCTGATGATAAAGACTGAATCAAAGGTACTTGCAATTTTAAACCATCAGAAATAACTCTGATATTGACTTGATTTCTGCTGTGTTTAGACCTCAGTTATACCTCAAGAATATCCTCACCACTTTAACTTAAAAAGATCTGAAAAGCTTGTTTTAAACAAAATTTTAAAACTGATTTTAACCTCTTTTTAGGAAAAAAACAGCATATGTGATTACATCTCTTCAAGTCAATCTCTTAGTTTGTACCTTGCTTCACACCTTTTCACCAATTTCAACAGACTGTGATGGGAAAGGATAAAGTTCAGGGGTGTTAAACTCCTATTTAGTTCCTAAAGGTTGATACCATGCCATAGAGGAAAGAGAGACAGACAAATTAGAGTGATCACTGAAGAGATGAGGTCTGAGACAAGAGCAGCCACATGGAAAAGAGTCAGGCAGAAAAATGCCTGAAGTTCTGCTGCTTGTGGAACAATTTGTTTTTGAAGAACCCTGGAGTGCATTTTAGAGGATTTTGCCACAGTAGATTTTGTCATGCTCCTGATACACCTAGCACTGAATGGAGGCACTGAGAAGTTAGGAGAGGATGGTGGAGTGGCCAAGAGTGGTCCTGGGGGCAATCTCAGAAAGGTGTTTGCCTCCACCTTCCTCTGCTCTCCATCAGACAAAATGATGACATTCAAACACTGTGCCTGCCTTGCACGAGCCATGTCCACCCTTCCCGTGTGGCCCCACTGAACACAGATCAAAACTTGTCTGAAATGGGGGTCCTCATGCCATGTCTTTGTCACCTGCAAATGGTTGATAACTGGGTAAGAACTTGTCAAACCAAGTTTCAGTGTTCAGCCCTGGTCACACTGAGCCACACAGCTGTGATACATGCACAGCACAGGACGTTCCTTTAGGTCACTTCCTAGCAGGCAGAGGTGTGATGAGGCACAACCTGGCTCAACATGGCACCATCATCAATTTCTAGTAAGAGCCTGAATATTTTAGAAGCAGCATGTAGAAATTAACATAATTCTGAAGAGAAATGTTTGCAAATCCTAAAGAATATTCATGGAATACAAATACTAAGAATACAGGTTGGTGACTGGTAAATTTGCAAGTTTTTAAATTACAGAGCAAATTCACTGCTTAAATAAAAAAGATTGAATTTCAAGTAGCTGCTGTGTGACCTCTGTATTTGCCCTCTTCATTACACCCTTGCTGCACTGGTTTTCAAACTAATGTTGAATTTGCTTTTCTTAAAAAACCCAAACCTAAAGCAAAGAATAATTTTCAGCATATATAGCTGGCCAGACTACCCTTAGCTAACACAAAAGAGATAAAAGGTATAAAGGAGTTGTTGGTAACAGGAAAGTTGATGGATTCCTCTTCCTCCCCTAAGATTAGGAGTCCAGAAAGTTCAGAGCAGGTCAAAAATGTCTCAGCAATTCCTTGCAGAATTTTCATATTTCTTAATCCTCACATCCCTCTTGCTCTCAGAGAAAAACATTGCTTATCCTAAACCAAATAAGTCACCAAAAAATGGGAAAATACTGCTGGAAACTCTTATGTTTATGGCTTTACACCAGTTGCATATTAGTTTAACCTGAACATTAATTGTCCAGTGGGACAGAAATAATCTAAATGATTCAGGAAATTTGGTGGAAAGATACTGATTGCGTGCACTTTTAATATATTAAAAGTTTTCATTTCAAACCAGAAGGGAAAATATATTTTTTAAAAAATCAAATAAAGCAACTTTTTGCATGCTCTGAAACGCCTCTGACTTTATCTGGATTAAAATATGGTATTTTGATGGGCTAGTTTCTTGGTGTATTTGTACTTGGTTGGTTATTTTATCCATTGCCTAAAAAGAAATTGCTTTCAAATATCAGAACAAGGTGTTTATCAGAGTGTTAAAAAAATAAAGGAGGACAGCTGAAGCCTTTTCAACAATCTAGAGATAATTTTTTGTATAAACAAATTGGACTGCTCTTTGAAGCCACATAAATTATAAACTGCTGAAGATTTGCATGCTGAAGTTACTCTTGCAATCAGGGTGCTCTCCTAATGAGTCCTACATAAAACGGGTCCTTTACTGTCTGTATACCTGTTATGACTATCTTTGAAAACATATCATAGAAGCAAAACATATATATCTCAAAAGATTATGTGTTGGAGAGGAACAGGAAATACCTGCTAAATTCTTCCAAGGAAGGCCATTTGAACTCCACTCACACTGTCAGTTGTCCATGAGTACTCTGAGAACTGCTTTGCAGCCTTGATGTTTGCTCTCAAAAATTCATTCGACTTTGAAGTTATTTCCATTAAACTTGTGTGGTCCTGGGGAAAATTTCCTGCTTGAGCAAGCACCATGGTACACAGCTCTTTTGCCACTCAAGGGTTAGAACTTCATTTTACCAGGAAGTAAGAAGGATGAACTAAAGAGAAGTATGACAACTGCTTAAAATGAGAGACAAATACAGTAGTCAATGGATTAATGTTAAGATGGGAATAATTCCAGGGCTGAGAACCTGAGTTGCAAATACAGCTACACAAAAACATACAAACACATGCAGACACACCTTTCATTGCAGATGCAAAACCTTTGCAGGAGAACTTTCTGATCCTCTGCAACATATGGGTTCAAGCATTTTGATGGTAGAACTATGGTGCTGTATCTATCTATCTATCTATCTATCTATAAAGATTGTTCCCAGGCAAGCCATTAAAAAATTTGATTTTTTTCCTAGATTTTCTACATGTATAGGATCATACACTTTAACTGCTCCAGAAACCACTCAAACTGGCTAGACTGTACAAGCAATATATAAACAAGTAGGTATGATGATAATATATATGATTATAACAATGATATAAAACCTATCATAAAGTCTTTGTCCTGAAAGATGAACTCACTACTCAGAGATCACCATGCATGCCAATAAGATGTAAAAGTAGCAAACACAAACTGCAGAAATTTCCAGGCTCATGAAAAGTGCCTAAACCTTCACACAGATCCCTGAATTAACCCACATTTCAATTGAAATCTAAAACCTGCTTCCTCCCTCCCTGCCCTTTACTCTGTGTGCCATGATAGGCCCTGCTCTTTTATCTCCACAGCTTTTCCCTTTCCTATGTTATTCCTTCACTGCAGAGGAGTAGCTTCCCGCACACATTCCCTTTTACAATGCCAAGGCTTGGTTTGCACTGAGTAAGGGTGAGGAGCAGGATTAACCCTGTACTTGCTGTAAGGCTTCAGCTAACTTGTGCCGATTATCTGACTGAGAAACAGTATCCTCTCAGCCCCAGGAGAAAAATTGAGAGAAACCTTGGAACATGTTTCCATGTTTGCTTTTTTTTTGTTTTTTTCAGAGTGCTTATCAAATAGAGGTATGATTTGAGAGTTCTCTTGCGAACTAAGGAACTTTGGAGTTGTAAAAGTCGTGACAGATTGAAAGACACCTGAAAATAATGACAGCTGATTGCCTTTATGGTTTACAGAACCTTTCATGAAGGAAAAGTATCAGTTGTGTTGAGAGGAACAATCCATCTCTGAAATAGAGCTGTTTTGAGGGAAAAATGCAGCTAGAGTATTTTATGAGTTTTTCTGGCCCAGTTAATAAGTTAGGGACACTGGGATTCAGGTTTTCAAAAAAGGGAAGGAAGATCCGTTTACTCTGTACCAGAGTGGTCTGCCTTCCCTTATTCCTTGAAAAAAAATGATGTATGGCCTCTGTGGTCCATCCTGCAAGTCAGCCTGTTTGATTTCTGTCTGATAAGCAAGTGTCTGATAATCAGATCTAAGCCAAAGGATGAGTCTCAGCCCCTGGAGCTGGGTGAGCTCTAGCCCAAACAAGACAAGGGCATATAGGTAACACACCAATTCTAGTGTGACTAGGAACATCTCTTAGTGCAAGTGGTCAGCAGCTTAGCAAAATGGGACACCTCTGTTTGAAAACAGGGGACTATGATTCCATGTTTATTTGAACGAAGTGTTCATTTCAAAATGTGTTATAAACCTGTGAAAACAGAAATATTGGCACTCAGTAAGACTATAATGAAGAGCTTTATGTTGCAGTTATGTCAATGGTTTTGGTGCTCTATTAGACACATCCCTAAAATGTACAATTAGCCAGAAATGCCAAGAATGCTCCTTGCTTTAGGAGAGGAATAATGTGAAGTATACAGGGATCTACCCTAGAACCAACCAGGAAAATAAGCACCCAAACAGTGATCTCAAAGAGAAATGGAAAACCCAACAAAACATGCAATGAAAGAATAAGTCAGTTAAGAGCCCATATTTATTTAAAAGTTCTTTTAAGTTTTCCCCCACCATTTCATTATTTTTTATTTTTTCATTACACAGATGTAAATAACAAGGAGAATTGTAAAATTGTGTGAAAAATATTGGAGAAAAAATCTTACCCATATTAATAAACTGCTGTACAAACTGCACCAGACTGAATGACAGAATGGCAGGTAAGAATTTCTCCTTGCATACACAATTTATTAAGAATAGTCTTCCACCAAATAATACAAACAGCTTGACATGATTTTGTTTATAATTTAGAAAATAAGCATTTTAAAGGGGTCCTCAGCACAGGACGAGCATTGATCTGTTGGAATCCGCCATGGTAGTTAGAGAGATGGAGAACCTCTCCTATAAGGAAAGGCTGAGAGATTTTGAATTGCTCAGTCTGGAAAAGAGGAGTCTTAGAGGTGATCTAATTGCAGCCTTCCAGGACCTGATGGGAGCCTGCAAGAAAGATGGAGAGAAAATAGTTATAAGGGCATGTAGTGACAGAATAGGGAGAAATGCCTTCAAACAGTAGCCATTAAGCCTACTTCAAACAGGAAATTTAGATTTGATATTAGGAAGAAATTCTTTAGTGTTAGAGTGGTGAGGCACTGGAACAGATTACCCAGAGAAATTCTGGACACTGCATCCCTGGGAGTGTTCAAGGCCAGGTTGGATGGGGCTCTAAGCAACCTGATCTAGTGAAAGGTATCCCTGCCTATGGCAGGAGGATTGGAACTGTATGATCTTTAAGGTCCCTTCCAATCTGTGATTCTATGATTCTAGTAATAATAGAAATTTTTCTCCTGTAATGGAGTCAGACCAATCTCTTCACCTGAGTTCTTTAAACTATTGCCTTGAGGAATTTCTGGACCAAATTTGATTTTCTTGTTAGGTATTTCACTGGTTGGGGTGGAGGAGAAGATCACTGCGTCCTCTTTCTTTGTCTGAAAGCTGCTTTTCCATTAAATCCGAACATAATCCGTTTTGTCTGTTTGAACTACAGTTGAAAGAAAAACATGTGTGCCCTTCTTGTCCTCCATATTTGCTTTTTGTGCTTCCAGAAGCAGTTCAGTGTCTAGAATGTGGAAGAATAACTTTTACACTTCCCACCTTTTCCCTAGAATACAATACAATACAACTTGGTCAACTGACCAGCGACACAAAGAAAGTTTCAGGTTTGTCTACAATACTGCCAAGAAACCTCTCCGAGTTAAATGACCCAGTCAAAACTCTTTTGGCAGCTTGCATGAAACTGCAGCAATCTAGGAACTTTGTAAGTTTATGTAATACCAGTCCTGGAGGTGATAAAGCTCTGTCAACTACAACATTTCTTTTCCGATACACAGCATCTTATTGTTGGTGTTTTAACAGCAACACTTTTCTTGCCTCAGCAAGCAGCTGCACTGACTGTGTGACAATCTCAGCATATAAAATATTCCATCTTGAGTTATTTGGAAAAAAGAATAGTCCTTGCTGAATCAGAGTATTTCAGTTGGAACCATGTAAATCTAGATGAACTTCAATTTTATTTTACTCCCAGTTCCAAAACTACACGAGTAAATCTGCAGTAATTTTGGGTCAATGATCTATCCTGGTTATTTAAAACTATACAAATGAGAAATTAAGAACAATAACATTGTGCAAGACTATCAGTAGTACAGCTTAATCAGAACCTGTACCCTTGTGTTTCTAATTTTCTTAATTTTTTTTTCATAAAATTTTATAGACTGGCTTTTCAGATGGCATAAATGTGCACTGATTTCTGTCTTGCATTGGTTATAACAGATCCTGCTGTGTGCTCACGGTACTCTCATTCTCTCCTGTGGAACTATCATGTCAAGGATGTGGAGTATCCATTTTCTTGAAATGGAATATGATTTACAACTAAAATACAGAGATAACAGATTTGAGGATAACATAAACTATGTAGCAGAATATGTGTATTTATGGGGCTGAATCGTGTCATTTGTTTGATCTAAACAGTGCTTATCTGCAGCTTTAGACTCTGAGCAATGGTTTATAGCATACAGAAGAACATGGGGTAGAAATCCCTGAATTAACTCCAGTGCAGTGCTCAGCAGATGTGTGGTAGATAATGAAGGTAAAAATTCTGCAAAGAGCTGCACACCATGCTGCATACCAGGGCATGCTATCACACACATATGTTCTACTTATGAATCCCTAAACTTTCCACAAGTGGCCAAACCTGTCACAAGATTATTTTATCATGTACATCAGGTCCAAACAGTGTTGTTTTCTCTATTTTTACTTTTCCTCCCCTTGAAGTCTTCTAGGATTATCAAATCCAACTGATGCCTTGGAATGGCCACCTGAAAGAGAGGCTAGACAAAATTAAGAGAATAAAAATGGATATTTTTGAAGACCTTCAATAGGTACCTCTTGGGCAGCCAAAAGCCTTTGAGGGGCCACACCCAAGATGGACCATGGTCAGGAGTTTTTCAGACAGATATAAGTTTGGTCTATTTACATATCAGGGGTTAATCCTGGAATTACAGCTTCAGGTAATGAAGTCATATACCCCAAATTTGCTCCCCCCAACTCACTTTTGGGGTCTGACACCATGAGGTGTCCTTGAGCTTCAGAGCTAGAGAAATTGCTTTGTCTGACTAAAATGTGAAGACAGTAGCTAACACTCTATATGGAATTTTAGAGTTATACACTAAAGCAGTACAGGATTTGAAAAATATAAAGCTAAAATCCTAAGGCATCACAACCATTAACCCAGCATTGTCCACCACTGAATCATACCTGTAAATGCCACATCTACACAGCTTTTGAATGCTGGGTCAATCACTTCCCTGAGTAGCCAGTTTCAATGCTTGACAACCTTTTCAGTGAACAGATTTTTCCTAATATCCAATCTAAACATCCCCTGGCACAACTTGAGGCCATTTCTTCTTGTCTTATGGTTTGTTATTTGGGAGGAGACCACCCCCCACTAGGCTACAGTCTCACTTCACGTAATTGTAGAGAGTGATAAGGTCTCTCCTGAGCCTCCTCTTCTCCAGGCTAAACATCCCCAGTTTCCTCAGCCAATCTTCACCAGATTTGTCCTCCAGACCCTTCACCACCTTCATTGCTCTTCTTTGAATGTGCTCCAACACCTCAATAACACAAATTTCTGTGCACTTTCAATGTGGTAAGCTCAACAAAACCCACCTCTCTAAAGAGTATGATATTCAGAATTTGGATTTTTCCACCTGGCCTAGATCTGAATCTGCCACCATTGTGTTCAGTGAAGAAAAAGATGGAAGAGGCCATCCATAGCCTCACAGAGCTCTGGCTCCTTGCAAATGAGGCATTACCCTCTGTAATAGGTTTCTTTGGGGACCATATGACATTCATAATTTAGAGCAGCCTTGAGGCTTTTCTAACTTGCACCAGGCCTCAATCAGTCATAGCTGGGGTAATCTGGAAACAGCAGAAGCTGTTTTATTAACAGATCCACAGCAAAGGAGCCAACTGAAGGATGCTGCAGCCCTTTGGTTTCCATAGTGCAGACACCAAAGCTCTTGGGCTGGTGCCCAGTACTATATATGGGAAAATGGGTAAACTGTTCTTCACAGACAAAATGGCTTTTAGTGTAACTCATCTGTTACTGTGCTTCTAAATTATTAAATTTTTTAAATTAATGAAAATATGCAAATTAAGAAGAGGCTGTTAAAAAGGTATAAATATATTTCATTGTCAAAATTAATTAGAATGAGTAATTACTTAAGCATTATGGTTTAAAATTGAATCATATCTTTGATAGTGAGCTGAATAAGGAGAAAATGCTTAATATGCATGATATAAACTACTTAACCTAGTCTTTTTTATACTGTTTACATAAGATGTATATATGCTTCACAAAACCTTAACATTGATACCAGTAATTTTTAAGGACATCTTTGCTTTGCTCACTTACCTTGTGGCTTGATTTTTTAAGAAATAAACTTAATTCAAGCTCACTAGACTTAATTCAAGCAAGCAATTATACAGACACCTGACTTGTATCTTTACAACAGTATATGAACTCCTTCCATGGCTGCATTTACAATTTGTTTCCAGGCTTTGCCGGGCCACAGCCACTCAGTAAAGGTAGATGTCTGCTACTCAGAACACCTAATTTTTTTCATTCCTTTCAGAAATCAATGAAAACCTACAGATCTTGTTAGGACATTTTCCTGCAGACAGCCATGTACACCACACTGTGTATGTGTGCCCTCAACAGGCACAGATGAATGGCTTAATCTTATCCTCAGCGAGGTGTGGTGACTGCTCTAGTACTCTGATTAATGTCTCTTGTTTCTTCTTTCCTGCTTTGTCTACTTCCTAAGAAACTAATGCCACTAGATAAACACAGACTCCCACACTTTCATCCTCTTCACTGGTTTAAATGCTTTTGTCACCTCTGGCACTGCCTATCACTGATAACACCATCTGCAATGGCTATGTTTTTCAAGCTCACAGACTCTGTCTAAGTGCTCCCACTATGGTAAGGATAGAAATTTCCTGCTGTCAGGTCTGTCTGGTGAGCAGATGAGAGGCTTCCCACAAAAATCAAGGGAAGCAGAAATACAGTGTAGGAGAGCACTGAGTGGGAAATACGAATCATTTAGGGACATGATTTAGTGGTGGACTTGGAAGTGCTAGACTAACAGTTGGACTCAATTTTGGAGATATTTTCCAACCTCAGTGATTCTATGATTTCTATATCAAGTATGGAAAAAAAAGATTTTAGTAATAACGAAATCAAAAAAGATTCTCTCATTAGTTACACCATTCAATAATAGCTCCTCTACTGATAGTTCTGCATTTTTCATAAACCTAGTGTAAGTATTCTGTCAAATTAGTTCCTACAACTTTTATATTGAGAGCATACAATTTCTAGGAGTAAAACCTGTTATACAAAAGTCAAAAAGGGATATCACTTTACTGCTTGACTAGTCACCTATTTTTGTTTCAGAATATGGCCCATGAATGCATTGTCAAGTATCAGAAGAGGTCTGGGTCATAAAAGAGTTGAAAAGCAACAGAAAACAGGAAGGTTTATTCTAGGGTTTTTCAGCTGTTACTGTGCCTGTGTTATTCTGCAAGAGGAAGGGTAGAATGATGGAAGCACAAAGGCTTTCCTTGATTCTCAGCAGATGGCTTGTGAAATACAATCCTATAGGGAGTACAGGGCCCCTGAATATCCTGGATAAAGAAAAATGCATGACTGAAATTTTGAACTTTGTAGGAAAAAACTTTTGTGAAAATAGAACTTTAATTATATGGTTAGACTTTTTACAGTTAAATACCCAGACTTAAATTCTTTCACTCCATGGATTACCAATCAGTAGGTTTTGGACATCATCAGGACTATTGCTAGCGGTCAGGGAGGATGGACTAACAGGCTATCTGACCAAATTGCCCTGAAGTACTGCACCAGAAAGGTGCTCAGAGACTGAGAATTAAGGCACCTAATCAGTTCAGTCTGAGTAAATTAAATGATGCATTCAAGTCTGAGTATCAGAGGCATTGCAGAATTATCATACTGCATCACTGGCTTTGAGCAGACAGTCAGATCTCAGCAATTCATTGCAAACTGTAAATGTTTGTCTGCTGGCTCTCTATTAGAAAGACCCATCATCACTTCTCCCATAATTATTCTCTTGAGATTATTTCCGCAGTGTTTGTGAGAAAGACATTCATAAGTTTGCACCTGTTGATTTGTGGCAACAGTTTGATTTTCTCAAGTAATTCAATGAAGTTCTGCCAGCACTAGGATACCAGAACATGTGAAAAACCTGAATAGACACATTTGTCAATCACATTAGGTGTCCAAGATGAAACGAGTGAATAAATGAAAGTCATTTATCTAGTGAGCAGCTGCCCTTATTACTAAAGATCCTGTTAAGATAAAACTGTGCTGCTAGCTTATTTTTTTTTTTTAGTAAAGGAAAATGAAAGCAAACTTAATACTTGCAACAATTACTTTAAAATAAGATAGCTGAAAATGTTTTCTAAGAACCAGATTCTTAAAAATAATCTTTTGCTTCTGAACCACAGTGTTTACTTTGAATGTGAGAGACTACATTTAAGTTTAAAAAAAAATCAAAAGAAAATTAAAAGAAAATTAAGTCAATCAATAATAGCAATAAAGATATTTCTTTATTGTTGAAAAATCAAAATGTCAATATTTTATTACTGTTTTAAAAAGTTATTTTCTGTTTACTCTAAAGCAATTGAGGAAGACCATCGAATCTTTCTGAAACATTGATGCTGCCAAAACCAGAGGACTCACTGAAAAAGAAGCCAGTTCAGTGTCACTCAGTTTATAGCAGAAATTTAGGAGGGTAGAATCAGACCAACCAAATCAGGCCAACCCAAACAGGTGAAATTTTCAAGGATAAGTATAAGTCATGGATAAGTCATATCCATGCAGCTTTTGAGGAAATACAGCTAAATGATGGATGATACTGCCTTTTAATGCTGGCTTGCCATGAACTATACAGAAAACTGACCTTGTTCTGTAGAAAGAAAAAAAAATGAATATATTTGTCATCAGTTAAATGCAAAAATGAGCAGAGAAAATTCTTCTGAAATTTTTAACGTTAAAATAATAAGGGTCAGATTTTTAGCAGGCATAACTAGTCAAATTACAAATGCTGCACACAAAGTTGTTATAACAGAAGCCTAGAACTGCATATTGGGTAGCAACAAAAAATGACTGTGCAATGATAAAAGATTTTATATATATATATATATATATACACACACCCCTATATATATATATATATACTTACCTAATAGCCTAAAATACTTTAATCCAATTTCATACATTATTTCCCTTGAATGTACTTTTTCTGCATCTTTTTCACACACAGACCCATTCACTCACTCATTTACATTTCAGAGGTGGCTTAAATGTTTACATGGCACCAGGAAAGACAATTTCTTGCTTACAGAAAATGTCAAGACTGTTCATGATTAAGGTCTGGATTCCTTCACAAAACTCAGCCAAAATCTTTTCTGTCCACAAAGCCTGGGTCATGCTGTGGTGTGAGGCCAGTGCTCTTGCCATGCTAATGACAGCCCAGGAACTTTTCAGTCCCTTCATTTGCCTGATGAATAAATACCTGCCCCAGTCACCATGCTTTTGTTTTATTTTTTCACTGTGAGTAATCTTCACTGTCTTTTAGTGCCACCTTTAAGCTTGAACTTCCCCATGCTGCTTTGAGAGGATGAGAAGTCCATTTAAATGAAGTGCAATTGCTAATGAAGCTGCTCAGAAATGCCTTGCTGTGGTACCAACTCAGCCTGCTTTCTGCCTGTATATGTGTGGTTTTCTTTTATCTTAATATTTATATTGCAAATTTGTTAAAGCAGAACCCTTTTCTTTCATGTTACCTTTCTTCACTTTTCATTGATTTCACAAATTCTTTTTTTAGTGCAGCAGCTTTTGCACCATGGTAGCCATGAAAACCTCTGTGGCATTAATGGTTTGACTAAGAAGCAGAGAAAACATTGTAATTTTCCTTAATCTTCCTTTGAATTTTGAGTTTACTGAAACCTGAAGCTCAGAGCTTCAAGCTGAAAAAGAATTTCATAGTTTGTGGTATAAAAACTACTGGAACTTTCTGATGTCCACCATAATTTTCCAAAATCTTAACTGTAATTTATCTTATAATATATGTAATTTAGATGGTTGTGTGGGTCTTCCCACACAAAATATTAAACAGATTCTGGAGACAGTAAAATGCTAACTTTAGATTGTTTCATCTAGCTATGTCTATATCTAGATGACTTCTAGAAATTATGTAGATATTGTATTAATATCAGGATTTTTATGTTTCTAAATGAAGACAATATTTACCATAAATATAGCAGATTAGAAGGGCATAGATGACCGCTAGTTAATTTTTACCTTGCTTTGCTGAGTTTCTATAGAATAATAAAATTAGAACCTGAGTATAATTTAGGTTTGAAGGGATCCATCTAAATCCAAGTTCCTGCTCAGAACAGGCCAACTTCACAGTTAAATAAAGAGTGATGCCCCATTAAGTTTAAACAATCTGAAAGGACAGAGACTGTACTCCCTCCTGACACTTTTTTGTATGTATACAGTTGGAATTTCTTTAATTTCGACATGTGACCAACAGGTGATCTTTTTGTTGTACTCCTCAGATGAAAGGCCATGTCCAGCTAATTTGCTAATTGCTGAGGCTAAAATGTCTTCTTCATCACTAGGGGAATGGGTACTCATCAGCAGTCCTAGCAATAGCTGTAAGAGACACCAATCAGGGCTGCATCCCAGCATCAAAGTCGACAGTTTTTGCTATCTGCAGGCTTTGTGGCTGTCACTCTTTTCATAATTCCTCATTGTCTGTCCAGATCTGGACAGACTCTGAAGACTTTCTGCTGGATTAGCTCTCTGAAGAACATCTGAATAGATCCATAGCCAATTTAAATAAAAAAGGTGCAGAACGAAAGTTTATTTTCTCGGGAAAAACTCCAGCATAACAACAAAATCCATATTCATCAGAAATACTGTAGAGAACAAGGTACTTTACCCTTCATTTCCCAAAATGTGAATTTGCTGTGTTAAACTGCTACATTATTTTTTAACAGAAGATGGCAAAAATGTACTATATCCATTAGGCCTTGGCTGCTTTTGGCTGCAGAAGCAAAATCCTGTTCAAGTCAACCATCATTCAGAACAAGCTACAAATACAAGCCTTTTTAGCCCGAGAGTACCAAGGAAACTGCTTTTTCAGACAAATGTTTTGGCTGCCTGCCTTTTTCAGTGTTTTGAACTGCTTTCCCATTTTTCTCTTTTTCACCTTTATAGCTCAGTGTTTTAAAATAAAAGCTGGCATAATTGTCCTCTTTCTGTTGCCCTCGTGCATTTATGTTTCCTTCTCAAGAGATATTTCTTACTCTTTGCACATTCAGAACCCCATGAAACCACTGAAATTGTGTTTCATACAGCCAGTTGTAAACATGCTGAATATTGATCATTCAGCACTTTCCTGAGTTGCAGGCAATGATGTTCCCCATAAATTGTCTTGTTTTCTTGAATGTGACACCTGGCACCTTGCTCACCTGAGTATTGAGAGACAAAGGGCAATGCCTGACCTTCATTCCTTGATGCTTCAGCCTGCCAGAGTGAATGCTGATACTACCAACATCAAAGTTGCTTCTTCCCTGGAGTAAAGGGTGAGCAGGGAAGTATTTATGTCTTTCACAGGGTTCATGTGTGCTGCACAGCTCACCATACTGCAGAAACATCTCAGCTAGCTCTCAACAAGTACACTAAGCACCATTTGCCTCAGCAGAGGCTCCAGGCAGATTCATTTGTCTCCTGTTTAAGGGTTAAAGTGCAATGAAAGCCAGGCTGCATTTAAAAGCCTTATTTAGATTTCAGAGCACCTTTAGAGTGTTTAGAATATAGAAATAAAAGTTTTCCTTCAGTCAGGTGTCTCTTTAGTAAGGTTAGAGCCCAATGGCTTTTAATTTCTCTTTATCCATTGCTTTTAGCTATCTTTTGAGGACAGCTCATCTTTGAGCTACATAAAATGAATTTACTCCTTTGTCCAAAGACATTCTGTAAACCAAGGAATTGTTTTATTTTGAATATCAGTATTCAAATGCAACGTATTTTTTTTGTTCTGATTTAAAAGTCCCAGTACTGAGCTTCAACTTGAACGAGTGCCACAAATGGTTACCACAGCCCCCAGTCACTGGCTGTGCAGTGAGATCAGTGTTCTGCAGAAACATGGCCATGACTACACTAAAGAGCAACAGAGTCTGTGCATGGACAGAAGCATCCACCCTGCTAGCTAGTTCCTGGCAGAATTTTGGATGTAAACCAATTAACACCGTCACAAACAGTCCTGGACTATGATTTGGGAAGTGGTGCCCTCCAAGGATTGCTCCCAATAGGCAGCATGGATGTAGTTCCCTTCTTTTGAGAATTAAGAGAGTTTAGCTGTATAAATGTGGATTGTGCCATATCATTTGTCCTCCGAGACAGAGAATAGTCTCTGGCCTGTTTTATTTACTGGTATAGACAAAGCTTTTAGAAAAACTTGGCAATAGTTTTTTATTTGCATTGTGGTTCCAATAAATCTTTTTTTCTCTCAACTGCACTGTTATTTTTTACTGTAAAGCCATTAATCTGAACAGTTCTTTAATAATGATTATCAAAACCAGGATTGCAAAGGGAATAAAAAGAAGCCAAACAGTGGATTTTTTTAATAAATTGCCTCTATGACATACTTAAGATAATAAAAGTTAGTAATCTCAAGAGAAGGCATGTATGGATATCTTTTGAAATACTTTAAACAGTGACATTTAATTAAAATATAGTGTAAATATAGTGGCTTCACAACATAAATTGCCATATGGGCATAAGGTATGAAAAATAATTATGAAACTTCCCATCTTGTAATTACATGTCTTACTTATAACTTTCATGTTGCATGAATGGGTTAATTTGACACAATTATTTAATCTTACGTATAATGATTGAAATTGAAACAACAATAAGGAAAAAAATGGAAACCCACATAAAGAAGAGGATAGATAGCTGTAACATGAGGTTTGTGCACATACAGCATGATCTATTTTACTCAGGAGGAGGCCTCAAGCATAATTCCACTACATTTTTGCTCCAGAAAAGGCTGATGGCATGAGTAGCAAATTGTTTCCTCTCCTGTTCAACCTAGCAGAAAATTACTTCTTCTTCTGTTGCCTTTGTTGAACACTGTAGGGCAAAGGGATGTGCAGAGACTTATCTGGGTGCAAACTACACCCATGCCAGCAAAGAAAGGGGAGGGGCAAACTCTGAGAAAAAAAAAACTGACATGGGAAATGCTCCTTTCCTTCACTCTTCAAAGTCCTTGTCACTTCTGGCCATGACCTAGGAAAAGGCCAGCTGGCATAAGTAAAAACCCTGCCCAGGAACACACTTATAATCAAGTAGTATAAAATCAGAGATGGCAGTCAGGCTCCAACTCATACTTTCTCTGGAAAAACAAATATAAATATTTTCTAAATGGCAAGAAGAATATTTGACCCTCAATTTGGAAGGACTTGTCTTTTTCTGGTATCTTCCCTATCTGACAGTCTGAGTTCAAAGGTGGCTGTTGAACTTTGTGGCTTGATCAACACACTTATTTGAAGGGAGATAACTTGGTCTGTAGGCAAAGATACCACGTGCAAGGAATCCACTCATGCAGCCAGAATAAAGTCAGTATTAATGAGGCAGAATGCCAGCCTAGAGAATGAAATGATAAATTGTAAGAAATGGGAAGGAAGCAGTGGATGGGGGATATATGATATGACAATGATCCTAAAACTATAACTTATGTCAGATGAGGATATTGTTAGTACAGTTTGCAGTAATATGCACAATTTAGTCCTTGCATGAATTATATGATTGGTGCTGTCATTCTGTCCTTCGAGCAATTTACATTAGGTTTCTAAAACTCTTGGAATTATCAGTTTTAAAACTGATTGCAAGTATTATGGAAAGGACTACTAAATGCATTAAAAATTACTTTTGAAAAGGGCTAAAAGAAGTTCTCTGAATCACTGTTAAAAAGATAAAACTCTATACCAATTTTCTGAGACAAACCTGTAATTTTTAATATCTTAACACTTGGTTTTATCTAGAAAAACAAGATACTTGTGTTAAGATTTTTTTATGTACTAATAACTGCTGTAGCATTAAATTTCAAATATTTTATGAAGGTAAAAGAATAATGCTTTTGAGAAAACAGAAAAAAATTTTAACCCTTCAATCTTTTGATTTTGAACTGCAATGTTTAGCTAAAAAACCAGATGTGAGACCAGCTCAGACAGTGACTGAATAGGAAAATTGCCACCTTAGTGCTTAGGGTAGAAAAGAGTATTAAGAAAGCTGCTCTTGATCTTTCTAAATATCAGTTAAGGTGTAGATTTCAGTTATACCATAAATAAGGCATTGAGGATGTAGAAGACATGAAGTCTTCTTCTTGGACAGCAAGTCCATTAGCTTCTCCTTCCCTGAAGACAGAGGTCCACAGACTAGGAATACACCCACTTCAACAGGAATAAGAGGCCTTGAGCTTTTATAGGGGTAGAAGATACCTCTTAAAAAGGGGTGCCTTATGATATTTCCATGATAAGATGGTTGTGTTGTCCTGGTTTAGGTATGGTATTCTCCAATTTAGTACTCCCATTAAAAGGACCACACGCGACTCCCCCTTCAATGGGAGGCACAAAAGGCAAAGATCATGTGTTAAGAACAATTCAGTAAAAACAGCCATGAGATAAGAAAGCCTTAGTAACAGCACAAATACAAATAACAAAAGGTATAAGATTATGTATATCTATATATAAGGAAACTATTTGCACAGAAAACCCCCTGCCATGTTTCCTCTCCTGTCCTGACAATGATGTGAGGTGGTATCTAAAGCCTTCAAGCTACTGCAGAAAGTTAACCCTGTCCTGGCCAAAACCAAGACTGTTTTGAACTCAGCTGATCTTGGAAGCAGGAAAGAAGAATCTGAGTCCTGGAGAAAGCCAGAAGAAAGTACTTTGCTTCTCTTTGTGTAAGTGCCATTCTGAAACCTGAAGGACCCCTAAAGTCCTTGCTTCCTTCCCTCCTGCTTTTCCTTTCGTAAGGAACAGTCTCTATCTAGGCAGAAGGGAGATTATTTAGCAGAAGAGTCGAAACCTCTTTATTACAATAATGTATTTGGTAAAGTTAAGCATACTTTATAAACTACCTTATCTGATCTTGATATTACTATCTTTGCATGGCTCTGTGGAGTTGATGGAGTTCAGGTTCTATCATCCTCTCAAGGGCACTATCCCAGTGAGAATTATCACAAGAGGTGATGGCATAGCTGCCCTATGGAGAGGCCAAGAATAGAGACTAATACACAAACTTCCAGAAAAGAATGCCTAAATTTAGACCTGTAATGTAAATATAAAGGTGGTGTGTTATTCAAGTCTTTCTGAGGTATTTAATCTCTTCCATTGCTTCAAGTATTCCATAAGACTTCAAAGAGGGATGCAGAAATGAAAATGTGTTCTTAGGAGGATTCTCTGCTTCCTTGCAGAGAGGTTTTCCATTGGGTACTTGAGTTTCTGAACTCACATTGATGGGTTTCCTCTAGGTGCCACGAGTTCAATCAATGCTCACTGGCAGCAGCACATGGCAGTGAAAGAACGACTGCCAACACAGTTTAACTGACCCAGAAGAATCAGCCTAGGGTGAGACTATCAGTCCCCAACAGCAGAACTTTTTTAGACTCTGTGGTGGTAACACTCATGGTCATTTCTGTGTTTCACAGGAGTTTACTTCATTGTAAGAAAACAACTACAAATCATTATAAGCCAATACCACAAACACAAATCTATAAAAGATTAATTTGATGCCATATGATAGTGAACTTCATCAGAAAGGAATGGCAGATTCATTTTTAAAAAATCATTCTACATTTGTCATTTCCAGTAAAATATATGGTTTAGCTTATTATGAACATAGATTTTCCTTCTCCCTGTCAAAAATCAGCAAAGATATTAATCCCTTCACGTTAGCCTTGGATCAGTACATTACCATTCAGTCTGAACTTTCAATGGGAGAGTGCAAAGTTGTGAAGCATGACAATAACTCCTGTGTATACACACATGCAAAGAAAAGAGGGACATGCCTGTGTTGATTTCTGTGAGTGTGTTTTATTTGTGCACAAGCATATCACAAATCTCCAGTCCATATTACAGCACTGAGCAGAAGAATTCAGGAAGCTTATGTGAATGTTTGCATTTTCCTCCTGTAAAGAGGTTTTCCAATTTACTACGGTTAAACATCAAGGGATTATTTTTGGAAAAGAGTCATCAAAATTAGTATTCCTTGAGGTGATAATCATAGACACTGAACACTGGAAATAATTAACTTACAATTTTTGAACAGTTCGGAAAGACCAATTTAAATTGCTGCAATTTTAATAGATAATATCCTTTCTTTTTTTTTTTTTTTTCCTTTTTAGAAGGGAAAGCTTCTAATAACAATATTATGACCTTTCTGACGTTAGTTAGACAAGAAATATCTAAGAAAGTGAGCCAAATAGGAGAAGAAGGATGAGATTTGTTACTTCCTGGAGACTTCTCTTTGAACAACTCTATAGTCTTTGACAGTTTTGGAGCAGGCAGATTCACCTGGTCAAATGGGTTATTGGCATCTTGCTGTCTGTTGTACCAATCTAGATCTACTTCCAGTGCATATAGAATTTTGCTATAGGAGATGGGGAGCTTGTTTGAGATGTGCCACTTGACAAGGAAAGGAGACAAGTTTCTGCAGGGCAGAAATTCCAAAATGGAAATCTTTGAGGTAAGTGACTTCTCCAGTCCATAGCAACAAAATTTCCTACCTGCCTATTTTAGTCTAAAGAGGCTAAAAGAAAACTGCAAAATAAACTATTATCCTTGTCTTGAACAGCTTTTTATTCATAATCACAGAATAATGATTCTCACTGATTGCCTGCTTATTAACATGGGCTTGTTATGAGCTCAGGTCTATTAATCTGCACGACATTAAGTAGTTCTTACTCCTCAGGTAGTGCATTGGAAATCTGTGAAATTGCAGAGATTTTCAGAAGACTTCTTAAATATGGGCAAAAAAAAAATCCCATTTTGACAAGTGATGTGTGCATTCATATCCACCGAAGTACATGTCCTACATGCACCCAAAAAGAGAAATACTGGTAGGAAGGTAAATGAAAATGGGACTTTGCTTTCCTTTGTCCACACAGAATCACTGCACCACTCCCCAGGGATGGAGGACATTGAGAAGAGCACTTCTTCTGTGCTCACTGTGTAATGCATTTGCATTTTCAAGAGAGCTGGCATTTTCAAGAGAGATGTGTTCTTTCAAGAAGCATGTGCAGGACCAAGGCAAAATTTTGGTCAGATTTTACCATGTTCTCACATGAGAGGTCAGGAACTAGTGATGACATGTAACAAAGATACTGATTGTTGTCCCCACCACCTCTAAGACTTAATCTAAGAGATCTGCATTGTCTTGAGGATCCAGCAACAAAGGGTCCATTTCCCTTGGAGATTACTGAATAACTAGGGAAGAATAAAATCAGAACAAATATATGTGCTAATTCACCACCTTCCCAATACTTCCCCAACACCTGCTTTCCTCTCAGGGGATTCTCTCAATGGCCCTTTGAGTGCTGTGTCAGTCCTGAGTAAGATCCCAGGAGCACATGGCACATCAGGATGGGACATCAGGATGGCACGTGCTGGACCAATATTTAAGTATTGTTTCTAGAAATACCACTGACAATATGGATGACTTCTGAAACAAGCCATGGAATTACACTCTTTAAGCTGCCTTGGGTTAGATAATAGCTGATCACAAAATAAAAGAGCAGTAGTATCTTCAGTGCTGTATTCCTGCCATAATCACATGAAGACACCAGTCCTTATCACAAATAATTAAGTTAGTCACTCTAGATAAAATAAATAAAACGGTCTTAAAAGAAACGTGCGACGTCATCAGATAGAACAGAAAATAGTCAGAAATGCATGAATGATAACTGGATCTTTATTAAACAGTTAGAAAACAAAGGACAACTTAAAAAAATATTAGCACAATCTAATTTAAAGACGATTAACAACAGCTTTAAAAATTAACAAAATGGAAAAAAAGAAAAATATTAGCAGCAAATACAAATCAGAAAACTGGATTTGTAGAAAATGGGTAAAGGAAACAAGATAATTCCTGGAAAATCTATAGTCAGCAGAGATAAGAGCAAGAGTATGGAGGGGACATTTTAGAAACAAAAATAATTCCAATAGTGGCATTAATTCATTATTAGAGCTGGTAGAATTCTTATTAATAATGAGATCTTAGGGAGGGCAGAAATGGTCAGTAAATATATCTCGTGTGCCTTTGGGAAAACCTTGATAGCAAGTTTTATTTCAGTCATTAATAACCAAACATGGAACAATAGTTAAAAAAACCATGTAGGATCAGCAGGTCTGGAAAACCTGTGGAAAAGAACTTCTAAAGAAATATTGTAGAAAGGACCTCTCTGGACCATCAGTGCTCATTTTTTGTACATCTTTGAAAGCTTGGAAAAAACTAAAAGAGATAAAATGTGCCACTAATTAGGTGGTGAAACCTAAGATACTTATCAGGCTGTTAGACAGAAACAAGCAGGCAAAATAATCTGATAAATAACAAGGAACCAGGGTAATGGAAGGCAATTAATGAAAATTCACAAAGGTTTATACAAGTGACTCTTGTTTAACTCACTCACTGGTTTTGTCTAAAAGATTAAAAGTTGTGCTATTAAATACACATGTATTGGTGCTTCTGCCAGCATCTCACTTAGCAATGCAAGACATTCTCATTAATTTAAAGAAATATAAAATTGGCAAAGTAAAACAAAATAAAACAAGACTCTGCTACAGTTTGAGGCATGCTACCTAATTCCTACTAAATATGAGTATTTTATTTATATATTTGCATTTCAGAGAAGCTTTAGAAGTTGTCTGAACTAAATCAGAAAATCTCTGTTGATAAAAGGTAACACAGCATAAAGGTAAATGATGCAAAGGGCAAACTCCAGACTTTGTTGTTCAGGCAATATACTCCGAATCAAACAATGCAATAGGTAGCACCAGGAAGAAACTTCTTTGATTATCTCTGGAATCTAAAGTCCAGGAGTGTTTCTGAATTCCCAGATAGAGGTGCTGACCCCTGCCTGATCCTGGCTTTCCATTAGCATGCCATCTGGAAAGCCACCAGCCCTTTCCCACATCCCTGTCTCCATGCAGGTGAAATCCAAGCACAGGGTCTCGTTATACAAGGAGCAAGCGGGGTCTGAGGTGTCTCCTGGTGTTCCCTTGCAGTTAAACTTAGATGCAGCCTTTGTAAAGGAATTGCTGATGGTAGAGGCAATTGCAATTGAAGGGTCAAAAAGGTGATCCTTGGGTGTATAATTACAGAAGGTGAAGCAGCAGAGGGAGGTCAGATTGCATCTGCATTTGGCAGCAGTTAGCATTGGAATGCTAGCTACTTTCGTCTGAGCACATTTCAGGGATGCTATAGAACTCAAAGATCTAGCAGGAAAATTTCAAGGACACATTAAAAATGGAAATGTTTCACTGCAAAATCAAAAGATGATCAGTCTGACTTAAAGAACAGAAAGATAAGGCCTTACTTGATCGCATTCTATACACCTTATTAAATTTCCGTTGTCCATATAAATCAGAAGCTTGAAAGAAGTCTCCTGAATCTGTAAAACTACTTCAAAATGAGATTATTAAGCAAAATTAGAAGATAGACATGTTTGTCTAGTTTTAGAGAGACAGTATTCAACAGAAAAAAGATTAATTCATGAATTCTATGCTTACAGGGGATGATGTCCCTGTAGGTGATCACAGTGGATGTACACAATAATCTCTACAAATAAAATATCTTTAAACCAGGTTTAAAACCTGCAGGTGCCAGATCATGTTGAAAAAAATGGCCATTTATTCCTTTGCATCTCCCCCATGCTTCACCTGAAGTACACTGCATATAGCTTTGCACTAATAAGGTTAGCTATATTTTAATAGATAGCTTAGTCAGTGCTTGAAAGTGTAAAAAAAATAAAAAAAAAAAGGAAGACAAATTCTATCCTCATTATACCTAGTTATCTTCATTAAGATTAATATGTCAGCAAGTATAAAGGAGACTAGAATCTGAACCTACAGTCTTCACATGTGAACACTACATCTTTGTACCTAATTAGTTAGAACTAATTTGGCATATATTACCATAACCTAGCATCACACCTATACAAAATAAATTACATATGTAGCTAAACCAGGTATCAGCACCAGATCTGTGTAGTCAGGAAAGAATGAACTCTCCTAACATAATTTTCTGAAAATTCATGAAGATGCAGCCAAAGCTATCCACTTCATTGATAGTACTATTTTCTTGAGTTTATCTAATTATAACTAAATTAAATTATATTATTGTTCAGCAAGTTTAGAGTATTGGTAATTTTCACACAACATGTATTGCATTATTATCTCATATTCTGCAATTTTTCTTCATTAGCAAAACCTTGTGTGATAAGATTGTTTTATCATGACAATAACAGACAAACTGATCATTTGCTTTATATGTCCCCTGCAGAGGGCTTAGATTGCTTTCTTTTAACATGATGGGTCAGGTTTTTTTAGAGAAGTAAAAATGGATTATGTATAAAATAATAGCAGAGTGAAATAATCAGATTGTTTAGGAAAGAAAAAGAAACAACAGAATTTTTCAAAACTCTGGAGAAAATTGTTTAAGTGTCATGCCAAAAAGACATCACCATTCCATTTAGCATTTTCAGTATATTCTCAGAAGGAAAAGTCTGAATCCAGGAGCCAGATACATAATTTTGAATAAAATGGGGGGCCATGGGAAAAGAAAAAGAGACAAATTTGTCTTCACAAAAAAAGATGAAGACATCTTTATAATTTGGAGGACCCCCATTTTCCAGATATACTTCTGTCTTCAGCAGGGACTCTGCTTTATAACATCACCTTTTAGGCACATCGAAAGGGAAATTTGCATCCATATTAAGTAGCAATAAATAAGAGAGGGGTTTTTTGGCTTTTTTTTTTTTTTTTGGTTGGTTTGGTTTGTTTTTTTTGGAGGGAGGGTTGTTTGTTGGTAGGTTTTGTTTGTTTTTTTAAGTCCCTAAATCTTCAATCATTGAATCCAAAGGGAAAAAATGTATCTTCCTTGTCTTCCCCTAAACTATGTTGCATATATTCACCCTGGGTTAAATACATTCTGAATTAACAATAGATGTCTGGAACTCTCTAGCTATCAGTTTAAGCTCTGGAATAACTATATAGCAATTTACTTGAAATGAAAATGGAAAAGCACCCAAGGAAACCCTTTAGAGAAGCACCTTTGGGTGAGACATTCTCTGTGTCTCATTACCCATTAATATCTTGGGTTACAACAGGCTTTCTAAAGCAGACAAAAATTTGGTAGAGAACAACACGTCAAAATTATTTACTTTATTAGGAGGCGATTTTTTTTAAACTGTAGTGATTCTGTCTGTGCATCATTGAGCAATGCTTACAGTTAGATGAATTGTATTAACTTTCAACAGCAGATATATGCAATCAATTGTGCACAGCACTGTACAGTGACACCTTTGTGATCTGAATGTCCCTGCTAATGACAAAATTTTGTATGCAGGAAGAAAATAACCTGAAGTGTACTGCTGAGTCTTGTTAAATAAATATGCATTTTTGTATGCCATGAATTCTTTTTCAAATGAAGATTAACAATAGGGCTTATTTATTTATTTTAAAGTAAGTCTTTGAGACAGGAATATCCTGTGGGAAGTCAGAGTAGGAGTAACAGGAAAGTCCATGGGCTAGAACTGAACCATTCTTTGGAGCAATGAGTGAATTTTCTCTTCTACTTCACATTTTCCAAAATCTTGCTATCATCAGAAAAGAGGGAAAAGAGATTTTTTTCCAACTTAATTTGAGCACATTTTCCTAATGAGAGATGTACATGAGAATAACCACAGCAGTCTAAACAGGCTGCCACTGCTGCCATTGTATATAAAATACATAACCATAACAATAATATTTAAATTTTCTAATTAAAAGTGGAAGAGCTTGCTTATTTTCTTATGTTTATACAAGTACTTGGAATGGAGTAAAAATAACTGATAGAGGAAAAGTATTTTTGTCTGTTTGTTTCAATGTGAATATTTTTCCCTGCTTCTCCTGTACTTATCACGGAAGCTCTAAATACAAAAAATCATTCAGCTTTTCAAAGATTTCCATATGCTTTCTCACACGTTGGGAAAAGATCACAACATCTAAATTTCAGTATTTTATGTTAAAGTTAAAATATTTTGGGACAACAAAGAAACCTCAAAACATCTGGAAAACCCCTGGACCAGAGGAACACCAACTTTCTGATCCCACCCCCCTAC
>JAOTQP010001546.1:94678867-94691348 GCA_026413545.1 Cichladusa arquata | reverse complement strand
CTGATCGGATTATTGAAAAAGTATCCCTGTTAACCATACTGGGGAACAAATCTTTCTGCTCAGCTCTTGTACCATAACTGACTTATTTATTTGTCTTTATCTTTTTGTTCACCTAGTGTGGATTTTGAGAATAGAGTAATTTGCAAGCTTGAAACAATCAAGATTACAGTGGTTTAGAGTGAAAAGCAAGACAAACTGACCATAAAATAATGAATTGCGGGGCAAAGTGTATATAGGAATCATTTTTCACCAGGAAAAATTTCAGTCTCTTCCCTGCTGCATATACAATAACCTCACAAATATTAACAAAAAAAAAGAGAAGACCCATGCTACTTATACAGATGCACTTTCAGAATATATTGAAAGGCAAGAAGTTTAAAAGCAGCCCAAAATCAGTAAGTTGAAGGAACTATATCTAAGGGAACAAAATCACTGTGTAGTCCACTGATAGCAAACACTGCCTTTATTTTTCTACCAGCTCTAGAGAATGGGTCAATTCTCTCAAGTGAGCTACTATGAATATAAGAAAGAGTATTGCTCTGCACCATGGATCTGTGTAGAGAAGATGTGAGGGAAGGAACAAAAATTTTATTCTCAACATTCCCATAAAGTCTAAGCAACCACAAAATGAAATCAAATATACCATATTATATCTTTCATTTGCACAACAAAATCACATGCCTAGCCAACAATCATCATCCCCTAAGCTCAAAAAGACACATTTGAATGTATATGCCCTTCAGCATAATACTAACCTTTATTTTGCCCATTGCAGTTTAAACCTGGGTCTGGACATTTGCTATTAAAGCAAATAATAATGCAGTGTATGTTACCACTTTGCTTCTATTGAAAAAATATGCCAGCTTATCTGACAGAAAATACTGTGCAGTTTGAATCAACCTCAAGCTGTATGACCCAAGGTTTATTTCTGCAGTGCAGAATCACTGTGCAATCAATGAAGCCAGTCACTCAGAAGTGTGCCAAAATGGAGGCAGGAGAGAAGAGCTGACAACTGACTTCACAGTTAATGGACCATTTGGATTTGCCAGTGGCAGGCCCTGGAACAGGGGCACGTTAGTGGTGAAGATACTTTTACAAAACAGAGAAAGGAGGAAAGAAGAGCAAGTCACTGCCCACGTTAGTAAAACGTGCATCATTGTGCACATATGCTTGTCCCATTAAAAATCCGAATTTTGCAATATTTTTTCCACTTTTGTCATTTGCAGGAGGATGAAACAAGTTTTGGTCATAAAGTAACATTTTATACTCCCTTTACAATGATGTAAATACTTTAATGATGGAAAGTTACATCCCTAGTGTTATATAGAACAGCATGTCAGAACAAACTAAGCAACAAGAGCTCATCCACAGACAGAAAAAAAGGCTGAGAGTATGCATAATAGACGTGAAAGGCAAAAAGTCAAAAGCAGAGTAAAAAGTCAGTAAGTGGACACAACTGAGTTTTCTGACTGAGAAAAGCACCTTCAAAGAGCCCCAAATGTCCAGCAATCACCGCTGGTCCCCACAGTCTTCCTATGTCAGAAAAAGTAGAATTTTAGGTGGTAGCGGCAGTTTTTCTGACTAATGCTTAATGTGCTTTGTACAAGACAATTTTGCTTTTCTCTTTTTTAAAGATCTCATCCTGCATTTTATTATCTTCTTTACATTAAAGAAATTAAGTGGACTTCCTAATTTATTATGCTTTGCACAGCAATGGTCAATATATTTAATGTATAATTTTGAAAAGTGTGTTGTTAAAAGAAATAAGCCCCTGGATTTTGGTCCAGCCTAGAGACATCTGATCAGGTCAGATAACACTCTCTAAATAGCTGTCAGATTGAAGATATCTGAGGTTTCTGAGCAAAACTGTGATCGGCATGAAGCTTCATTAATCTACCCCATTCCATTCTTTTCATATGTCATATAATAATGGTAATGAACCAAGAAGCGAGTATTTGTAGACTGCACAATAGACATAAACAATTTATCATTTTCTGTTTAATTAAAGAACAACAATAAAAAGAAAATTATCCATAACAGTCCAGAGTCTGCTGAAGGATTCAAGATTAACATGCAGCTAAATGACTGTGAAGCCCTCAGTGACCTCCACAGATGAGCATTAGAAGAGTAAATCAGCCCTGATGCAAGAAATAAAAAATTTTGTGTGCAATGTTGGTGCAAGTTTGAGTAGTGATAGAGATGTTGAATAAGTAGAATTTGCAGTTTGAAAACTAAGCAAGGAGGGAAAGGAAATAGCTAATAAACAAAGAAAATAGTTTTAGAGAAGTATTTTCTCTTTACACATGCAGAAGCATTCACATGTGCTCACAGTCTACATTTTGTGAAAAAAATTATCCATTTAGAAAAAAAAAAAAAAAGAAATCCTACCCCATAATTAGCAACCAGTTTAATTGCAGCCACTAAACTGCTCTTTCTGACAACACCCTCCAGTCATGATTTTAATTGGGCTTGACTGTCTCATAAGCACAACCATACACGAGGTGAAGTGCAGAGCACAGGGACACTCTCTCTGGGAGAGTCCTGCTGGTGCCAAGACCCCTTTTTGCAGTCACTGGTGCCTTTTACTGCCACAGATTGACACAGGAGTATCTCCAGCAGCCAGGGGAATGCCTTCTGTCTCTGTTCTTCCCAGAAACATAACATTTGATTCTTCCTCAGGAGATGCCACCATAGCAAGTGCAAGGGTTCAAAATGCATTTCTTCCCATACCTATTGGTTAAGCTTACTTTATTCATAGCTTGTGCCAAGTAATGAGACTATAAACTCATGCTGCATGTGAATATGCAGCACAGCAATCATGCTGGAATGGAAAGATGCCCCAGGAAATCTAACTTCTATGTGAGCTATACTTACCTTTTCAAAAACCTGCTTTATATCAAGCTAGAGATAACAGAGGAAGAAACAGAACAAGCTGAGGACACACAGGAAGAGTGTGTTAGTTCTCTAGACATCCCTCAGCTTGCAGGCTGCCCTTGGCACACAGGAGGTGTCAGGTGCCACTTCCCAGAGTGAGCCAGGGAACTCAGGGCAGCCAGCTTCTTAGCAGCAATGCTGCTGCTTTTATTGGCTCTGTGGACTCACTGAATACTCATTCCTAATTCTGCAAGAGAGTGGTCTTAAAATTTAAGAGCAGTACCATAAAAAATATTTCTGGGTGCCAGAATTATGTCAGGCCTCAATATCCTTATCCGTTAAATGGGATTCAAAACACAAAATGGCTTTCAAGGACCACATTCTTGAAGGTTTGTAGTTAAGTCAGCAGGGCAGCTTACCATTCAGAAGTGTTCCTAATTTTTTTTGTGTTACCTTTCTGCAACCACACAATAATTTGCAGATGGTTTACCTTGCCTAACAGTGGTTTGAAAGTTATTTGCCTGGTTTAAGTTTGTCATCTAAACTTATCTCGGGCAAGTGAAGTGAGAGACCCACGTACAGGAAAGTGTCTTGTTCTTGCTGTTTGGGATACCTACCCTAGAACAGCAGAATCACTTTCTGCAGAGGCTTTCCTCTTGCCAGTGGCTATTGAAAATGTAAATATGGAACTTGGAAGGCACACCTTGCATAAATCAGCTGAAATTATTCTGCTTTTATTTTATCTTTTCAATGTATTCAACTTCAAAACAGCTTGTGTGCCGTTCTCCTTTATGAGTCAGGTCTGTGGTCATCCATCAATGGTTCATCTGAAACACACAACAGATGAGCCTTCTACAGTCTCTATATTTGCATTTTCTCACTATGAAAACAAAAAAGAGTGTGAAATAATAGGGCCAGTGTTGGTGTACAGCAGGATCTCGTGCAAAATTAATGTAACTGATTCCCAGGCATATATCCAGAATCCAAAACAGAAATAGAGTACAGCTTACAAAGGAAAAGAATTAATGTTAGGTGAGCTTGGATAAGCAAAAATTAAAAAAAAAAAAAAAAAAAAATCAAGCTGAATAGCAAAAAATGAATTATAAACTTCTGACTATGTGCACTCATCCTTGATCAGATCCTACATGATTATGGTCCTGGGTATCTGTAAATATTTCACAGCTAAAATTAGTGTAATCAAAATACCCACAAAAAAAGATCAAACAGATAATGTGACTCATTATAGAGTGACAAAGCAAGTGCCCTTATTCGGTATTTTTTTCTATTATTGTTAATAGATTATTTAAGGCAAAGCAGCATGAGCACACTGTTGTATAATGCTACATCTTGCCAAAATTTAATAAAGATTCTGCAAACATTAATACAAAATATCACCATACTTAGTGGAGTATTTGATCATTTTCCATCTGCCTCCTTTACCTTTAATGGCATGGTGACTTCATCTGTAAATGGAGAAAGATCCATAATAATTGTTAGACAGTGGATGACTGAAAAGTATGTTTCAATAATAGAAGATTTGAGGTTTTGTAAATGCAGCTCCTTGTCAAAGCACAGTGGTTAAGGGCAAAACTGTGCCCATTTCTTTACTCCATGTTTTTAGCAGTGATTATCACCCTCAGAGAGGTGGAGGTGAAATAAAGCATGAAGCTGCACTCCACCCAACACAGTTCATAGTCTCTCAGTTTAACCTACAGATTTAAGATGACTTTCCATTAAAGACTCCAGGCTGAGAACTGCAGCACCTGAAAGTTTCTCAACTTTATTCGTGCACAGGAGGAGGAGGCTTTAGACTGGTATGAATCACTAACTGAAACCCACATCCCAGACTACTCAAACCTTTTTGGTGTCAATTATCAACACCACACCATAGCAAACAAAGGAATGAAGTTTTAAAAGGAATGTGTGAATCAGAATTAAAAGATTTACAGATTATAGGCCTGGACACACCTTTATCAAAAAGGTTACAATTGAAATATCTTTCAGATTTTAAAAGGGAATGTATCCTGAATATCCCAGTGTCCAATGCTTATACAGATAAATCCCAATTTCCATAGCTTGCACCTGACTGACACAATTTAATATATACCAAGACTTCTCACTTGCTTTTCAGTATCTGCATATCTCTGGAACTTCTTTGAAGCCCAAAGGACTGTGGTTATCTGAAAACTGCCTTAAAGAAAAAATAAAAAAACAAAAGGGTACCCTCACTGCACACAGACTTTGTATGAAACTCTCAATTACTCTGTGAAGAGAATCACAGTCTCATCATTCTGGGACACAGCAAGATATCATCTCTAAATATGGATGGTTAAATGCTGTTAGCCTCTGAGGAGCACTCCTTAGTTGGTCATAATCCTCACCAAGCATTCAGATAAAATATTTTGTTTCATAAAATTAAAACCTCTAAGGACAGTTTCCACCAAGTAAATACTATGAAAACAGGATGTTCTCATTACTCACAGACTTTCACCTTCCCCATTTTTACATGGGCAAGAAACTGGTAGTAGGAGCAGGGTGAGGAAAAAAATCTATCTTCAGAAAACTCCATTTTTGAATTTTTTTCTGTCAATTTAGCAAAAGAAACCAACACACCAACCAACCAACCAGCCAAACAACAAAAACAAATAAAATCCAAACCAACAAATAAACCCCCAAAGAAACAAACAAAAAAACCAACCCCCCAAAAAAACTAACCAAATAAAATCAAACCACAAAAAACCCTGACCAAAAGCCAACAGCAAAACCCCAAAAGCCTAAAGCCCACCACAGAAAAGCACTCCAAGACCAAAGTCCTTGCAAAAATGTTTCTAGACATTTTAACTCCAGTCTTTCATATAAACTCCTACAATTAAATAGTATTCCTTTATAATAACTAAAACACTTATCTCTTTTCCTCTGTGTTCTGTAGATTATTGTCTTTAATTTTTATAAGCAGGAGAAATACAAAGCTGTGTGTTTTATAGACATAAAAAAATGTTTCATCAAAGCATAATTATAGCAGAGAGCAGAATATGCAAATAAATTGGTATTCAAATATGGTATAGTCAATATGGTGCTTTCAGATTTTTGCCTTTTCTGGTTTTCAAACTCCAGGAACCCTGTGCAAGCTGAAGCAATATCTTTCTGCAGCATGCTGCTCCTATTACATAAACAGTGCTTGGCTGCTTTCTTCCATAGGAGCATGTGCTCAGCTGACAGTCCCCAGTGAAACAGCTTTGTTTTGTTCAAGGCACCAGGGATGAGCAATGGATCTGGCTAATCCTGATAATGTATGATGTAATTGTCAGAGGGGTTTAATTATCAGTACTTTACATGTGGGATTATTCTGTAGTACAGTTTTTTGTTCGCGTACAGACATTTCTAAATTTGCAAGGCCTGTGATGAGTTGTAACTATCCAATCAGCCATCATATTAACACATCTTCCTACCTCATTTAGGAGTACAGAGACAGAGCACAGAAGCTCAGCTTCTAACTTACAAAAGTAAATGGTCTGTATCGTTCCATAAAACTATCACCAGAGCACTTTTGGGTCTAACATAAATCCTACTCTCCTACCAGAAGTTAAAATAAAAATGTTTGTAAGGTTTCAAAATCATTTGGCCGTCAGACAGGCAGTAACAGTTTTTTCTGTAAGTGAAAGTGATGATTAGTCAGTGTTAGCCCTCTGGCAGTCGTTTTGAGGCCTGACCCTCGAACACTATTTTTCTTTGTTGTAGGAGATTGTAAGATTGAGGAAGGACTGAGAAAGAGAGATTATTCTCTGTCTGCCCTGTAAAGGCACAGAAAAAGGTGCTGCACCTTTGCAAGCTGTTGTGCAATGTGGTGACAATTGTCATCCACAAGAGACAGGAGCCAAGGCAGCATCAGCTCCTCAGTGAGTAGTGTCACATAGAAACCAGAGGGGTGACTGGGACTAATAGGAAACACCAAAAGCAGCTAAAAAGATGTATCTACATAATCTATTGCTCAAATGTCCCCCTTCAAATCAAATTTCTCAGACCTGAACAATAAACATTCCCTAAATTCTTGATGCCAAAAAATGCAGATTTTGCCAGCTCTAGCTGTGGTATTCATCAGCTAGCCCTCAGCAATGTTCTTCACTTCCATAGTCAGGAACATATGATGTAGGAATATACTTGTGATTAAATACCTTGAGCTATCTGGGTCTCTAGTTCCCCCAGTGCTAGCCCCAGCTTTGCTACTGACTTTATACCACATCTAAAGAAAATCTGCATCTCATATCTTAAGAGAAAAAGCATCTTGGGGAAATTTTTTTCTTTGGTAGTTAGAAGAACTAAAACTTGTCAATGGTCATAGCCTCAAACTGTGCCAAGGGAGATTTAGGCTGGACATCAGGAGGAATTTCTTCAAGAAAAGGGTTGTTAATCATTGAAATGGACTGCTCATGGAGGGGGGGAGTCACTGTCCCTGAAGGTGTTCAAGAGATGACTGGACATGGCACTTAGTGCCACAGTCTGTCTGACATGGTGGTGGCCAGTCAAAGGTCAGTCAACAGTCTCAGAGGTCTTGTCCAACCTAAATGATTCTGTGATTCTGTGAACCCAGCAATCCCAGCTATTACTAATGAGCTGTGATTGTGAATGCTCTTTAAGGTTTCTATACCTATGCACAACATAGGTATTTGCTGGTCCTTTGTGACAAAAAGATCAGTTTATTTTGTCAAAAATTCTACCATAACAAGTCAACAAGTATGAGTTCTTGTATATATATGCTCAGGTTACTTCAGATGAATAGACTGACTTTGTAATGTGATTAATTTTTGACAGAGATGACCCCATACCCACGTTGTGGTTTAACCCCAGCCAGCAGCCAAGCCCCACACAGCCAATCTGTCACTGCCCAGCAGTGGGATCAGGGAGAGAATAGGAAAGGTAAAAGGCAGAGAACTCACAGGTTGAGATAAAGACAGTTCAATAGGAAAAGCAAAACACAATGCAAACAAACCAAAGCAAGGAATGAATTCACTCTTTCCCAAGGCAGGTAGGTGTTCAGCTGTCTCCTGATGAGAGATGTGGAGAGAGATTCAGAGGACATCTGAATCTCTCTCCACAGATAGAGAGGCCCCATCACATGCAGTGGTTTCTTGGGAAGACAAACACCTTCAAATGTTCCCCCTTTCTTCTTTTTCCTCCCTCCACTTTATATACTCAGCATGATGTTGAGTGGTCTAGAATATTCCTCTGGTCAGGGTGGGTCACCTGTCCAGGCTGTGTCTCCTCCCAGCCTCCCATGCACCCCTCCCCAGCCCCCTCACCACTGTGGCTGTACGAAAAGCAGAAAAGCCTTAGCTCTTTGAAAGCCTTGCTCAACAATTAAAAAAAAAAAATCTATTTTATCATCTATGTTATCTCTATATTACCATCACTGTGATTAGCACTAATTCAAATCAAAGCTTTATTGCTTCTCTGACTGTTTTATGCTGGTGAAACTTTAGTCTCAGTATGTCACTTCTGCAATAATTTTATATAGAGGTGAGATTTATCTTGTGAAGACAGTAGGCACTAGAATAAGAAGGATGTTGTGTTGTTTCCTCTTATTTTATTGTCTGTAAACCTATCAGGTTAGAGAATGTAGGCAAAATGTTGTTATGACTGAAGTTATCAAAAAGACTACATCTGACTTCAGTAGGAATTTCCTTTTGTGTAGCAAATACAGTTATATAAAATACAGAATGATGATCCCTGAATTCTTCATCAGATAAATATTTAAAATGTAACCTGTGATGATAATTAATTTAATTCTCCTGAATACCATTACACTGCTTAAAATCATTCACTTTGGAGCACTGGACCACTTAAATAAAAATGTTTTAATGGCCTAAGTGCTAATTTAATATTTTCCTCTCCAAATTAGCTAAGCTAATTAGCTAATAATATTAATTCACTCCACAATGTGTACAAAAAGACAATATTTTTTTTTAGTAAGAAATTATATTTGGAGGGTTTTAGAAGTGTTTTTCTTAATATGAAATCTACAAATGCAGCAAATTAGTGAGGGGCTCTTTGTCAGCAAACAAGTAGAGTTTCTTCTATATGCCTTAGCAATAGTCTGGGGTAATTGCTGAATCTGGGGAGTTCTACAAACAAGTGCAATCTGACCAGGCCCTGTCTTGACTGATGATGTCCTCCAAGGCAGTCTAGTTTACTCACCTTTGTAAAGCAGTGTCTTTAAACTCTCAGAAACTATTCAAACTTTGGTCATTTGTCCTCAGTTTTGCTTTTAGACCTCCTTGACTATAACACTGCATGTCACTAGTTTTTTCAAATGTATCAGTCTTCTGAACAGACAGAAATCAGTTTGGCATAGATTTATAGAGCAATTCAAGGTGTCACATGGCAATAACCTAAGGCTGTGTGTACAGAGATTTTTTTAAAGGTATAATTTTGCCATCTTTAGTACTGCTAATGTAATTTGCAATTGCTGCAGGGATTGGCAGTCTAATTCAATAGTAATTTGTGAGTCAAAGATGTTGACAATTGATCTCTGGAGACCTGGTTCCAGCATCTTGCTATCTTCCAGCACTTCTAAACCAGGTCTTTTCTAGATACTGGCTTGTACTTCTCTATAGAAATTCAATAACCTGAATATTTTATAACTTTATTTGTGTTTCACTGTAACTTAGACTTCTTTCTACAAAAGTCTTACAAAAATACTTGATATATTCAATTAAATCAAAGTTCTGTCTGTCGTTAAAATAAACACTAAAGCACAAATAACCTAATTTCAAATATATGCCAAGAAAAACAAGCATCTAGTATTCTTTCACACCAGACCTGATTTTAGTACCCATTATCTTATTATATTTTAAAGGCAGTTCTGGTACCAAAGAAAGGGTACTAAGTGAGATGGTCCTTTTATTTCTTGTGCTATAGCTCACATAATAGATAATTTTAGAGCAAAGAAAAGGTGCATTTGGAGTATTTGAAAACAACACATGACATCAAGCTTGAAAATTATAAGAAGCCTCAAGAACCAAAGTCAGAGGACCTTTAAAATGCAATTCATACTGGTTAGTATGATCTTTCTTTATCATTTAATTTCACAGATCTTCCTTCTCTCTTGGTGTTACCTAATGAAGAATTAAGAACTAAACCAGAAACCAGAGCTAATTTTTTCTTGGCTGTCTTGATGTATGGTGACAGTATTGTAACTCAAGCCTGTAACATGAACATGGGGCTGGAAGTGAGTTTTGATAGAGCTAAATGCAGTGCCCAGCTCTTGCCTCATGTAGCCCCTTCATAAATTTGTCGAGTTTAGTTAAACAAAGAATTGTGTTTTTCCTTCTCCTGTGGCAGGAACTGAGCTGTCTTGGCTCATCACCATTGTACAGGTTAGGGACTTACCTTATTTTTCTGGTTGACAATCCAATATTTTTATAGCCATTGCTCCTGTGCCAGAAGTATCCCTTAGCTTCAATAATTTTTCTCCCTAACCAGTGATTAGTGTGCTATAGCAAAGCTTGACAACGTATCATCTGGAGTGTATCCATAAATAAACAGTGACACAGAGAGAAGCTGATGACTCAGTCTTATCAAATAACCTGTATGCCTTCCTCAGCATCTTCTTCTGCCTAGTGGTTAGACCCAGAATTTATCCATGCACATCTAAACCACAGCATCTCTTTTCTGTCCATCCTCCAGATGTTTCACCAGTGTTTGTTTTTGTCAGTGTGCTGTTGTCACAGAGCATTGCACCAGTCCAGTTCCTCACCCATATTTATGCCATGGGAAATATCTACTTGGAGCAATCTGCTGGGTGCTCCACAGGAGTGTGACTGCCTCGCTGGTGTATCAGGCACAACTATCTGTAAATGCACAGTGAAGATGAAAGACAAATAGTAATCACAAAAAAAAAATTGATCAGCTGACAAGTATAAAGTTTATTCTGAGTTTATGCTATATTTTGTCCTGAGGAGTGTTTCTGCTTACAGGAACAATGTTTCTCTTGTTCTAAGGAGCTTAATACATACTGTGGAGAATTGAACTTCAGCTGAGTTTTGAGCTTTATGGTCTGTTAAATGAAGATTTTTGAGCACAGTTTTTAATCCCAGAGCTGTTCAGTTTACAAGTCAGTCAAATGGGGAGAGTAATATTAACCCATCTTTTAGAATATTTCAGTGGGTAAAGCATGTTTAATCAGTTGCTCAAAAACTCAGATTGTCACTTGAGATTAATTTCTGCCATCAGAGTATTGCTCACAGAAGGAGGGAGATTCTTCTCCATAGCTGACAGATGTGTGCCCTCAATGTTCAGTTAGTTTCATAGAATATGATGGAGCATACTCTTTGTAACACCTTTAGTAGTTTAAACCATCTCTTCTCTGACTGTCTCCTCAGAAGTGCAAGTCTGAGAATCCATGACCTCTACTAAACTTTTTCTTCACAAAACTGTATTGCAATGTGAAAGATCAAGTCTTCTAGACTGATCTATACAAGAAAGTGCCAGGATTAAACAGATAATCAAATCCCATAAAATGCCTCAGTCAAATACAGTTTTCTGCTGTCAATTCCCTTTACTCTCTCTATCTTAGCAATAGAAGGCGGCAAAAAAGAAATAAGTTTGAAGTTTTTCCTTTTCCCAAGATTTTGCAGCTAGCTTTTAAAATAAACAGCAACTTTCAACTGACATCACAGTTCTTTTAATTTACTATATCCAGTGGGATCTAAGTAGATTATTGCACAAAATCATGGTACCTTCCTGAAGCAGATTATGTCCTGTAAAGAACAAGAAGCCTTCTTAAGAACACAGGAGACGCTAATACTATAAAAGCACATAAAAATCAGATGCTGTCATCAGATGTCATCATAGCATGGCATGTGCTGGGCACTGTGGGCACACAGGACTGGAACAGGTGATTCCTCAAGTTATTCTGACTAAAATAGTACCAAAAAACTAATCTAGTGTATGGAGAAGTGGGTAAAACACTTACTGCTAGCCCTCTCTTGATGTTGTATATCACTGCAC
The DNA here is from genome assembly GCA_026413545.1 of Cichladusa arquata. NCBI lineage: Eukaryota > Metazoa > Chordata > Aves > Passeriformes > Muscicapidae > Cichladusa > Cichladusa arquata. The sequence continues at coordinate 94,679,468 of JAOTQP010001546.1, read as the reverse complement.
CCTGTTTATTTTCTGAGTATAATGAAATCACAATGTTGTGATGCAATCACACATGACATTTCATTTTAGCATCAAGTATCCCCTATCACCTTTCAGAGTAGGCATCAAAGCAGATTTTCTGCTAGAATCACTGGCCATTATGAATGGAGAGTTAGATAATTAAAACGGTAGTTTGAAAATAATCCAAAAATATTTCTTATTTTTTTCAAGTAAGGAAACATTTGAAATCCCAAATTCGTCATTTTCTAGGAAGAATATTTGATATATTGGATCATTACTGCTTACTAAAAGCTCCTCTTTAAGCTGGAAATAGAGTTTATTATATCAACAATGGAAAATATAACCTAGGGCAATAGAAGTCATTAGAAAGAGGAAAACATTTAAAAATAAAAAAAAAAAATTAATCTGTTCCTTCAAAAAACTGCCATCAAATTGGCAGAATTTCATTTTATATTATATATACGTGTATATATGCAACCACTGAAGTCTTCTGAACTCAGTGAATCATTTTCTTTCTTTCTCTTTTTCTTTCTTTCTCTTTCTTTCTTTCTTTCTTTCTTTCTTTCTTTCTTTCTTTCTTTCTTTCTTTCTTTCTTTCTTT
>JAOTQP010001546.1:94662919-94677334 GCA_026413545.1 Cichladusa arquata | reverse complement strand
CTTTCTTTCCTTCCTTCCTTCCTTCCTTCCTTCCTTCCTTCCTTCCTTCCTTCCTTCCTTCCTTCCTTCCTTCCTTCATCAAGCACAGTTCTGATATCAAGTATCTAACTTTCAGGTTTATCATAGTCTTAATTTAAAAGACACAGTGACCCATCTTGAATACAGACATTACTTGTAGTTGTGAAATACTAACTAAAATATACCAGTTATGCTTTTGACAATAATCCTGGATTTTAAAACATGTAAGCATGCATTTTTCATTGGAAAAATATAACTGCATTCATTATGCCCCATAGTGACAAGTGAGGAGAGAAAAATATCATCTTTACTATCAGCTACTTAATTGAGGCTTCTAAAGTGAGCTTACACAGTCAAGTCTCACACTAAACCAGACACAGTCATTAAAAATAGCATCTACCATCACATAACTGGATTTAAACTCAAGTACTGCTAACAGGGTCACAAATCTATTTCACTACATTCCTCTAATACGGAAGCATAAATCTGATTTTCTTGAAATAATGTAATCTCCAGAGCTCCTATAGGCCAAAAGCTTTCAGTAAGATACAGCTACTAGGCCATTTTTAGGGTGACACAAATTTATTCTGGCTATAATGTTCAGAAAATTTATAAGTGAACTCACTGCATTTCTGGCAGCAGGTAAGGGGTAGGGTTTAGGCACAGCATCACACCAGCAGAGCCACACTGCTGCTGCCTGATGGAGTGCATGAGTTACTCTGGTTTGTAGGACTGGGTACACACATGGTTTTATGCTGCTACCCTTCTACTGCCATAACTTGGCCTCACACAGCAGCTCTCACCCATCTGCAGGCAGCTACTGAACCAAGTGCAATGGGGAGAAACACTTGTGAGAGAACCTACTGCACCAGGCTCTCTAAGGGAGGAGAGCCTGAGAAAGGAACTCCCCATGCAGTATCTCTCAGCTGGTGTAGAGCTCCACATTCACTGAATGAAGCAATCATTTAGTGAGGAAACCAAAAGAAGAAACTTTTTCTCCTTCTTTAGTTTTTTTATCTGTGCCCACTGAGAGAACGAGTGAACACACATCTTGAAAGCTTTAATTATACAAAGAAATTGGGAGCTGGAAAGCTGTGATTGATTTTATTAACACTTTGGTAGTATTTAACAGCAGCATAGGTCTATTAATATTCCTATTTTCCAATAAATTATTGTTAAAAATTGTTGAAACCATATCCAGTAATTGTTGAAACCATAAGTCTACCAGTTATTGATCTTTGCATTATTATCTTAAATTCTGTTCTAGAAGGAGCTTTAGGCCAAGCAACTGCAAGAAATAATAAGTATACTAACACCATTAGCCAGCCTAATTGTAAGTTTCTGAAATACACCTCTTTTTAATGGATTAAATTTTAACCAAGCTGCCTGAAAAAAAAACATTAAAGATTCAGTAGATTAGACACTAAGGAACAATGTACTTTCAGTTTAATTTTAACTCTCCTAATCTAGTGGTATACTTTACTGCTATGAGTTTCCTCTTCCTATTATAAAACTTTGAATGTATTATAGGAACCACAGAATTTAATTAATGTAATTCTAACAGTGCTACTATATAACAATAAATAATGAATAAAATTCTGGACAGACAAAAGTACCCTGTAGTGAAATTAATATATCAAAAGTAAGTAAGGAAAGTCAATAACAAACTACACTGAATATAATTACTCCCAAAATATTGTCATCTGAAGGAAGAAAAAAAAAGAAAATTATTGTGTCTACATAACCCACCATGCTCAAAGAATACAAAGACCAATGATTTCAAAGAAAGTGACTAATTTTCTCATTAATTGTGTTATGGTTTTAAATTGTGGAGGCCAGAAGCATTGCAGGCTTTGAATTGCATTCAGTATTTATATAGATAATGAGAACATTCATGATTCCACTAGAAAGAGTCAAATGATCTTTAGATGAGATATAGACCTGAGGGCTTCAGAGCAAAAATCAGCCTAAAAATAGATGGGCTTGAAAACCTGACAGAGTTTAAAAACGGGAGTATTTTACAATTAGGTAAAAGAGAATCTATCTACTATAGTTTGAATACACATCACTACCCAGGATCCAAATTCTAATCACAAATAGATTATTTACTGTAATTTTAGAAGCACTCTTCAGCTTCACACATACACATATAGATAATAATTTCCACTATCTTCCCTCTAAAAGTACTTATTTCACTATGAACATTAAAGCAATTTCGAAGTAAATAAGGTATTTTAAATATAGACTAGCTCCTCTAAAGGAACAGAATAATAACATAGACTAAGATCATTTATTTTTTCCCAGTTTCTACAGGACTAATGCAGACTACAGCAGAAAAACTATTCTACACCACTTACCATAACAAGTGTAATGACAAATTATTTTACACTTTTATTAGGTAATTTTGAAGAATTAGAAATAAAAACAAAGTAACCAACCATAGTTACTTGTACCACTGATTGACATTTTTAGAAAAGCAAAATGTTCCATTCTCTTTGTGCTAAGCTATCAGCAAAAGAAAAATAGAGAGGTAAAATAAGTAGCTGTTTCCAAATAACTTAGTGTTTTTTATCTCATGAAAGCCCTGCATTTTGTCAGTGGGATGCCTTGTCCTGGAGCCACATCCAGCCCACTCGAGGTGCCACCTAAAATCCTAAAATAAATATCTGCCTTGGCAGACAAATCTCACTGAAATCCCACTCTGATTTCTGAAAACTCCATTATGATTCCATGTTCTTTGATCTCAAAAGTCCAGAATGTTCTTCCAGCCATAACCAAGAATTATTTAGGAATAAGGGAGTGGAACTGCATATTCTGAAGTCCTGTATTTATACTAATAACAGCATTCTAGGTAATATTTATAAATGTATATAACAGGCTTTCTTTCTTTTGTATGTTCAGACACACACCCACTATGCAGGAATCTATGAAAATCTGTGGCATTTACTGTATAAAAATATTTACTGGATAATGAACTTAAAAATAGTTTTGTACTTTTTTTTAGTTTTATTAAATAACAAATTTTTATTTCAGCTTTTAGGAAAGAAACCTTCCACTTAGAATATTACTTTCAAAGACAGTATAAATATTTTAAATTAAATAAAAATTTAAATTGCATCCCAATTTAAATAACATTAGTCAAAAGTTATTTTAGATGTCTTTATAGAACAAAAATTACTCTCTGTTTCTGCCTGGTGTAGCTGAATGTCTCAGTTTCAAGTGTATTTGGTTTTTGCATGGATCCAGGTATGATATGCAATGAAAAACACAATACTAATATCCGCTTAGAGAAGTGAATACATATTTAAAATACACAGCTGATTAAGGCTCATATATACATTTGCAATGATCTTTTTTTATGTGTCAAAAATGCTGATGATCTTGTAACTTAATAGAGCAATTTTCTATTAACTAATACTAAAGTTATAAAAATGCAAAAATATACTATTAAAATAAGCCCCTTCTACACGACTTTATAAAAGAGCTGAGTAGAGCTCATATTTGCATTTTCATCTTTGTGTTGTCATTTAGATTCTCACAATTGCTTATGTCTTATTTTTTATTTGCAGGTTTTTTTTCAAACAGCAAAAGTATCTTCATTCTTTGACTTCTGAATTTCATTTCCCATGTATCAAGGACAACAGTACATCAAAACCTCAGCGTTTTCACTGAGTTAAGACATGAGTTTGATCCTGAATCTACATTATGAATTTATACACAAGTTCTAGCCTGCAGATGTCTCTAACGGGTTTTCTCATAGTTGAAACAAGATAACTAGAGAAGAAACACAAATCTTCCTATAAAATAATTTTATACTCTTTATACTACTCTATTTTTAAAACAATTGCCTATGATTTCCAGATTTTATATCAGTCCTGCTTGTATTTGGTTTATCTTTTAATTTTCTTCTTCTAAACTAGCATAGTATGATGGATTTTTGGTGAATTCCCTTATCCTTCTTTGAAAGCAGGGATATCTTGCATGTTCCACACTGCATGAGTGCCCATGCACAAATACAGAATTAGATCAGTGTAGCTAGTTTCCAGTAAATTATCACCTGTACTTCCTGAGAACTAATTTCCCACGTAGACAAATTCTGACAGGTTGACGTGATATCAGTGATTTATAGAAGTTGTTCTCAGAGACCTTTACTGCAGAAATTAAGAGGTACTCATTAATTCCCAGGCTTCCTATACTGGGAAGTCACTCATTAAAGGTCTTAAGATTGTTCAATCCATCTGACTGTTGTATGAATAACCAAATTTGCATGTTCACGGTTTCACATAGAATATAAAGCGTATGAGAGAAGGAATCTAGAAATACAGTCAGGATTTTTTCCTTCTTAAAAAGTTCTCCCACCATCAGAATCTCTTCTAATATTTCAACTGACTCATTCGGAATGTCTAGGCCAAACAAAATTTATTTTCTAAGTGAATGCTACTTACCATAACCAATGGCCTTGGCATTTGTCAGTACTTTGCTGCAAAGGAGGGATTTATTTATGAGGAATTTATTTTTGCATCCATCCATTTTTACATTGACTCTACTGGTTCCTTAATCATCTCCTGGATGGAATTCAAGCTCTTAACTCTTCCTCCACAACCAGTGTACAATGCCAGTTAGGGTACACTTTATGCACACACTTGTTTCCTGTGTTCTATTATCCTCTGCTGTGCACTCAGACATCGTTCAACTGCTACTGGAGCAGTCGTGACACAGTAGTGAAACATTTACAAATGTACATTTGTACATTTACAAGTGTAACTACCATTCCTGCTATCATTTGTACAGTGGTGTCTGGAAAACCCAGCTGAAATCAGTGCCCTGCTAAGCCAGGCACTGGGAAGAATGATAGCAGGTTACTATCTTGGTACTGAAAAACCTCACAGTGAAAAAGGACAAAAGTTTGGAAGGCTTATAGAGCCAAAAAAAGCTGGAAAGTGACAAAACAGATCGTGCCTTAGACAGGAACTGATCCTTGACTCTCTGCCCTGAAGTTGGGTAATATTGTGTTTCTGTATTTAGCAGAAATAACTTGGCTTTTCCAAGTCCTGAAGCCAAGAGCTTCAGAAGTTTTAAGACATCTGAGCAGCTGGTGGACGACACAATATTTTTGTGACTTCTGCACTCTACATTCTTATCTTTGAGAACCTTTTCATATTTAAAACATACTTCAGGATGTTTTCCTTTTGCCTACTTCACTCCCCAGAAGCAACAGATAAAAATCCTCTGTGTGTATCAGCACCTTTCTAGATTCTGCAATACAGCTATTCTGAGAATGAGGGTTTCAAATAATGTGGTAAAGAAAGTTCAAGGAAACAAGAATCCAATTTCTGGTAAAAGGGATAACTGTATTACTGGCATAAAAACTAATGAACTTTTTAATGGCCTAAAATTAGCTTTATTCTGAAATCCTATTTTTTATATGTCTTGTTATAAAATTAAAAAAAAAACAAACCACCAAACATATATCAAGCTATCTTAATTAATTAGGAAGAGATCAACTACAGAATCAGGGATCTTCATATCTGGTGAGCTCAGAAACTTGCACAACATGACCAACAGGTAGTTCATGCTGAAATTATCCTGGAGTGATTCCTTCAGGGAGTCATTACTCAGCTGTTTGGAAGCTGAATAGGTGTATCTCATTTTAGCTAAAGCCAGGACCTCAATGTTATGTCTTATGAGAAAAACCATTACAATACACAGGAGAATGATATCTTGCCACATGAGCCTAGAAGTAATTTTGTGAGAATGGAAAATTTCCTCAGTTTATCAAGGAACATCTGAGTAATATTTCTAAAACCCAGAAAGAGACAGGATAGAGATTCTCAGTTCATGCAAAAATCTTGTGCTTTGTTTTTTTTTTGAAATAAGTTTTATACCTTTTTCTTGTTCTCCTAGGAGTCACAGCATGGTTGGTTTGAAAGAAGAGCAAAAATTAATTATGATGGTGCTATGAAACAGAGATAAGATGCATGAACCATTTCTTACTAGAGATATACAGGTGCAAAATCCAGGGATGATACTCCTATGCTATGGTTAGTGAAGTCATTTATGGATACTAACATATCCATATGTCTAAGTTATAACATCATGGAATCACAGAATAACTTACTGTGAAATGGACCTTTCAATATGCTCTAGTCCAAACCAGTGCTCAAAGCAGGGACAGCCTTTAAATCAAACCAGGTTGTTCATCTGAATTTTTGATTTAATTATTTGAGATTTTAATGCTTAACAGATTGTAAATTGGCATTTTGTAGTATTTTTATAATGGGAAAGGAGTGACTAGGTTTTAAAAAATATTTTCATACTTTAATAAATATATTGTTATCAATAAATTGATACTGATAAGTCAACATCTTCAATACTTGATACAAACATATTTAAATATTTGTCTGTACATTATGGAAGATTAAAAATTATTGACATTATTGTGTGATTACGTTGAAGCAAATTCAAATTGAGAAGCTGTCTATGAAGAGGATAAATCCTTACAAACAAATTTAATTTACATACAGGATAAACTTAGCTCTAAACATATAAATACAAGTCACAACAGGTAGCTATGGTGAGAAATTTAGATGCATTTCTAAATAGCAATCTTTTGTCTGTGTGCAAAAGTGTCCACAGGAAAAAAGTTCTGAGGAAAAAAGCCATGGTGGATGGTTATTATATGATCCACTTGAAATGGTGAGTAGGGGGTAATTTTAACAGTTTTACTGCGAAGCACTCATGCATCACACAAATTCACAGAAAGTTGAAAGTAAATAGTAGAGGTTGGTTTTACAGTATAAAATCGATTTTACTAGAGATGGAGTGACCATTTTCCAGTGTTTATTCATCTACAGCTACCTTCTAAATTGATACAGCAGTAGAGAAAAGATAGAGTTCAAAAGGTTGTCTGGATCTCCTTTTATCCTCTCTATTTTAAAGAATTTATGGAAACTGTCACTGACAATACAAAGAGGCTTTTTCTCTAGGTATGACTGTGGTCTGTTTCGGCTATTTCTAGACTGTGTGTGGAGCAAAGCAATTCATCAGTACTTTTTAGGAGAAGAATTATTAAAGGGTAGTCAAAGAAAAAGGAAAGGCTTTGAATAAAGTGAAACATTCCTTAAAGGTAGAGGATTTGCTTGAGTATGAAAGGAAGCAATCTTAGGCTCAAAAGGTTATTAGAAGATCTAAGAAGCCCTGCTGCCAAAATCTCTGTAGCACTATTAATAAACATACTTCAGTGGAAAAAATATGAAATAAGATTATAAGGATAAATGTAAGAGAGCACAGATCCTTTGCAATATCTAGTTTAATTAAAAGTGGCATTACTCTTGATTCTAATGCATTGAAGTTGAACATGGATAAGGTTTCACTTAATGTTATTAAAAGCATGCTGATATGAAGTAGGTTTTTCGGAATAATTTTAAAGAGATGTTTCATATTAGGCTAAGACTGAAGTGGACAAAGCTCTGCAATCCTTTTGCTAGTTAGTGAATTTGAAGAGCAGGCATTCTTTGATTTTGGGGTATCTTCCCCTGACAGGTTTAATAGGACTTATAGATTGCATTTAATAATGCGAGCAACAAATGCATTTGTTAATATTTTTAAACTTATTTGAAGCAAGAGGCAAAGCTCATCTATTTCAAAGTCATAAAATGTCAATATCAGAACAGATTCTATGATTATTTTGTTAGATTTCATGTCTGTTACCAGTAGAAACTTATCAAAACATAAATTCCAAGATTAATCTGAGCCAATCTTTGGTTCAATATGAAGAAATTGAGAGAAGTGGGAAAATATCCCTCTCAAAAACATAAATGGGAATGTTTACCGACATACCTGTTTTGGAAAGGATTTGACTAAGCCTGAGTCTATGTTTAAAACTGGAAATTCCCAGTAAAATATCAATGACATTGAATCTATGTAAAATGAAATAAGGAGCACCTGACAATGTGGAAAAAAGTCACTGTGTAAGAAAATAGTTCTGACTCTTGAAGCTGAGGATTACTCTGTTCAGTTGCACTGACAGGAGGCTTGATGGAAGCAGAAGCTCTTATCCATAAAAAGGAAGAGGACTCCCTCTCATTGCTAAGAGCAGTATATGTATGCCTGTTTGAGGAAAGTAATTCTTTAAACATAATTAAGACATTTGTATATCCATATACATATACGTGTAAGGGTGTGTGTGCAGCATAGGAGGAGAATGGTCTTTAGTCCTCTGATACAGTAGAAGGAGGAGATTTGTTCTCTATCTGGATAACCAGTGGCTTGGGTGAGGAAGCCTCAGCCTCCCCTTCTCCAGAAAGATGGACATGATTCAACTCACCTGAACACCAATGGCCAAAGCAGAAGCACATCACCAGTCCCATGTTTGTTCCCATTGCCTAAAAGGAAGATTAAGGTGACTGTGTTAAGGATCAATATTTGCATTAAAAAATGCCTTAATTCAAGTAAGACTAAACTTCTGTCTCCCTGATGGTGCTCAAAGAAATTGTGACATTATGGGAAGTTGTTCAAACTAGCCAGACAGCACAAAGTAATCTATAATGTGTGGACTTGCACACATTGTTCTGACCTCCCACCTGGGCTTCATGTTCTTTTGTATGCAAATATTTTTTGTCCTCACTCTTTCAAGGGTTTATATCCATCTGTACAAATGAGTCCTTCTGTGTTTGGTTTGGTGTACTTCTGCATGAATCAAGGGTAATGCCACTTTTAATAAACTAGGTACTGCAAAGGATCTGTGCTCTCTTACATGTATCCTTATAAGCTTACTTCATATTTTCCCACTGAAGTATGTTTATTAATAGTTTAGCTTGGTGTACCACTGCATGTGCCATCTGTGTCATTGCCCTTGTCCCTCCACATCTTTCAGAGGTTTTCTTTCCTTATTTTGAAGGAAGTTATACTGTATTAAGGAACAGTGTTCCATGGGTAAAAACTAAGCATATTAAAATTGGCAGAATCTAGTCTTCAGAAACCTACTCTTTCACCTAAGTTCTTCCTCTAATCCATTATGGAAAGCTAAAGTATGATGAAAATTCGGGGCAAAAAAGGAAAGGAAAAAATTCAAGTCTTAGATAAACTGAATTATCTCATAATGGGATCACCCATGGATATTCATTCTAGCACACTTAGAGGACTGGCTGAATAATTTCAGAGCCATTAGTAAAACTTTTTTCTGAGAAATTGTGGAAGATAGAAGAAATTCCAAAGACTGGTAGGTCAGGAAATTGTAGAACAGTTATCTTAACTTCAGTTCCTGGAAAAAGCAAGTAACTTTTCAACAGAGAAAAAAAAGAAATTATTAAAGGACCATAAGAAGGTAAATAGCATCAAGGGTGGTCTTGTCAAAAGCACATGTCAGAACAAGCCAATTTACATTTAAGACAGGATAACAAGTCTCATGGACAGCAGAAAAACAGAAAATGTCATACATTAGTGTCTCAGGTTTTACACTGTTTCAGATAATGCACTCATAAAACAAGAAAAAATATAGTTTATAAAACAATCTACTGTAAAGTGAATGCACAGTTGTTGGGAGTTGTTGCAGAGCAGTTATCAGTGCTGAAACCCAACAGATGTGGCAAGTGGGGTCTAAGCTTGGTCAGGAATGTGCCACTATTTTCATTAGATGATTGAGTAGAGATTACAAATACTGCATTAAGTGAAAAATTAGAAGTCACATTGTGAAGGGCTGTCAGGTTAGAAGTTCATCTACCCTGACATGCTGTAGAAAGAAGCAAAAACCAGGATGAAGTTTCATATTCACAAATGAAAACTTCAAGAATAAACATGCAAGTAGGACAGGGAACAGTGGAGCAAGCAGCAGTTCTGTACAGTAGAATGGGGGATGCAGCTGACAACAATAACTCAGAGGTTGTGACTAAGAGTGTAACAAAAGGAAGTTCTTTTCACAATTCTGTGAAATTTCCTAGCTGGTAAAATTATAACAAGAAAGTGCTACAATGATTTGTGCAGTGTCTGAATATGTGGATGGAAAAAACAATATGGACAAAAGCTTTCTATGTATGTTACTGCTATAATTATCTGACTTTGAAATCAACATAATAGTGTTTGGGCTATGTATTTAATTTAGCTTTGTTTTCTTTGCTTTTGAGTGTTTGGTTTTGATTCCTAAAATAGAACACACTAATTATAATACATAATAAACTTTCTCTCTACAGAGCAAACGCAGTTTTCTTCTACTTCAGATTGCTAATTCAGCCACAACAAAATGTTTAGAAGAACTTCTGATCATTTTCTACAACTTTTTACTGATGCAAATGATTGCAAAAAGTGACTGTGAAGATATGGAAAGCATGAGTTCTGTTTACTCAAAGTAGTCTACATCCAAGCAGGATGCCCAATGTAGTCTCTGAATTTAACACAACAAAACCAGTAATTTCTGGGGTTGCCAAAGAGGTGCAAGGCTGGTGATGATCTCTGAAGACTGTTACAGTAATAATTTCAGGTAAATGGAAAATAGCAATAAATAAACCCCAAACATTTCCTAAGAGAAGTGACTTGTTGCCGAATTAAATAAAACCAAGTAACAAACAGTATGCATTACATACAGCATGAGCACCTTCTTGCTCACAACCTCTTTGGCCAGGTTTCTATTTGCAAGGCAAGAGGGATTACTGTGGCTTGTACAATAGTTTTCATCCCTCAGTTCCCTCCTCACTTGTGCACAAACTCCTTTCTCATATGGTATTTACTTCCATTAATTACAGCATTTTTAACAGGCAGTTGACTGTGCTTAAATATCCTTGAAATGGAAAAATACAGGTAAAATTAGTATATGTTTCATTTAAAATTTATTCCTTGAAAACACTCTGTTTATGACAACTTGTTCATGACAGTATCATTGATACAGTTTTGTCACAAACTCTCATCCACAGTGTGCACAGCTCACCTTTGTCCAGACTGCCTGCCTTGAATCTGCCTTGCATGTCCTGCAAGAGTGCTTGGCTAGCAGAGGCCAAATGGAATATGTCAGGGGATAAAAAAATTAACAGTAAGAACTATCACACATAGTTCTAAAAAGTGCACATTAGCTGTGTTTTTATTTAGCAATAACTCAGAAAACATCATAAATCTGATCCTTGATTTAAAATTGAAGGTAATGTCCATTGTATGGACACACTACAACGTATATAGTGATACATGAATTTATAATATTACTGAACATCTGTAATCTGGCACATCATAGAGAGAAGAAAAGATCTTAATAGAAATAGCTAAAATATTTTATTCTGAGTTGTGTTTGTTTGTTTTAATAAACCAAAACTTTAGTCTAGCCATACTCAAAATGAACTGGGCCATAGTCCAACTATGTCCAGGTCAAAGACAAATTAAAAATTCCATGCAACAAGGTCACATACATTGACGTATGAAAAACATTCATGAACAAATATGCTGGTCCTAAACAGAAATGCTTTGTTATTGGTCAGTATATAACTGATTTAATTTAATTTGGTAAGGAGTGAAACTGAAAACGAATGCAGACTTTCCTTTAAGCATTTAGCAGAAACAAGAGAAAACTAAAAAAATATTTTAAAATAAATCCTGCTGTCTTAATAGTGCCCAGATCTTTAATACAGAGGCACAAGAAATCCTCTTTTTTTCACATTCCGTACTGGGATCACTGATCCTGTCAGACTTTATTGCTTATGTCAGAGTTTTGTTCAGTGTTTTTTCCCTGCAACAGTAGAAGACTTGCATTGTAACTAAACTTTTGCTCAATTATTCCAAAGAAATTTGAATTCGATTTCTATTACTTTCACACTGTATTTTCAGAGAGACTAACTGTGTATTCAGTTGGAAGCATTAAAAAATACAGCCACATCTGAAAAGAATGCTTTTTCCTGTGACCTCAGCCGTCAGAAGAAGAAAAACACAGCTGGGAGCAGTATCACAAAGCAGACGACCTAGAGGAGGAGAAGGCAGCAAGCTGTGCCTCGGTAGGGCAGGGACAGCTGCAGAAACGGAGCCGTGGAGCAGCCGGCTGGAGAAGCCAAGCCAGGCAGCAGCGTGGCTGTGATAAAGCTGTGGGAAGCTTTTTGAAGCTCTGACACGACTCCCCAAGCAGCGTGGTCCATTGAAAGAGAAGCACTGCCCGGGGCTCGGTGGCCTGAAGCTCTGGGGAGGAGAGGTAAAGCCTGTGCATGCCAAAGGGCAGGAGACAGCTGGCTGCAGCAGGCATTGAGAGCAATCACTGCTGCCTGCTGAGCCAAGCAGAGGGAGAAGCAGCAAAGCCAAGGCTTTGCTCAAACTCGGGGTAAGGAAAGGCTAATAAGCCCTTTATGCAGCTGGTATGAATGGTATGCAAATTCTATTGGGATAATGAGAAAGTAAATTAAACTTTTTTTTTCTTTTTTAAAGTGTATTTCCACAGGACAGTTAAAGAAGACTGGACAGGGAGACTGAATAGGCTTCTGTCAAGAAACATGACAAGACTCAGGAGAGACTGCTCAGTTAAAATGGAGCAGCACCACTATCAGTATCATCAGAAAGGGACACAGCCTGAATGATAGGCAAAATCCACGTTTCAAGATCTGAAAACAATCCTGCAAGGCTGGCTTTCCATTATGATTTGTGGTGGTGGTCTTTCCTATAACTGTAACCAAAAAAAAAAAAGAATTGGATACAAGCAGAAAGACCCTACCTGTGACTAGGATGACAAATGTATTTGCAATAGGTAGGCTTTGTTAGGTGAAGTTGTGCAGAGACCTTAGGCTTCAACCAGAGTGGCAGATACATTATAAAGCAGTGTCAGGGCCTGCAATTGAGTCACAACAAGCCCACACAATGCTGCAGGCTTGGGGAAGAGCAGCTGGAAAGCTGCACAGCAGAAAGGGGCCCAGGTACATTTTTGACAGCAGCTGAACACAAGAAAGCAGAGGGCCCAGGTGGCCAAAAAGGCCAGTGGCATCGTGACTTGTATCAAAAATAGTGTGGCCAGCAGGGCCAAGGCAGTGATCATCCCTCTGTACTAGTGAGGCTGCACCTCAAATTCTGTCTCATTTTTGGCTCCCTCACCGCAAGGACATTGAGGGGCTGGAGTGAGTCCAGAAAAGGGCAAAAGTCTGGGGCAATGTCTGGAGCATACATCCTCTGAGGAGCAGCTGAGGAAGCTTGGGGAGGACATGAGAACTCCCTACAAGTGCCTGAAAGGAGATCCGAGCGAGGTGGGGGTTGGTCTCTTCTCGCAAGTGACAAACAGTAGGACAAGAGGAAATGGCCTCAAGTTGTGCCAGGGGAGGTTTAGATTGGATATTGGGAAAAATTTCTTAGCTGAAAGGGTTGTCAAGCATTAGAACAGGCATTAGAACAGGGAAGTGGTGGAGTCACTGTCCCTGGAGGTATTTAAAAGACATAGACGTGCCCTTGGGGACATGGTTTAGTGCTGGACTTGGCACTGCTGGGTTAACAGTTGAACCTGATAACCTTAGAGGCCTTTTCCAAACTAAATGATTCTGTGATTCTATAAAAACATATTCAAGCTGACCCTGGAAAGGGTCAAATCCAATCCTTGGGAGAAATTTAGCATGAACACAATTCAAAGAGAAAGTTGCAGCTATTCTTTCTCCTGTAATACCCTCCCTGCTGATTTCTCTGCCTCATTTACTGTAAAAACTGTTCAAAGCATATCACTCCAGGGCTGGGTTTTTTGGGTTTTATTTTCTGTAGTTGACAAGGCAGTCTGATAGTAACAAACAATAAAAATAGTACATAAAGTGAAAATACAGACACCTCAAAACTTTTTTAGAGCCTTTAAAAGTGGAAAGAGACTTATTATCTTTCTAACACAAATGAAAATCAAAAGGAACTGAAATAGATGGTTATATACCACAAATAAAAGGACCAAATAAAGCTTAGATATGAATTGTCTGAAAGATGCTGCAGTGTAAAGAATAAGATACTCCACAAACTTACAAAACTTAGTTCAGACCAATTAAAGAGATGCACAATATACAAGAGCTACTATTAAAAATTAGCACTAATTTGTGTTCCCAACTGCCAAGCAAAAGTGGTCAGAAAAAATAGCTAGTACTTTTGCCCAGTTTTAGGCCACACAGGACACTGCATATGGATATACTTGAATATTTTTTGTCTACTTAAATAACACTTGGAAAACTTTCAGCTGAAGTTCTATAGCTTATTCTTAGACATAGGTAAAACTGAAGGCTGGATATGTTAGATAGGGGCTTTTCCCTGGATTTTTTTTCTTTTGTTTTTATTAAAAAGTATCTGAAAATTAGACATTTCTTCGGGTTTCCGGGATTAGGGTTTCCGGGATTAGGGTTAGGGTTAGGGGTTAGGGTTAGGGGTTAGGGTTAGGGTTAGGGTTAGGGTTAGGGTTAGGGTTAGGGTTAGGGTTAGGGTTAGGGT
>JAOTQP010001546.1:94645464-94656106 GCA_026413545.1 Cichladusa arquata | reverse complement strand
AAGAAAAAGAAAAAGAAAAAGAAAAAGAAAAAGAAAAAGAAAGAAAAAGAAAAAAAGAAAAAGAAAAAGAAAAAAAAAAAAGAAAAAAAAAAAGAAAAAGAAGAAAAAGAGAGAAAAAAAAAATAAAAAGACCACCCAGGATTTAAAGATAAGACTGCTTTCCCAGACTGGAGTCTTCTCTAAGGTGGAAAATTTGCATAAGAACTGAATGTTTGTAAAAGCACCTGAAGGATTTATGAAACAGATAACAAAAAGACAGAGAAGCTTTTCTTTCTAGCCTTGTGGGAGAGAGAAGTATTAGAAAATACTTATTACCTTATGCCCTTGGTTTTTCTAATTTAGGAAAAATGTTATTTGCATTGAACTTTTTAAAAAGGACTTTTGTTTATTTTTACTGACTGAAATCTGTGATAAAAGTGATGTAAGTGCAAAATTGTCACACTGGAGCTGTGACAATCCTCAGAAAAGGATGAAAATGAAAATATTGAAAATGAAAATATGAAACTATTCAGTGTCACAGTACCCAGTACCACAAAACACTCAGGTACTCACATGTCTCCAAGTGACAGATTTAATCCTATAATCCCATTGTCACTGGTTCCTTCTATACTTCTATTCCATTTCTCATCTTTCTGTCAAGGAGAAAGAAATAAAATACCTGGGGCTTTGGAAGAACTGACTATAAATGTGGAATGCTGTGATGAAGTAACTTAGTAAATGCTAAGTAAATCTTGTTTTATTTAGTCATGTACAATTCCTTGAACAGGGTTACTAACAAACAGCAAACTGGAAATGTTCTTTTCTGGGAATCTTGGATTTGCTGTTACTGCCTGAGGGTAAATCTGTTTATAAAAATTTTAGTGAAAGGGAAGTGTGGGTACAAAACAAGATTCTTTGCTGTCTGCCTTAGCTTCTCCCTCCATAAAGCCTAGCACCATCCCCCTAGTTGAAGTATGTCTTCCCAACACTGGAACCTTGTTCTGCTTAAAAAAAAAAAAAAAAAAAAAAAAAAAGATGATTATGTAACAGTGCCACCTGGTGCTACCTGCCAAAATAAAAGCTTTAACATGGAATGAAAAAATTCTGCCAAAGAATCAATAGGGATCAACCTATTTTATGATATTAACTGTATAATGAAATGTTGTTTCAGCCCTTGTGCTCCACTACAGCTGCCTTTTGCATTTTATTTTGACTATGCTTCACACTGAGATTGTGTTTTTTATTTATTCTGAGGGAGAATTGCTATTAGGTTGGACTGAAAACATACAGTAAAATCTCTGAGATTGTGCAAATTATAGATAGAGCTATTATACCAAAAATTATGTTTTGTCTTATTCCTAGTATCTGAAACATCTTCACTGCAACATCTTCTCACTACCAATTCAAAAGCATATAGACGTTTTTATGCAACTCAAACAGAGGTACTGGCAAAGTGTTCCAGAGGGAAGCCACACTGTGAACAAGTTCAGCAAAAGCTTAGTATCAGCTAAAAACTCAGGCTTTAGCTAATTATCACACTCTAGTACCTTCAGTATAAATCATCCCAAGCCAGGGAATAGACTAACAGTGCAGCATATTTAAAAAAAAAAAAATAAAATAAAAAAAAGAGATTCTTTATAAAATTTAATTTTCTAAATTTCCTCTTGGAAAGGTGATTTCCTTCTCAAGTCAGTTACCCTGGATTTATTTTTCACTCATATATTTATTTTATGTATATATAGATACACACATACACACAAAATATGTGCAAGAAATGAACATCAGCCACGAAAAAGTTATTAAAACTCCTGTTAACAAACCTCTTGACTTCACATGGAAGCATCATCTGAACCACAGGAGGTCTTCTTGTTTTCAACTTTCTCTGTAATGACATGAAGCACAGAAATACTTCATTCCAGGCACCAGATGGGCTGGTAAGTTTGTTCTAGTGTCTTGCCACCAGCTTGCAGACACAACAGACTACAGATAACTGTCACTAAAATGAAAATACTTATTGGCTTTTGAATGATTGTACCAAATCTGTTGCTGCAGTATGTTTCTGTTTGTCCATAATTGCACTGAACCTTTAGTTCTTGTAATTGCAGAAGCTTGAAAAGATATCATAACAGAGTTCTCCTGGGCCATGAGTTTGTGCTCTGCTGTCTTTGTTTGTACACTGTTTGTCTTGCACGGCACCAGTCTAAAGTGAGCAGTGGTCATTAGAAATGGCAAACAAGACAAATTGACTTTAAAACAGAAGTTCTTCATAGAGGTATCCCAGCAACTTCCATGTCCTGAAGGCTGGGTTTTGCCTAACTTCTGTTACAATGCCCCCCTGCACTCACTCTATTGCTTTGCTCTTTTGGAGGACAGGAACCATTTTACCACCTAAGGTGGGCAGTGTCACTTTAGTTCTCATACTGAAGGAGAGTCAGATCGAGATCTGCTTGGAATAAACATTTCCAGTCAACAGATGGCCCTGGGGAGGCTCAGCAGCTGATATAAGTGCTAAGAGTCAAATCATCCAAGTCTGATCATGCCATGTCTGCTATTTCCTACTCCCAAACTCAAAGCTGATGAAGAGTTAGAAAGCCACCATTATTCACTCAGGTCTATATGCCCAAACTCCCAATTTTGAACTCAAGGAGGGTAATGATTACAGATCTGGAGATAAAGAACTGTACCTGGAGATAAAGAACAGTATTCTCCATTTTTCTTCACTGCACTCAAAGCCAGGAGTTAAGTGTCAGGAGAATCTGGCATTGATTGTGTATTCTTAATTCACACTGGATTTATACCAGATGGGATGGCCCAACATCCAAGTGTTTTCCTTTCACTCAGGAATTTTATTCTTATTTTTTATTTTTTTCACCGTGTCCAGTATTTTTATTACTCCTAAAATGATTTTTTTCCCTTTTGAATAAATTATGGAAAATCACAATTTTAAAAGAGTAAAAGGAATTGCAAGTCAGATTTTGTTTATGTGAATATTTAAATGGACTAGTCCCAAAGCTGAAAATTTAGGGCAAGAAAGGAAAATAACAGACAAGGTTGAAAAACGGGTTATTATTCAGGGATCATAGACCTCTAAGGGCTAATCATTGACTGCTTTTATTATGCAAAATGGCATCTGGTGTTCAGCTTCCACATTTGAAAAAAGTGTTGTCTAATGAACCTCCTATTCTACATTTGCTTTCTACTTTTAAGATCCTGTTAAACACACTGATGGCTTATCTGCAGTAAGAATCAGAGTTTTAAAAGGAATTAAATGAATCCATCCAAAGGTACAGAAATGTAAATCCAGTTATTAGTTAGGCCATTTGACAGCATTAGACTACCCATTAGTTTGCTTTTTTTTAGGAAGAGCAAGTGATGCACAGATGTGAAAAGGGAAAAGTGTCACAGTGTTGTCTTACTCTCAGTCTTTGCAGCATGGTATGTTGTGCTTTGTACTCAGAAAGGAAATCCAATCCAGTGGGGAAAGCCCAATTAAGACAAAGACTGTAATGCCATTTTACTTCAGTGTGAGTGCTTTTTTGGGAGACCTGTCATATCCATTGGAGCTGTTGCAAGCAAAACAGGTAGTGACATTGGTTGTGGATTATGTGATTCAGTAACTCCAATTAAGAGCTAATCTATTTACCTCAGTTCTGTCCTTCTTACATCTTCTTGTGGTACACACCATTGAAGAGCAGTAATGAGACCCAGACAGATGTTGTACATAGGACAGTAGGGACATGAACTCTGTATGAGACACAGGCTGGGCAGAGAAGAGATCAAGAGCAGCCCTGCCATGAAGGACTTGGGGATGGTAGGGGATGAGAAGCTGGACATCAGTCAACAATGTCCTTGCAGCCCAGAAAACAAATCACATCCTGAGCTGCATCAGAGAGGCATGGCCAGCAGGCTGAGGGAGGAGATTGTCCCCCTCTGCTCTGTCCTTGTGAGACCCCACGTGCAGTGCTGCATCCACCTCTGCAGCACAGCATAAGAAGGATGTGGACCTGCAGGACAGGCCCAGAGGAGGCTAGAAAGCTGATCAGAGCAGGGCTGAAGCACCTATGAATACCTGAAGCATGTCCTATGAGAATAGGCTGGGAGAGTTAGGGATGTTCCCAGAGAAGAGAGGGGCTGTGGGGTGGCCTTACAGCAGCCTGCCAGTACCTTAGGTGGGTCTACAGAAAGCTGGAGAGGGACTATTTACAAGATCATGTAGTGACAGGAGAAGGAGGAATGGTTTTAAACCAAAAGAGAGTGATTTAGACAAATATTAGGAAGAAATTCTTGACTGTGAGGGTGGTGAGGCAATGGCACAGGTTGCCCAGAGAAGGTGTGGATGCCCCATCCCTGGAAGTCAAGGCCAGGCTGGATGGGGCTCTAAGTAACCTGGGGTCTAGTGGAAGGTGTCCCTGACAAGGGGATAAGGGAGTTGAAACTTGATGATCTATAAAGTCCCATCAAACCAAAGCCATTCTGTGATTCTGTGGCTTTATGTTAGATGTTCAAGTTAAAAGCATTTTGACTGTAAAGAAATATGGGTGTGACTCCAGCCTGTAAACAAAACAGCTCTCAGGAACCATCTCGTGTAACAATAAAAGACATGGCAGGAAAATGCTGTCAGGCTTTGATATTGCCCTGTGAAGGTGACAGGCAAACTTATCTGTGGGTCACTCCAGGACCACTCCATCAAGCAAGCTTGTGATTACTTACTGGCATGGTATGGGTTTCAGACAAACAAAAAAAGCCAAAAGATACAGTGCACAACTTGAGTTTTGCAGGTTACTGGATGTAGGGAAACAAAACTTCACTTCCTCTCCCCAATGACAAATTTACATAAGCACCTAGATACAGGGTTTGAAGTCTCAGAGGGATTCATCTGACCAAGCAGAGACACTAAATATGCTCATCTAATCATGAACTGGTTATTTTAATGGATGCCCTGCTACCAAGTGACTCAAATAGGTCAGCTGAATCCCCGTTTAAAAGTGTTTATATCTCTCTGTTGACTACAAAGTAAGTCCCAAGTGACTAGTTCAGATGTAGATGTCTACAGTGGAAATGTCTAAAGTTAATGCAATGGATCTCAACCGTAAATGTCCTACCCACTCGGGAACAGGAAAAGAGTTTGGGAGCATCTTAATAAAACATCTAAATGGAAATGTTGTTCAGTTTCAACACTAATTCCAAGTGTTCCCAGAAGTGAGAATGTTAAGATCTGTCAGAAAAATACTTTAGCTGCTCTTAGAAAGCCCTGACAAGTTGACAATACTGTTGCTGCTCCTGTAGCACTGTTGCCACAAGTACAGCCCTACTCACGGAGATGGGATGAGGCTTGGGGGAAGTATGTGCCACTCTGACAGTCACAGTAACATCCCCTGATGGGTTTAGATCTAATGTATTGGAAAAGAGGTTCTCACATCAGGAAAAATTATCAGCATGCAACATGAGCTAGCAGAACTCATTTTTCCATTTATTTCTTTCTAGTTTGAGTTTCTTCAAAATAGAAGACATAATGAGTGCAATGATGTCTGGGAACTTAGCTTCATATTAGATCCATTGTTAGTGGTTCAAAATTATCTACACACTTGTGTATTATTTAGTGGCCAACAGTCCTTTTATTCTTAATTAAAGTTTTTATTACATTTCATCCCTATTTCATTTTCATAATAAATCAAGAAGATGGGAGATTTTTTATAAATCATTTTGTTCTTTGGGGAAGCCAGGCTAAAGTTATATACCTTTATTTGAAATATATCATAAAAGACATTTCTGTTACTGATGAGGCATGAATGTATCTAATGACATATTCTGCAGGGTGATTTGTTTTAATTGTCACAGTGGGACCTGTTATTACACAGTGGTAGAATGGGTCACTGCATTATAAAATTAAAGCTGATGCAAGGCATTCATTTCTAGCTTATTTGTGAATTCAAGTATTTGGGATAAAAATATCCTGACTGTAAAGACAGTGTATGGCAACATGCACAGCAATGGTAAACGTGTCTTGATAACAAACAGCTGTGTGAGGTGTAAAGGAAATGCAAGGGAGTGGCACACTGGGATTTTGTTATTGTGCATTAGCCCAAAGGAAGTCAAGGGAAAAGTATCTGAGAGTAGGAATAATTTCTATTACCAGAGGTTACTCTTCAAGGACAATTGAATGTGCTGGCTCATATTCACGTTGCTGTGCCACAGGATGTGCAAAATAAGCCAAAACCTGCTTTAAAATGGAAAGTATTGCAATAATTTATCTCAATTTTCAAAGTTTATAAGTTAATAATTAATTATTGAATCAGTGAAGAAAGGATGGCTTTTCTGATTGTTTGGTATTTTTGGACGGGTTTTTTTGGGTGCTTGTGACTTTCCCTTCTGCTTTGTGATTGGATATAATATTTTGCACACAAAAGTATTTCAAAAGCATGTTGTCTGTTCATGTATGCATCTGCTGGTCCTTACTCAACTGGTAGGATTTCTTTGATGTGAACATCTCTGCTCAGTTCCCACAAAAATGAAAATAGGAACCCCACTGCTCAGTATTCCATATAGAATTATTAGTTTCTGTAAATACAAACAGTAAGATTATTTCAGGCAATACTGAAAATTTGTGAAGGCACTGATTTAATTTAAATCTTTCAGCTGACTTCAAAGAGTGAGATTCTTTGTCCATTTATCCAAATTCCATGGTTTTTTTTCGATGAACCATGACATGCAACATTGGAAAAAGCTGCCTCCAGAGATCATTTCAATTAGTATCTGCTAAAAATCTTGTGTTATCTATTTGTCTCACTCTAAAATAACTTTGTTTTGCAGCTGAAATACTGTACTATATATGAAACTGAAGAGTAAACTGAATTCTTTAATGGACTCTCCACTTTCCAGAAAGTGAATCTTGATTTGAGTAACATCATAACTCAAGTACTGTAATACAGAGGTTACCTCTGTCTTTTGTAAAAGTTTACTGCTATAAAATTGGATGCTGGGATTATTAAAACACCAGAAATAATGATAATACAACTTCTGATACTGAGTTGCAGGAATGAGAGAAAGAAAGAAAGAAAAAAAAAAGAAAGAGAAAAAAAAAAGTTAAAAGTTTTCTTCAGAAATACTTCAGAAATATTTTCTTTTTTTGTTGTTTTTTGGGGGTTTTTTTTTCGTTTTTTTTTGTGGGGTTTGTTTTGTTTTTTTTTTTTTTTTCCCCTTAAGCTCTGGGGAATAAATAACTGTTTCCTTAACGCAAAAAATCTGATGTCTTAGGTCTTTATTCACCTGTAAAATATTGCCAGTTGCCAAACCTGAGATTTGGTCTGTATGTTTATATAGATATATTCATAAATGTGTACTTGTATAAGCAAACATGCTTATCCAGGGAACCACAATACCAACAGTGGATCAGACCTGGTCAACATCTTTCTGTTTCTGAATCTTGCCTTCTTCTTTTTCTATGTCCTGTAGCAGGACTGCACAACTCTGGTGGGGCTTCACATCCAACAAAGCTGATTGCTGATGAACAGTCTCCAGTGCCATGGTTCAATAGAAACATCACTGTGCAGCCCAGTGTCCGTGTGCATTCCTATCTCCTAGAGTAAAAAAGTAATTATTTTATGTCATATTCTTAGAAAATTATTTTTCATTAGAGTCAAACACTCAAAATTTTTTCTTCTCTTATGGCATTTACTAAACAGCAATGCCATGTTTGTGGCAGCAACCAAAATTCTCAGGAAAATAATTTTGTACTAGCATACTGCATAATGGGGCTCACTTGATGCAGCTGATATTTAACTACTATATTTCCTACTTTTCTTTCTCATTTATCATTACTTCATTATGATAAATCATCTAGTCGTACAACCAGAGGTGGGAAAGATCTATGGGATCATTAGTGCAGCAAAATTTTTCTTCCTTTCTTCCATCTAGCTTTAAATAGGCTTTAAAATGAGATTCTATCCATGTATTTTAAGAGCTACAGAACATTTCTGACTTCTCAGTTTCACTTTTTTTAATCTTGGCAGGGGATACTTCTTAGTACTACAGATACTTTACAAATGGTCTGTCTCTTTCCACATGAGATTTATTTAATGTGTGAGAAGTGAGGTTTAGTCTCTTTCTCATATTTTAATCAGAGGGAACCTATAGAATAGCTGTGGTTTCTCAAATGTGAAAACACATGCCAAAATATTTTCCTTCTCTGTTATCCTTCATTTTAATCTTTTTGGTTGATTTCATTACTAAAATCACATAAGTTTAAATTTTAGGATTTGTATTGAGTTCACTTATTATCCTGCTAGTGTCTGCCATCTTGTTTTCTATGCAAGTTTCTCAGCATTACCTAATCTTTGAAAGTATTATCTTTTCTAACGTTCACTGTCTCATGTTTCTTTTTCACTTCTCAGTAGACTGCAGAAAATTAAAGGAGAGGTATTACCAGCAATGACAACTATCTAGGACCTAGATAGAAATACTTTCCTTTCCCATTTTGGTTGAATTGTGCCTGTTTTATAGGTACCTGACAGCATGTCTGTTTCCTTTGCGAGGCAGGTCACCTAACAGGTCAACCTATTATTGCCCTGAATTGAGTTTGCTTTGTGGAATTGTTCATTGCATTGATGTTTCTGTGGCCTCTCTCTGTTGCCTTTCCTTAGTTTTACTCATGTTTTCTGGAAAAACAACAGCAACAAAAGATATTATTAGGTTTAAAAATACAGCTTTATCAGGAATACCTCAAGTAAACCATTAGCTTTTGTTTTAAACTGTTGTATAAATCAAAATGGATTCAGACTGGAGCACAATGCTGGAGCACAAATGAAATATGTGAACAAATTTTTCTTTTAAAATATCAACATCTGATTTCTTACTTATCAAGCTCTGGGCAGTCTATGGAATCTTTTACAAACTTGCTCAGTTATTGAGTTATTGAAATGTTATTAAAAACATTCAAATATTTTAATGTGTTTTTCCCTGCTAATAAGTTAATAAATAAATAAACCATTTTCTCAACATGATCCTACAGCTGCAGCAACTGATATCTGCACAGAGTGAGAAAGCTACAAGTATACAAGAACTGATATACAAGAACTGATTACATACTTTGCAGTCACTGATACAAACCAGGTACATGAAAAGTGGGATTTAGGTGAGCTGTTCTCTAGAAGACCCTATAGGCCTCTGTGGACAATAAGGGAAGTTCAAGGCTAGATTCTTGCATAACAAATATCTCAAATCAAATTAGATGCTTCTCACTGTAAAAAAAAACATGTGCCACCATGATTTTGAAGTTAGGATTGGATTCTGTGGTGTTGGTTCATCCTAAAGATTTTTGCCTCAGTTTACCCCTCAAAGTTGTGCAGTGAGATTTTCTGCAGCCTGCTCTGAAGGAGATGTTATCTAACGTTATCCATTACAAAAGCTCCAAAGAATAAATGTGGAAGGCTTCCCCCCTCCACCCCTCTAAATCCCAGTTTGTATGGCAAAAGCCTTACCATTTTATTAAAACAGAGAACAAAGCAACATGTTTAGGAGAGAAGTCTCAATACTGGCAACTGTAAGATAATCAGCATATTGTTCAAATCTTCCCCCTGAAACAACCTCGGGAAGGCTTGGTGAGGAATCACTTCTCTGTCCTAGTAGTGCTTATCTCATCCTATTCAAAAAACAGATTAACTCTATTCAAAAAATAATAAGCCATTAATTTTGCTGTCAACAGCAATGCAGGTAATTGTTAGTTTTATGCCTCCTTCACAGAACCATATGATTAAAATTTGTCTGCAAAAGATTCATACAAAATAAATGTAGAAGAGATATAAGTAATTTTGGGCTGACAAAGTTTTGCAAGGAATTGATCTAAACCATTGCTTCCTATTGAATTTAATGATTATGAGGTGATTGACTGACACCAGTGAACAACTTAGTAAACCCTCTCCCTCATGACACTGAGTTAGTTATCACTTGCCTTTCCCAAATTACAAGTTCCTTCATCCTTAATGCTCTATATCCAGGATTGAAGTGAATTTTTATAATTCCTTTCTTAAGGCTTTTTAAAATACGAATACCTTAAAAGAAGATTGATAGCACTGAGGGTCCTTCAGCAGTAATATATCTCATCTTTTCTTCTTGCCTTACACCTTCGGAGCTTTTCCTCATATTACAGAGCCAAAATATTATGCCATCTCCATCAACTCTGTCCTGTGTTGCTTCCCAGGTAGGCTCACCATCATGTGGCTCTCTCCACAGTCAGAAGTTCTGAGCACTGGACCATTTTTCATGAAAGAAACCTGCTAAGAATAGTGCTGAGCAGCTGGGGTGGGAGGGGGAGTGGTGGTGCTAGGTATGTGTGTACAATTCTGCAGCATCAACTTATGCTTAATTTGAGGTAATATTTAACTTGTTCAGGAAAGACAAAACAGTTAATATCTGCACTAATCATCTGAAATACATATTGAATAGGTCAATAGATTAAACATACATTCTAATGCATCCTAGAACATAAATTATTGGTTCTTTACTTCAGGTTCTTTCTGGTGTTTATAGTAATTGTAATAGCAGTTAAGCTAAGTTTATTCCCAGATGTTGATTCATTAAAAATTAATGGGAGGGAGGGAGGGAGGAAGGCAGGAAGGAAGGCAGGAAGGCAGGAAGGCAGGAAGGAAGGAAGGAAGGAAGGAAGGAA
>JAOTQP010001546.1:94611062-94640462 GCA_026413545.1 Cichladusa arquata | reverse complement strand
ATATATACATGAACATGTTTATTTAAAATATAAAAATATCATGTATCTATATGTAATATATTATATAAAATGTATTGTACCTTATACATATTATTATATAATATATAGACCTATATATTATATATGCATATATATGTATATATGTACATATATGTACATATATATGTATGTATAGATATTATTATACTTTATACAATATAAAAATATTTATATTTTTATATGTATAAAATTTCTCTCTTTTTCTCTCTTCCCAACTGCATATGCTCAGGGAAATGAAGATGATGGTTCTGTGCTGAATAATCTCCAGTGGAGCTTTGGCTGGAGGAGAAGGATATACAGGGACTTAATGGACAGAGCTGGTGGCTGGAGATGGGGTGAAGTTGCAGTCTGGCCTGTGCCTTCTGTGCAAGGGCATCTGGGGGGGATTTCCTTCCCTTCTTCTTCTCTTCTCCAGGCTTTGAGCAACCTGGTCCAGGGGAAGGTGTCCCTGTCCCTGGCAGCAGGGGTTGGAATGAGGTGATCTTTAAAGTCCCCTCCAACCCAAAACATCCCGTGACTGTAAGAAATCCCAAACTCTGAATTATTTTCCCTGAGTTCAGTTCAATCCAGTTTTTGAACTAAGACAGCTTTGCCTTGAGCAGCAATCTCACTAATAGATGGCCACTGACCGTGGGCTCACATCCAAAGTATGTGAATTTCAGCTCTGAAACATAGGAGCTGTTTTTTGCTACATCAAAACAGACTGAGAGTCCAGCATCCTTGTCAGTGCCAGATGCTTCAAAATCAGTTAGATTCATTTTTGCTGCTAGCAAGATTAATTCACAAAACTAATCAACTCAGCTGAAACCATGACACCAGTGAGTCCAACCAGATTTTGACTCTTACTGTACAATTTCCAGCATGAGAAATAAGAAAGATTTCTCCTGACCACAACATATGATGCCCCAGAGCAAAAGTGGTTTGAGGGAAGATTGGCATGCAGTGGTAATTTCATTTAAGCTGGTGTAACCAATCTGGGGTTTTGATCTTTGAGAATAATGTTACAGGATAACATTTTCAGAAGTGCCCAAGCAACCTTTGCCCTTGGGGTCTGCTGGCTTTCAGCAGGTTAATACACTGAATCACCCAGGGATGTTTGAAAACTTTGCCAATACACTTGAATCTTTAGATGCAAACCAAGAGAGGCAGCCTGGCTTTGCCTGTGAGCTCCATGGGGACTTGTTTTGAGGGAGCAGAAGCAGCTTTTTGTTCCACCCACGTCACCAATTTTTTACAGCCAGCAGAGTAGCAGTTGCTACACCTCCATAACTTCATCCCACTGCATCAGGAAAAACATGGGAAACAGGAGTCTGCAGGAGGAAGAATGGACAAATCCCCAGTTTGTGATCATCTGGCCAGCTAAAGCAAACACGCTGCCCCCTCCCAAATTTTCATGGGAACTGTCCCTGGGGCAGTCTGGTTTTCTGTTTCCCCAGCTCCTCTCCTGGCATGAAGAGCTTTCACCAGGCACAGTGTCTTACTGTGAGGGTAACAAAAATGCATCAGAAATGCAAGGTAACTAATTTTAAACACTGTTTTTAATTACTGATACTGCATTATTTATTTTTCACTCTGAACAGCTTATCAGGATAATCAATTCCTTGAACCATCAATTAAATTCTGTTGGTGTAAGGTAATATATCAGACTTCTCTTTCTGCTCATTCTGTAGCCTCATCTCTTTGAGTAATTTCCTTGGAATTAAAGGAATTTTCCTTTAATTCTCCCAGATTTCATTCTCGGAGTTTTCATTTTACACGGAATGTTGAAACGACATACCCAGAGCAACACCATGTATCACTCCTAGTTTGGAAAGTGTATTCCCAGGTTTGATGGATGGGATAAAGCTCTCTTCCAGGTGGGAATGTGCTGCTAAGTCTATGCAGATGGACTATTTTTTTTCTTGTGGTAGAGCAATATGAATATGGATATCCAGCTGTATTGCTTAGGTGTAATCAGGGAGGGAGATGCAAAAACACAGTGACAAGAAGGTCAATATGTTTTGCCTAATAACAAATTCTGCTGTTGGTGCAGCTGGAGGGAAAGGCAAGCATTGAGAGAAATATATTTCAATAATTAGTTCATTTTGAAAAATGTGATAATTGCATACACACAGAGTAGCCACCGGAGACCAATGGCAGAAGATATGTTGGTTGGAAATGCATTTAAAAAACAGATAAACACACAGCAAATAGTGAAAAGATGCATTAAATGATGCACCAATTAAAAGAAATATGTAATTTATGTGCATCTAAATATTGCTAAAATTGGGAAAAGCCTGGCATGTTCACACCCCTGGTTGCAAGCATACTCACAGCCAGCCTGTGTATGCTGACATGTTCAATATTAAATGAGAAGCTAAAGCAAGCTCAGCACAGGAAGTCTCAGCTGTGAAGAGCCAAGTCTTGGGATTGTGTGGCAAATGCCATGGTGGGCCCTGGGAGCTCAGTCCTCCATCCTTCTCACTGGAGCATCACACCCAGCTTGGCAGGTTTCCACACAACAGAACTGGGTGGGTGGGGCAGGAATTCCATTCCTGAATGCCCATCCCACACAGAGGTATAGGGAGACTGTGCCACAGCCTTTGCATCAGGGCTGAACAGCACTGTGGCCACAGGGAAGGAGTGGGAGGCTTAAAAGCAAGGAAATACCTTGTTTGCTTTTCCCTGTGACTATTGCCACAACAATAAAACCTGAGGCACTCCAAAATACAAAAGAGCCACATAAAGTCTCTTCCCCAAGCTTACAGAGCCAATGAGAATGATACCACAGGAGCACAGGACACCACATTCCACATGTTACCAATTTCTGTGCTGTATCTGAAACCTGATAGCCAAAAAATATGAAAAGACCCCATCAAAAGCTCAATCTCTTCCAAAACACTGAAAGAATTAGCAGCATGACTGGCCTGTGTAAATCTCTATGCCCCTTCATGCCCCACTACACACAAAGTCTGACTGCAGCAAAAGGTAAAATTTGTGTCTGTGGTTTACAATAAATCAGTTCATTGATCTTTCCACTTTTTAGCCAATATATATCCCCATACAACTTCAATTAGCCCTGTGAACAAAGTGACACCTGGCAAACAGAACCATAAATGACCCTTTGATGTTGTCACATCCTAAGCCAAAGAACACAGGGGGTGTTTATTTTACTAGCTGGTCCACATTCCTATGTATACTTCACAAGGAAAAAAGGCACTATTAACACCTTTGTCTAAGGGCTAATTCTATAGCTGTTAGAAAGTCCCTCATCCTTTCTTCCACAGAAAGAAAAAGGAGATGTCACCTGAAAAGCCTGCCATTGGAAAAGGTGAGGAAAATATTCTAACATCATAAAATAACAGAAAATAAGACAATGCTGAGATGCTTTAGTCAGCAAATATGTAATAAAATGCAAAATTAAACCCCCCAAAACAAACAAACAAACAAAACAACAAAAAACAAGAAAAAAAAACCAACTAACCAACCAACAAACCCCCGAAAAAACCACAACCCAACCAAAAAAATTGCTGAATGAGGAGCATTTGAATTGATGAAAGGCAATGAAGCATGATAGCCAGAAGAGTCCTGGATTCCACCACTAATTCATTCCTGGGGAAAACAGTACTTAAGTGTCCATCTCTTTTTTCTGCAAACTCTCCTAATAGCAATTTAATTTGAGTTTGAAGTAAATCACTTAATATTCATGACATATGAACTTCCCTGATGGTGTGAAGTAATCCTATAAAATATCACAGTTACACAAACAAATCAGTTACCCAAGTGAGGCAGAACAAAGTGAGGCAGAACAGCCAAGGACTGAACTGGGGAGATGAGAGATGGCAGTCCAACAAATGAAATAAAATGTTCTATTGCTATTTCTGAAGTTCTTATGTTCTGGCAAACAATGGCCCAGAAGGTCTAAAAATTGGGACTTGACTTTTGAGGCTTCCACACTAAATCCTAAGCAAATAAAGAAGTGATAAAGCCATGACCCAGCCCTTACTGTGTTTTATCTGTGTTGAGCACTCTCAAAGTTGCTTCCTAAATCATGCACGGCAATTGCTCCCTAGCCAACATTTCACAACATAAAGTTATTTGGAGAAATTTTTTAAAAAGCATTTAGATGTTAAAAATTCTTGACCTATATCCAAACTTTTCTCCTTTTCCTGCTTTGTTTGGTCAAGTTCACTCCCAAGGAGCCTGAGGCATCAGGGATCTCCATCAGAATCTGAGATGTCCTGGCTAGATTTTGAATTTTTCCCTCTCAATCAAAATGCACTCTGGCACAGTTTAGCATTAGATTAAGTGTACCTTTCAAGATAATCATAATGCACTCAATAATTGATAGCATGTTATGCTAAATTTGTTAAAAGAAAAACAAGCAACTAAGTCATTAAACTCCACAATATACATTGAAAATGAATAAACATAGAGAATAATTACCAATATACTCTGCTAGTTATATTCCAAGTTTAATCAACCCAGGGGAAAAAGTAACAGACACAGTATTTCACCCACACTTCAGAACCAGAATTTATCCTCCAGTGCAGCATATTCTGTAAAACTTAGTGGTGGTGAAAGGTATAACCTTTCTAGCTTTAAAGACTCGAGCTTGTTTTTTTAAAGCCCAAGTCTCTTTTAGTTTCCAGCTGAAAAGGAGCAGACTAGTCCCTCAGCTGCAGTTAATCAGTGGGGCTCCACCAAAATCAACAAATCTGTGCTATTTAACACTAGTCTAAGAACTGACCCTATGTTATTTCCCAGCATACTGTCCTCAGCTGAGACTGCAGATATAATTATTTTAGTTCTGGCATCTGAAATATTTCATCAACAGTGAGTTAATTAGGTTACTGCTGTAGAATGTTGTAAACTCCCATAATTTTTGATGTTTGCTAAAACAATACATATTCTGCAGCTGAGTAAATATTTCTTTGAGGAGCATAATGCAGGAATTGGTTCTCACTCCAGATGTAGATTGCATTTATAGAAATTTGCACTGAATTCTCTCATCCTCTGGTCTGTGACAACTGAATGCCTGTAGACTCACAGCTGTATCAGTAGTGATATTCCAAACTTCTACAGTGACTTTATTTAGTCCTTTTCTCCCATTAATGAACTAAGCCACAAGGATCCCCCTGGGGTAAGAATTATTCTATTCATTTTACATATGGGAAATTTATGATGACACAGCTGAAGCCACTTTCCAAGGTAGTGTGAGAAACCTGGAGTAAAGCTAGAGAGAAGTGCAATCAATACATAGGAAAAGTTCCAGTCTAACTGTACAGGAATAAATGTTTGCAGAATTCAAGCCACATTTTAAAAATATTGTTAGGTAGACAAGTATAATCCAATAAAATAATAATATAAAAAAAAAAAAAAATGTAATTTTGCTGAATGATAACTAAATGCTGTGCATATTTATTTGAGAAGTTTTAGAGGTTTTTTTTCTCTCCAGGAAATAATTTTCCTAAAAGGTTTCAGCTTATATATACATTGGAATTTCCCTCACAGGGGAAAAAGTATCCCTTGCTGAATTCAGCAGTAAAACAGCACAAGAAATAATGATCCTGGGTGGAACTTGCTGGCATTCATTAACAGTACTGGCTCAGATGTGTGACATTTCTGGAAAAACAAAAGGGTGTTTTCAACTGACTTCCCTGACAGCAAAGGTAGACAAGTTTTGAGCTATTTTCATAATTCTGTTATCTGTTTTGACATCTTGAAGAACAACAAAAGCATGCTTCACCAATTGCCCCGTAAGAAATAATATTTTGATGCTCAGATTGCATTTTTAAGTTAAACAGTGCAAAAGAATTTCATACACAACTTTAAGAGAATACTACAGGTCATACAGCTCAAATCAGACAAAGTTTTCAAATAACAATGATCAAGTTGACAGAAAGACAAATAACTGCCCATGGCACCAATGGCTGCAGCAGCAGAATGAAACGCTGGGGCACCAAACAACCCTTGACTCTGACATGGCCCTGACTTCAGAGATGAATATTAGTGTTGGAGAATTGCTTCAGCAAGGACTACCCTGTCATTAGCCATGCAGGTTTAGGCTCAGCCATTATAAGGATGGCAATGGAGATGCCAATCAGGAGAATTTCCTCCTTCAAGGGAGGGAAAAAAACATGTCAAAACCTATTTAGAACAATAGACTTCGTCTTGTACCTTTAAGGAGCTTTTGGCAGGGATGCAGTAGGTACCTATGTCCATGTTCTG
The DNA here is from genome assembly GCA_026413545.1 of Cichladusa arquata. Lineage (NCBI taxonomy): Eukaryota > Metazoa > Chordata > Aves > Passeriformes > Muscicapidae > Cichladusa > Cichladusa arquata. The sequence goes on along the minus strand of JAOTQP010001546.1, from coordinate 94,634,213 downwards.
ACTGAAGAAAATGACCACATCATTTATTTAAGGAGCAATGAGATAAAGCAAAATAGAATTTCTAACAACTATCTTGCTCTGCTATATGTAAAAAACCCCCACTCTGTAGATCAGGCTGAAGTAAAAAATTCATTGAATATTTTAATTACTAGATAATATTCTCTCTTTAATATACAACTGTCTCTTTTCCTAGCTGATATTCTCTATTTCGAGTGGAAATACAAAAATGTATTGAAAATGAGATTCTGGTCTTGTACATTTTCATATTTCAGAGGTCAATTTGCATACTAATCATGCTCCTCTTCTCTTCCATATTCCACAAGTACATTCACAAAATATGGTACAAATTGACAAGGCATAACAGCTTCTATCAAAAATACAAATACATGAGCACTGTCAAGCTACAGCTTAAAGCAGAACTTTCTTTCTGGCAATGTCAATTTGCAAATATGGTAGTCACAGGACTTCTGGAATTCATGGAGCAGATAGGATTCAGAAAAGGAAAAATGTGTAAAGTGAAGAAATAAAGATGCTAGACAACACTAGAAAACAGAATGGCACAGTGAGAAAAAGATGGAAACAAGGAGTGGAAGGATGCATGTTCTGTGGAAGGATGAAATGAAGGGGAATGGGAACAGAAACAAGGCTGATGCTAAGCACAGAAGAAAGCATCTCAGAAATAAAAGCTATTTTTTGGCTGCTAAATTTTGCTGTTTGGCAGATCCAAATAATTTGCCAACACTCTCTGCTCCATAAATAACAACTTGCAAATGTGTCCTTTCATTTTATGTATTTATTTTTACTGGCTCTTCCACTGGTGATAAACACTGGATAAACACTGAACACTGACTTTGCTAATGCTCTCTTCTCACCAAAAAAAAAAAAAAAAAAAAAAAAACTTTACTCCTCCTTCAGGGACGAACAAAAAGACTAACTGCTCATAAAACACAAAAGCAAAAGAAAGCATTGCAGGAGAATTCCTGCATGGCTGAAAATAAAACCTAAAATCACATCAAAATTGTTGGCCCAGAGTAATTTTCAGTGAACTACAACTGTTATTTCTCATGCCAGCTGGGAACATAAAGAGACTTTATTAATGCATGATTTCTGCATTTACCTCATATTTCTAACTTGGAATAAATTAAAAACAGACTTAAAGGCCCCATTCCACAGGATGAAGTAAACAAATGTGTTTTACCATATATACTTTTCAGAATGAATTAAAGTCATGCAGCATTTGCTCAACTTGCTCACAGCAGACACCTTTCATTCCGTGCAACAGGCTGTAAGAAGAGCAGACAATACAGGGAAGGCTGCACTTAACCTTCAAAAAACAGCAGTGCCATCCACTTCTGCCTTCTCCCCAGCACTGCTGTGTCACTGCACTGAACAGCAAAGGAGCTAAGTAGATTTTTAAACAATAAATACATGTCTGTGACTGCCACCTGAAAATAAAACTTCTATTCAGAACTGTGTTGCAGGCAAGAACACCGATATCCCAAAATTTAACAATAGTTTGAAGCAGGAAAAAAATATGGGAACTTAAACTTCATTCTCATTCCTACCAAAAGTGATGCTGTAAACAGAAGCAGATGTGCCTTGGGATGCAGAGGCTCTGGAAGGCTGCTGACTGCACACAACTGGTTCCATCTCATCCTGAAGTTTCCTCTCATGGCTTGCTCTCAGAAGGGCCAACCCAGGGATCAATAGACCATATATGATATATTAACAACACCTAACCTAACTTCCACTTGACTTTTTTTTTTGGTTGTTGTCTTTTCTAAGTTTAAGAGAAAGACTTAAAAAGAACACTACTGTTCCCAAACCAGACCTAGTCAGATTTTTTTTTTTTTTTTTCCAAAGAGGAACACCAAATTCCACTCCAAATTCAACCCCATGGTTCTGAGGTTGAAAAGACAAGAGTGAAAGTTGGGTCAAGATCAGGCTGAAGTCTTTGAAGGGAGCCCAAAGTATCCCTGCACGTGCTCCTCAGGCCATTTTTAGCAGCCTATAGACCCACTATGAGAGAAGTGCTGCATGAAAGCATAGCTCAGAAATGAAACAACTACTTTAAAATAACATCTGAATTGTTTCTGTGAATGAAAACAGCAGGTTATGCTACATCAACTACTTTTGTCCCAACTTCCAAAACATATTTCTATCAAGGACTAAAGGATGATGCCAACCTCTCACTGCAATCAAAAACAACCACTGCAGTTCATATGCACAGAACATCTAGCTATCAATCAGTTAAATAACTTGAAAAAAAATTTCACCATCAGAATGGAGTTTGGATTAAACCTTTTGAAGTGAACTAGCAAATCATTATGATACACACCAATTTGGTATTTTTGTTGAACAGAACTTCACCATTCCAAAAGACCCTGAAAACTCAATAAAGTTGAACTAAACAATTTTTAAAAATAAACTCATAATCTTTTGGCTGGGCCAGCACCACAAAGCATAAATAATGTCTCTGGAACATTGTTTACTTGAAAAGAGAGGCTAAAAGCACCACTGATGCTAAATTCTTTTCCCATTTGGTGTGGTGGATACCTAAAATGTCTTGGTCTCTATTTTTTTTTATTTTGTAAATAAAAGAGTACTCTTACTTCATTAAGCTTAAGAATTAGTTCAAACTCAAAATTTCCCCACTAATTTATAGTTTACCCAAGTACCTTAAGAATACACGCAGTGAACAATATCTTGCTTATATAGCAGCTACTATTATGGGAAAAATGTGTAGAAGAATTAACAATTCTGAGAAACAGTGGAGTTTGAAATTAAATGCATAAGCAGTCCTTACAAAATGTATTTTCCAAGGTGTTTTTATGGAAATTTTTACAGTCATATGGATGTTTTAGTGGCACAAACACAGATTTCCATAAAGGAATTTTTAATCATCAAGATTTACTATGTATTCATTTCTGTTTCACATCAGCTTTTAATATCAATGAAATAATCTGGCTGTACTGGTAAAAGACTGAGTTCATACTCTGAGGTGTCTCAATGAAAATTATTAATTTATTGACAGCAATTTATGTTCCAAAGGAGACACACAACACACAATAAAGGTAAGAAAATGAAATAAAATAAAACAAAACATTAAATCTTGGGTTAGTTTCTCTGTGATAAATATATTCATCATTCTGAATGATAAATGAATTGAATCATACATATAAATCTCTCATTTCTTAAGTGGAGTGTCTGTTTAGGTAACATGTATGCTGCATTTATGGATAAGGGAAAGGGTTGTAATCTTGTCCCCCACACTGTGTCCAACCTGTTTTTTTCACAGACAGGGTTTCTAGACATAATGAAAATAAGATACATCCCAAACACAAAAGCAAACAGAGAATAAAACTCCATCTATAAGCACAAATTGAAAGGAATAAAAATAACCTATTTAGCAGGCATGCCTTAAGGTTACAGAATTCATGTGGTAAGCAAATATTTTGAACAATCTTTCAATATCCTGTTGCATGTATCCCTCCTAGTCATCACCAACACTGGCAGGCTCCTAAGAGGGTTTAGCTCTTCTGCCCATCGATATCTGAAGTATTGTGAGAGTCTAATGCCACTCATTCTACAACTCATTCCAATCAATACCAACTCCTTTACATTTTGCAGGCAGCACAATTAGTCATGGAGGAAAGGAGATGGCATCCTGCAGGTGTACATAACCTTTTGACAGCTATGTACATTAAAACAACCTGCTCAGCAATGCCATTATCTTAGTGAAGTGCTGTCAATCAGAGAACATTTCTATATACAGCCTGGGGGCAAGAGGAACAAGGAGTTTTGGGTACAAATTCTGGCTCCTGTTCAGGGCAGCACTTTAGCAAACCCCTGAGCGAAGCACTGAGGGTCTTTAAAGCCAGTGGACCAAAAGCAAATGCTTAATTACAGAATTAACTATGTTCAGAATTCAGTCCAAACAGCTTAATCTTGCAATAGATAAACACCATCAGCTGCCATTATATTGAGAGTTGCTAACGATTGGTGCTGAGGAAACTGAAAAGTTTGGATGTGCACATACCAGCTTGAATCCATGTCTCCAGCAATAAGAGAGGCAGACCTGTGCTAAGGCTGAAGATCAGATGTTCTTCTTCTTTTAAAACAAATTCAGCACTGGAATATGGTACATCCCTTTTATTATCCCATGAGGAAAGAAAAATGAATAACCTCGAGGTTATATTTATTTTTGTATATATAGAATATATATTGTTTCTTTAAACATACAGAAGGATGAAAAACTCAGATAGAAATAAAAAAAAAAAAAAAGAGGAAAAACGTTTAGGATGGCAAAGTACATTTGAAAACATTACTGTCTATGGCCAGGGTATTTTGCCTAGGGTGACTTCTGCAAGCAAAGTGGATTTTAAGTGTTTCAAGTGAATTCTAATGAAACACTCCTTTTCAGCCCTACTTTGCTTTTAGCAGTACTATTTCTTCCTTATTAGCATTCAAGTTTATTAATTACCCATTGCATTCTGTATTTTTGGGAAGTGATAATAGCAGCACATTGTGTGATGGAGGGAAGACTTTGTTGGCACTTAGGCACTTGAAATGTGTGAAGTGGTTTGAGGGTGAAGGAACTTGAGCCCTGGGTGAAAAGTGTAAGTAGATTTCAGAATATCTGACAAGTGGGATTTAGAGCCACAAGTGTAACAAGTGCACGCTAATGCAGCTGAATGTCAAAACAGAAAAAAGATATGTCACTCTCAAAATGACGTATTATTTTTTTTAACTGCTTGAGACTTTAAGAATGCACACTTGATTGCTCATTAAAGCAATTATTATCAGTTTCTTAAGCACATTACACTGCACCTTTGTGAGATTTTCTACCCAAGCCATTCAACTCTCTTTGTTTCCTGTTGAAAAATAACATTTAAATTATTTAATAGACAGTTGGTGCTGTCTGGTGACCAAAAGTTCAAAAAAACAAGCAGAACTTCTAATGAATAAATTGTGAAAGCAATTTGAAAATTGCAGGGCTTAAAGAACACCACAAGTCTCATCTGAGGTAAAGAACATCTCCTCAAAGAATACTGTTTATTATTTCAAACACATTTCCTTGCCTGCTAAGGAAGGATTCCAGGAAGGAAGGAAGGAAGGAAGGATTCCAGGAAGGAAGGATTCCAGGAAGGATTCCAGGAAGGATTCCAGGAAGGAAGGATTCCAGGAAGGAAGGATTCCAGGAAGGAAGGAAGGATTCCAGGAAGGATTCCAGGAAGGAAGGAAGGATTCCAGGAAGGATTCCAGGAAGGAAGGAAGAAAGGAAGGAAGAAAGGAAGGAAGGAAAATTTTAATATCTTTTCTTCAAGAGAGTGCACGAGTTTAATCACAAGGGAAGTATTTAAGATGATGTTTCTTTCTTGGTCCATTTTCCATGTTCAGTTTCCTTATCCCTCTCTATCATTCCAGAATCTTGCTTATAAAACTTCTTAAACATTTTTTACCAAAAGAGTTAGAGCATCAAAATGAGAAAAGGGAAGCTCACTTGACCACTAAGGACCAGACTATGAAAAATATACAGCAAGTCAGGATTGTAGCTCCAGCTTAGGAGCTGGATCTGGTAATGGTTCTCATCCTCAGTCCTAGCCTGCAAGGTTAGAAGGGCTCACCAAGTCCTGCATACTGCCCAGAATGAGAACATGCACATGGACCCAGAGAGGAACTCAGCTGATAAGTGGTCATTCATTTTTATGCTACTTAACTATGTGGTTGAGATTGTAAACTGAGATTTTTATTTAAAAACAAACAGCTTTGCTGTCATGTATGACTGAAAGCTACTTCTTTACAACTCTCCTTAGCAAAATATCTCCTGGCTAGGTACTACGAGACATTATGGAGATGTTAAAATAAAACAAATTAAAGAAGTAGCCAGTGAAAACAACAATAAAAAAGAATCCTAGTATGCATTGCCTGCTTTTTATTTCCCAGGGACCTGAAATAACATTGTATAGTTAAGGAATTTTCTCTATTTCCATTTTTATACCTTCACTCAGAAACTATGCCACTAGGTATTAATTAGCAAAATCCATATATTCACACCTGTAAAACAGATGTTGCTGAGTATACAAACGGAGCTACAGTAATTCACACATTGCTACCACATTATAGGCTAGTAAATCATTACACTTTAATGTTTAAAAAAATAGTAAGATAATAACAGAAAATCTCTCAGCAGCTGTCATTGTGGCAGGAAAAACACACCATTGCTAGACAGCATTAGCAATCTACTAAGTCTTAGTGCTTTGGACGACTGCCAAAAAGCTTAGATCACCATTTTAGCTGTTCTTATCCTACGGGTTTGTTACAGTAAAAATGTAGTTTACAAACCATCAATGTAGGATTCTTTTAAAAAAAAAAAAAAAGAAGAAGAAGCCTGAAACAGCAGTGTCTGGAATCTACACACTATGACATGGAGTCAGTTAATAATGTGACATTCAAATAGACAGAGCTAATCTAAAGAGACTGTTATTAAATTATACTTCATCCCTTGGTAGTGGGAACAGGTACATCTGAAGTCCCTATTGTGGTGAATTAAGTTTCATTTAATAAAACCTTCATTATTTCTCAATTTTATATGAAAAGAAAACTAAATAGATTGCTTCTGGGCACGTCACTGAAAGTAATCGCTGTTCCCTGGAAGTGACAATGCCCTGAACATGATTAACATTTTAGATTTGTTAAACAGCTCCCATAGCAAAGACTGAGTTTATTCTGTTGCTCTTCCAGAATCACTGATGACTTTAGCAATGCAAGACTGTTTCTGAAAATACCATCTTTAAGCAACAGGAATGAGTAATAAACATGCTGATTATCAGCTAGAAAGGAATGACTACATTTTATGCCGGAAGATAGGCGGAAACCTCATCAGCTTAAGTAGATTATGACAGAGAATTAGGTCAATTTGCAGTGAAAGTGTTATAAAGCTCCTTTGTGGTTTGCTGTCAGAACCCACCAAAAATAATCTTGCTGCTTCAGTAAGCTGCCGTCTTTTCTTCCTGTAGCTCTTCTTCTTGGTTCCATAAATTTTATTCCTTTCATTGATCAAAATAATAATGACTTAATAACTTTCTTCATATTAAAAAATACTATCTAGTTATACACAGAAATACACATAAAAAGAGGGGAAATAGTTTTGCAGATTTTTCCTTTCAATACTGGAATTTAGCCATTGGGGGTGAAATATAAAGATGATCAATTTACTCAAAACCATACAAACTGTAATACAAATCTGTGGAACAATGCAGGGAATGCTGATAAATTGCAATTCTAAGAGCAGGATTCTAGAAATGGGCAATACATTTACCAAGCTTGATATTTAGTAAAGACACCACAGCTATTTTCTCCCATGTTCTGAAGCAACTTGACTCTGATTAGTTACCCAGTACAGAATGACATGCACTTATAGCAAGATGACAAAATAGAATTTACATAGTGGACAATTTTTTGAGTTATCAATCTTACTAATTAAAACAACTGCTGCAGAATCTTTTAAAAATGCATTTTAAAAGCATCTAGGCAACATTCTGAGACACTAGTAAGAGTGTTAATTGCAGAACTTGTATGCCAGAAGCTGATGGAAAAGAACCACTTTCAACAGCTACATAAAATTTTCTCCAAGAATAATATGACTATCACAAATGTTGTGACAAGTGATAAATCCTCTTAAACAAAACATGTGCCCATTAGGCTGAAACAAAAGGAAAACAAAAACTATTGAGTTACATTCACTTGATGACTCATGGATCTCTGAATTGCCCTCCATTGTGCTTTTTCAGTGTTGAAATCCAAGTTGATATCTGTGAATATATCAGAATTGCATAAAATACAGCAATAGTACTGTGTATAATAATACTGTGTAGACAACACAGGATTTTTTTTCCTGAAAATAAGCAGTATGTTCTCACTCAGAAGCTTCCCCTAGTGCCTGGATCAGGGCATTTCTATGTAAGGTGTTAACTGGCATAAAACTGAGAAGTGGCCTGGACCTTGACAGGCTGGACAGAAGCACAGAGAAGAGTATTTTGAAATTCAAAATGGGCAAATGAAGTGTCCTGTGCTTTGGAAGGAACAACCCCATGGACCTGTACGGGCTGGGGGCTGATCTGCTGGGAAGCAGCTCCATGGAGAAGGACCTGGGGGTCCTGGTGGGCAACAAGCTGCTCATGAGCCAGCAGTGTGTCCTTGTGGCCAAGAAGGCCAAAGGTATCCTGGGGTGCATTGGGAAGAGCTTTGCCAGCAGGGCACAGGAGGTGATCCTGTCCTACTCAGCCCTGGTGAGGCACATCTGGAGTGCTGTGTCCAGTTCTGGGCTCCTCAGGACAGGAGAGACTTGCAGCACCTGGAGAGGGTCCAGCAGAAGACAACAAACCCAATAAGGGACTGGACCATCCCTCTTATGAAGAAAGGCTCAGGGAGCTGAGTCTGTTCAGCCTGAAGAAGAGACAGCAGAAATGGTGCCATATCAATGTCTATAAGTCCCTGAAGGGGCCTGGCAAGAGGATGGAGCCGGGCTCTGCTTGGTGGCAAGGGACAGAAACTGATGCACAGGAAATTCCCCCTGACCTGAGGAAGAACTTCTTTACTGTGCAGGTGGCTGAGCACTGGGACAGACTGTACAGAGAGGTTGTAGAGAACAGCCTGAACATCAACCTGTGCAACCTCTTGCATCAACCTCTTGCTTGAGCAGAGGTTGGACCAGATGACCCACTGCTGTCCCTTCCAACCCAATGCATTCTGTGATTCTGTGAAATAACACAGTCAAAACGAAGCCTCTCTCCAATGAACCTGCATCCAAATAAAATAATCAAATGCTTTGTCTTCTTGTGTTTCACATTTCCATCTTCTATGAAAAAGGTGCAATTCAATGATCCAGAGCTAGGCTCAGAAATGGATTGAAACTGTCTTTCCTGTTTTTAGTTTTCAAGAGCACATGCCTAAATTAATAAAACCTTTTTAATTTGTACTGCTTAAGGAAGAATTAATCCCCAATCATCTATTCTGTTTATGGAGGATATTAAAGCTGATCAGCCCTGCTTTGGACCAAAGACCCAAAAAAAAGCACTGGGAGCTCACACCTGTGGCTCACTGGGGCCTGGGATTGGCATTTTCCAGTGCTGGAGGGACTGAGAGACTCAGTGTGCTGAGAAAACACCCACAGAAGACTCTCTCTGAACTACAGAAGGACTTTCTGAATTTGCCATCTCTTCAGAATGGAGAGGGGTTGTACTGTTTAATTTCATTTTTTATGCTTATGAATACTTTGCTTGTTAAATAAGTTTTTTCCACTTTTCTCCAAGGAGATTTATCTCCTGAACAGGTGGGGGAAAGGGCCTCTGAATTTTGCCCTTTAGGGAATAATCCCTTTGGAAGTTCCCTCCCTAAATTTGCCCTTAACCAGGAAAGTATGTGTCTGTATAATCAGAATTTTGGGGGAAAGCATACATCAGACACGTTTCAGTTATGCAATGTAATGGAATATATTCCTCTTACAACTCTCTGCATTTAATTTAATTTAACTTAATTTCAATTTTTAAGTAGGTAAGTAGAAGCATCTCTGTCAGAGGGCAATCATCATTGTTAGTGTAGTGATGGTATTACACCAGTTCATAGAATGCTTTATAACCAGATGGAGAGTGGACAAAAATTCCTGGAGCCAGCCATATTCTGAACAAATGTCTGCACAACGCTGTTCTCACGGTTCCTGTTCATTCTCACCCATTCTAGTTTTCATATGTCAGATTCATAGCTACTTATGCTATCTTTGATTATGGACATTGTTGTATATATCCTGTAAATATTATGGTGGCAGGATCTAAACAAATGCAGTACAAAAACTCAGAAACATTAATAATCCCAAAACAAAGCTTAGAGTACTCTAACCATTTTCTCCAGGATGAATTAAATTTGCTTTTGTCTTTCCAAACTCTGTTTCTTGAGTATGTACAGATGCATGCATTGGAAAGTGGAGGAAACACAGATTTGTATATTCTACAGCACTTTTTTACCCCTTCCCATTTTATCTGCATTGGAGAAAGAGTGAAAAATAATTTAAAATTCTATTCATAATTCAAAGTTCTGTTCCAAATAAAAATTTAGATATAAAGTAAAATAATAAAACCTTAACAGATCGTAGAGAGGCTTTATTTGTGTTTTCCCACTCCAACATGAATATTTTTCCTTTTTTTAGCAGGAAGGTAACAGGGAAGATATTAATAAGTTTACAAAGGCTGTAAATCGTAACATTTAGGTGGAAGAATGATAATATCAAAGATCTAAGAATATGAAACAACAAAAAAGCAGAACAGTTCAAGCTGCCAGACATAAATTTTGTGTCTACAGCAGTGAGAGTAATGTTTAAGGAGACCCTGCATGGAGAAAATTATGGCTGTTATCTGCCATGCAGTCCAATCTCCAGGTTACTTTTATGACAACCTGCATAAGCAGTCTGCCAGAGGCAGAGAGGGACAGAAAAGTGAATGCTCTGCTGGCTGACTGCCATTCTCTGTGCAGTGACTGATAATAATGCTTAATCAAATTCCTATCTGTGGTCTTTATCTTGCACTAATGTAGGCAGTCATTCACTTGTTGTTTGGATCACATCTCCCTGTTGCTAGTAACAATCTGAAAAATATAACATTTGCTGCTATTTTTATTTCTTTTCCAGAGAAAGATAGGTTTCTACCTCTTTATCCTCTCCTCTCACTTCCCCAACACACATGTATTGGATTATTGACCTTCAATTGAACTCTAACAGTGAACAAGCTCCAATCTTTTCCTTGCAGATTAACTTTGTAACAGAAATGTTTTCTGTTTATGAAAATTGTGAATTCATATACACAGCTGAACTCAGCTGCATAAGGGGTTGAATTTCTAAGAGGAAGAAATAATACTGGCTTACTGTTAATAAATTCTGAACACATATCTTCACAAGGAAGTATCCCACATCACCAGAATCAAGGCCTTGGTCTAAAGCATATAAGGCAAAAGTCCTTGGCTAGCAAACAAAGGTGGAAATTTAGGAGGCACATTTAGTTGAGCATTCCAGGATCCACTTAAGGCTGTCACATTAACAGTCTTTTCTTCTCCTCCTTGGTAGATTACCAGTCCATGTTCTCCTTCATTGTTTGTAGTTATTCATGTGACTGCAGTAAAGTCCTGTCTCAGTTCTGGATCTATGGTAGGAAAATCCAGTGAATTATTTAATGAAATACAGCATAAATGTTACCACACCAAGGCTAAGCCTGTCTCTGTGTTCAGAGGGAACTAGATACACCTAGCAGACTGAAGTTTAAGTTGGCTGCTCAATATGTTTTGTGTAATATTTGGGTCTGACAGTACTGGCTTCCTTTTATCACTACTCCCCTGTAACATACAGTGACAGATAGCTGAAGATCAAGTAATGTAAATATCTCAGAGTCAAGGTTTAATGGTTAATTAAGGCTGCAGAAACACTCACTCTGCCTAGGATGGCACAGCATAGTTTGCCCTTTCCTTTCATTCCTGTGCCCCCTCATTACGCAAAACTAAGGTGGAAAGACGAAGTCCCATGACTTTGCAAAGAAAGTCCCCTGTTCCTGAAGGGGTAGAGAGCTGCACTGGATTAATTTCTGGTGCAAATAAGATTCTATTCTCCCTTTCCAGTAATCAGGCTTTACTCTGGTTTTCAGAGCTCAATCACACAACAGTCCTTTGAAATTCTATGAAGATTTGCACTAGGCATTTTTCAAACATTCAAGAGCACTGGATTTATATCTTATTATTATAGGAGGGCTGTGATGGTTTGTGTAAGTTCTTACTTTGCTTTCATATACATCACAAATAGCAGCATCTTTGGTGGGAACTGGCCTTGAACCTGAAGATTTTCATTAAATGAGGAAAAGGGAAATCTGAGTACCCCCACACTGTGTCCAGCCACAGCAAGAGTGAAGAGACATTTTTGGCAGGAGTGGACAAGCTAGCTGAGAAAGTCAACATAACAGTCTGAATATCAGGTTTGTCTTAAGCCAGGCATTAATCTTGTTTAGGGTATCAACTGGAGCAAGTTGAGCCCAGATCCAGATTTGGGGTTAATTTGGTTTTGGGTATTTTTTTCACTGAATATAAGTCCTATTTAAGGTTTGAGAGTCAACGAAAGGTCAAGTCTGACCCCAGAATAAAGTTATTTAAAAATTACCTTTTCTGAAAGATTTAGAAAAAGAAAGCAGAAATCACAGATATCCAAAGCATATTGAAATGGACCAGCTTGTTTTTCTTTATTTGACAAACCAAACTGTAAATGAGAAACAAATGTTATAAAACCTAAATGGCAATAATTGTTTTAAACTGCTCATTTGAGTAGTCTTAGAAGGGTAAAATGATGTGACAAATTAACATGCTCTATCTCTATATGTTCCATAAATAAAAGAAAATTATTCTAAAAAACTATCCAGCATAAGACAAAATACATTTTACCTTGTCCTTTTGCATTCATTTTATACCTACAAGAAAACCTTTTTCCACTAACAACATGCAAACATGAAAAGATCTAATATCTTTAATATAAAAAAAAAGTAGAAATGCACAAAAATAATCTCAACATCATTAACTTGAACAAAAAAATAACAAATTTAAATTAGTTGAATTATAAACAGTATTCTCAATTGAAAATCTTTGGTCTCTTTGACTAGATCTTATCAGAAAGGTTCCAGATAAACAATTGTTATTTTTCAAATGCTTTATTTAGCCTATCATAATGATTTTATCTCTGAGGTTGTCTCTAATACTTTATCAAGTGCCATTGGCTGCACTGAGATTTCGTGGATCAGCTGAGAAGAATACTTATGGAAGTTGAGAATAAAAAAAAAGAAAAATAAATGGAAGTTGATGAAAATTAGCAGAGGAGATGGCTGCCAAGTGCTTTGTAAGGATGAGTCCTAAGAATGTCATTTAAAGTCCATTGGTGTGACATGGAACAGATGAATAAGAGGTGAATTCAATTGGGAGATTGGAGTCAGTGCTTAGCAAAGAAAATGTTACTAAATATCATCGATAAGAATTGACATTCACATCAACAGAATCAGCTGTTGGAGTTTGACTTCAGAAAACACAATATTTGAAGGGAAGGAAGCACCCTCCAAATTCACCTTCAAAACTCACTGATTCAAACATATGGATAGGAAAAAGATGTATCAATAATTTGATTACATCCAAATGATTTACACATCTAAAATTAAACTAATATTATTATTTTGTGCCCATGTTTCAGAACATTTATGTGAGACTGCATTTATTTTGACATTACTGATCTCATCACTAGTTTTTTTTCTTACACAATCACAATAAAATATAAGATGAGAAAGTACATTAAAAGTTCGTTGCTATTCATCACTCTAATTTTCAGCAAAAATTATTTTTTCATTCATCTTAGAAATCTTGTAATGATTTCATTGTCATGGATATGCGAATGTTCATTACCAACTACGTAAAAAATGATGCTTCTAATTCTGACATTCTGAGGTGGTAGCAACCCAAACATTAAATTATGGCAGCTTCTTACTCACATGGTTTCTTTTTTCTTACTTACATGGTTTTTTACAAGCCAAGTTTTGAAAGTAACTTAACTTAAAGTATTAACATATTTAGTTGAAAAAGTATATATTTTACCTTTTTGAAATTAGTTTATAATTTTTTTGTATCCACTTTCCCCCCAAGTTCTCTGCATCATTCATAGCCGGAGTATGTCGCCTTTCTCCATTTTCATTCTCTTTGTATAAATATATAAACTTCACTCCAACCACTCAGATGAATGTAACATGAGTGTAACATTTCCTAGAATGCCTCAATCTCTTTCTATGGATTCTAGAATAGCTAATGGAAATTGTAACTTTGGTGTCTTTAGAAGATTACTCAAGACTACTGAAGTTAAGTAAACCATGGACTAGAACAATAGCAACAAGAGATTTGTGACCTGAATTTTTTAGTCTATGATCATAGAATTCAGTGATGTTAGACTAAAACAAGAATAGTTTGAGTGGGTGAAAAATATCATATCAATAAAAAGGGCGATAATTTGTCAATTAAATTAAAAATCAAAATAAAACAAAATGAAGGGAAGATAGAATAAGAAATACTACACCATTTCTATAAATGGTACATGTTAAATAGCCATAATGCATTAATCCTTAGAAAACAAGCTATGAATTCAAATCTAACTGAATAGATATCATTCCTGTCATCAGAAAAATCCACAGACTTTTATTTCTTCTAAAATACACACTATTGTGTGTATTGGTGGATTTGATTACTTGTATGCAGATTAATCTGTCTACATTATTGCTGTGCCTGAGGTAAAACTTTAGCAAAATTGTCCCTAACGTGTATTTCCTTCAAGATGTGCTCTGTTTCACCATATCACATCCCTGACCTTGTCTTCACGTTAACCTTCTGTGAGATTTTGTCTTCAGTTTATAAACCTGTACTCTGAAGATAAAGTAATACTTTGGCAATACAAATATCTGCTGGGAAGCAGAAATATTTTCATAAAAATACAAATGTATTCTTTCTTCTACAAATGGTAATTGGTGGATTAGATTAAGCAATTTAATTCCAAAGAAATAGGTGTCACTTTCCTAGTGTATTCCAATGGAAACATAAATTTCTTCACTACATGGAAACATTAATTCATTAACATTGTGTACAGTTAATAGAGACTTGTTTTTTCAGCATTTTTAATAGACCTGATATCTTGAAAAATTTACAGATGCTATTAGGAACTCTCCAGGTCATTTAGTGTAAAAGAGTTTTACATACTTTATCAGCCTAATATTAAGAAGTCATCTCGATCATCTTTTGCAATGTTCTCATTTCAAGCAGAGAAACTGATAGCTGTGTAGCCTGCTCAGTGATGCAGGGTGATATAAATAGGAAAAATAATAGAATGGGTTGAGACAGAGTGAGAAAAACAACACATGTAATTGAACAAGCAAGAGTTAAGCAAGCAGAATGGAATTTATCTCATCTGTGTTTAGCTATTTTAGCCCAGCTGTTAGTAAGCATGCTTATCCATCCAAATGCTACTTTGCTCACAAATAATTGAGTCCATAGTTTCATGACTTGCTGGAAAATACAAGGTCAATCTGATCTGTGATTGCTACTGTAAATAAGGAATAGGTTCATTTAACCCAGTTGCATTCCAGCAATGTAAAGCCGAGTAAGACCCAGAGATCTCACTGAGTTTCTGTCTCTAGCACAGGTCTCTGCTGTGAAAAAGCAGGTATGTAAGTATACCCATCACTCAAACAGTTGGGATTATCATAACAACCTCCTGACCTATTCAGAAATTTTACTTTACATTCCTGTCTTCATGCTCATCAGACTCCAGCCTGATTATTTTCAGAACCTAGACTAAACATTGATTTTCAGCTAAAAGTAGTCCTCTAAGAAGTCTTTATTTTTCCTATGAAAAAGCCTGCAGTACTTCTGCATCGGTGTCCTACCTCAGAAGCTTGGTTTTTTGTAGACATTCTCTAACACCTAGTAAAATCTGAGGATCCTTTTTGTTAACTATACTGGGAGGTGCAATGATCTCTGCTGCATCTAAGCCAAAGCAAAATAACTTCAAATGGATGTTGTATTAAGCCCCAAAGGAAAAATGGCACAATTCAAGATATTACTTAATCTAAATTTTATACAAATGCTAGTGTGCAAATCCAATGTGGCCTAAAATTGAAATTACATTTTCTATAAATTATATACTTTTAAAATTATTTTAGTTTATAACTCATAAAGACAATATAAAATGTAAATTATATGAAAATAGCTATTTTTTAAAAAAATGACTTTTATAAGAGCATATTATAAAGGTTATTTAAATCTTTCTTAGGAAGCCCTTAGGTAACAGCTAGCTATAAACTGAAGTGTTCCCTGGAAGTAGTGATATACACTTGTCTCAATATTATATGCTCACAAAGTGTTCACACTAGCACAAGTAGGTGCAAGACTTTACTTTAAAGACCTGTATAATTTTACAGTGGAAACTTAGGAATACCTTGCCTTATGAATCATTGGAATAATAGTTTTGGCCTGAAAGGGTAATTTGGCAATTACATGTACAGATCCAGCTTAGTGTCTGTTTTTTTCATTTGTAACATAAAGATATTAATTCTGAACTACTCTTAGTTCAGAGTGATGAGAAAATAATCAGGGAGTCTTCACTCAGCCCTTTGAAAGTGTAAGTGTAATGGAAATGTAGAGCCTAAAATGTGTTGCCATCAAATACCACAACATTTAGGGATACTTTTTCAATGCTCTCTGGAGTGCAATAATTTGAATAGCAATCAGTGATATGCTGAAGGGGGGAATCTATTTAAACACTGAATCCATGACAATGAAGGCAAATCTGGTTGTACTAAACCTTGTCTATTACCAGTACACAACCATTCAAGAGCTAATTTAACATTTGTTAAAAACTGTTCATGACTAAGGGAAGAAAGAATTTTTTTTTTTTTTTTTTTTGGCAATAAAATAAACTTTGGCTATAAAATTTTCATTTTGAGGTGCTTTTTATTTTTCAATGATGTTCAGTTAATTAATCATCTTAGCTTGTATAAAGAACAAAATTATATATACATGTATAGACAGAGGATTTAACTCAGACTCCTAGAATAATGAAACATATGTCTAGTATCTTTTTCTCTAAGGAATTATTAGTAGCATTATTTCATTTTAAATGTTTTGATCACACAAAAAGGAAATGGAAGCAATTTAAGATCAGTAGGCCACATCCATTGCTGGTGTTACTCCAGAAAATCCAGGGAAAATACACTTGGGGAGAATTTGACCCAGAAAATTTGAATCTTTTTGCATATAATGAAACTGATTAAGGTCAACACCTGAAGTCAGGACTGCTACAGCACAACTGAAATTATTCCAATGCCCTCCTTTCCTTTTTTAAGACAATTGCATTTCCATAAAATAATCTTCCTAACATACTTCACTCCCTTTTTTCTATTGGACATAAATATACGGAACCTTTAAATCCAAAGTACGTTTTTTCCCAGACATCAGAATACAGATTTTAACTCAAAAATAGTAAGATATTTGTCACTATTCAGCATAGATTACACAAAAATTTAAGATGCACAAAGCAGAAACAAAGACATGGCCCAGTTAAGCAGCTTTTCCTTCCTCTTAGCCTGTGTGGACCAGGTCTTTAGTTAGCACCAGTTTGCACAGCTGTCCTAAAGGAAACATACAGCTCTAATTCACCTGAAAATCTGATGCTATAGGAATGAACTGCACATACATGTGCATTTTCTTAACTGGTATTCTCTACCTGAGGGAACAAATAATTAAGATCCAGTGCAGATTAAATACTAGTGCTTGATTAAGCATTTAAGCTGAAGATGCTTCCTTTTTTTTCTTTCTTTCAAAGCTATGATATAAAATGGACACTAAAGAACAGATTCTGTAAACAGGTTGGGATTTCTTTCCTTACAAATTAAATTTATAAGGAAGAATTTTTAAATTAAACATTTAAACTTTTTTTTTTTTTCTAAAATATTTCCTTTAAGCTGTAAATTAAATTTCCTTTAAAACTGCCTATTTGTGATATGGTGCATGGAATACCTAACAGGCTTAATGTTGCTATTTAATTTACACTGCCTTTGTGCTAAGGATATAAAAAGATCTATCAAAGGTATTTCTGTATCATGTTGACAGAGCCACATTTTTTGTGAAATGTTACCAGTCAGCTCACAAATTCTATTCAGTTCTCCTTAAGGAATAAAAAGACATCCTGTAACACAGATTATTTGCATGTAGATTGCTATACTAAAGTTTCAGAAAGTAAATAAAAATTAATAGTTTCCAATGTTATGAAAATTATTGTTAAGGTCTTTAACAGACATTTCCCCCTCCATACTAAAGTAGTAGTGTTCCCAGAATGATAATAATCTTTTTTTTCCTCACACTGCTGAGCTGGGAGTGACCTCACCTGACCCAATTGAAATTGATTTTGTTGTTGAACTCCTTGCTAGTGTAAGTTAATCTTAGATCCATACAAGATCAGGGAAGCAAGACAGAGAGTACAAAGACCTCAAGTACTGAGGGAAAAAATTAGCTCTGGAAAAAGTATTTTAAGTTTGGAAAAATAAATGGTCACAATGACTTGCTTTGATAGAACATCTGTAGAATAGAAGAGAATGACAAGAGCTCTCTGAAAAAGCTGTAACTTAATAGCCTAATTTCCTGCCTAGCCCCAAAGAAATATCTGTCTATTTCTGACAGCTGATGAAAATGCACCAGGATTTGATTTGCTTACCAGTGTGGGACAAGTTCAGTCCCATCTCTCCCTCAGTTCCCTTGAGCTATGTGGATACAGCAGTCAGGTTCTGTGACTGGTTTCCATCTTTTTGTTATGAAAATATGACTTGCTTTTCTTTTTTTTTTTTTCCTGAAGATATACCTGCCCCTTTTTTTATTTCTTTCATATTTTTCCACCATAACAGCTGATCTCCCTTCCCAGCAATTTGAAACAATATGCATTTCAATAAATTCTCATGTCTCAAGAAATGTCTGAAGGCAAAAAGAAGCCTTACCTTTGCAGACAAATGATGTCATTCTCACTTAGAGCATCTGTTCTATGCTACTGGGTTTTCTCTGTAGTGAATGCCAAATGCAGCCAGCACAATGACCTTACTTTTGCAGTCTGTGTAGGATTCCTCTGCACATCATGAGCTTTGACAGAACTTAAAGTTATCTGATAATTCAGGGCCTCTGCAGCCTGTGTTACTATAACTGACAACGACTAATGCCTGATTTAACAAGCTAAATATGGAAAAAACTGTGTAACAAACAACTTCATTTTGAGAGTTATGCGCTTCTTTTTGAAAAAAAAAAAAAAAATCCATGATAAATATATCCTGAAATAAAATGTTCTGATATTGTATAAATGAATGCTAAATAATTTAAATGGAATAAATTAAGACTCAGCCATTGTGCAAAATCATTTATTGTAAATTTGGAAAAGATCTGAAGCTAGAAAAGAGGGAGGGGGCAAGGGAAAAAGCCAACAACTTTCCTAATTTCAGTGTGTGAACTGAATACTTTTTGATTTGCTAATTTAGGTGTTGCACAAACAGATATAAGCATGAATACACCTTTTATTCATTGACTTTTGCAGTGAAAAATCATTTTTGCTTTAAAACTAAAACAACTTTGGAAGTAACTTTTGATTAACAAATAATTTTAAAATATGAAACTAGAAATACAGTCAGGTGTTTAAGTAAAGAACATAGCAAAAACAGAAAACCCACACAGCATTTCTCAGACTGGTCCAGAGGCTACTTGAAAACCCCATGAACTATGGAGCTAAGCTGTCACAGATGAATGTGGACTGAAATGTAAATCAGGACTGAATTAGACAGAAACTTCAATGTAGTCTCAATGTCACAAGGAGGAAGGAGCTAGGATGTGATAGTTTCTAGAGAAACTTTAAATTCCAGTCTATTCAAACACAAATTATTGAAACAATCAACTATATCAGATGAGAATATCAAGCTCCAGTGGCTAAATAGTCAAATCAGTCCACTTTTGTCCCCTTGATGTTCTCCTTTATCCTCTCTACATATTTAACACACACTCTTACTTACACAGACCTGCTAGCACAGATCTATTTCTTGCTGTTCTTCCACTGCAGAATCCTGATTTCAGTCATAGGGCACTATTTTGTTGTTTGTATTGGCCCACAACCCAGGGGTAAATGAACATTTCCAGATTCCCTCGAGCATGGAAGACAGAAGAGAGACGTGTAGAAGGACTGTCCTCACTAGCAGCTGACATGGTCACACTTGTATATCAAGATGTGCTGTTCACAGCTCTGACTCACAGCTCCTGCAAACACAGTGAGCTCAGAGAACCCCACAGGGTTTGAGGACAGTGCTGCCATTCCTCAGTTTAAAGTACAGCCCCCATCTCTACACTGAACTCACAGTAACTTCTCAAGGGGTAAACATGAGAAAATCAGAAAAATCTAGGAAAGACAGGCAGGTCTTCTGAGTCAACATAATCAACTAAAGGCAAATCTCCAAAGACCTAGGAAGTTAGGCTGGATGAGGCAAAAAGCCAAGCATTCCCACAGAATAAGCTTCAGATCCAGCAAATATCTGTACTTTATTCTCATATGATTTTTTTTCCAATAGCTTAAATAATATTTTATTTATGGGACACTGGGGCCTTTATGATGTATTTTTATACATTATGATGATAGATACAACAAATGTAATATGTTAAGAGTTAACAAGAACATTCAGTAATAAATACACAGCCTGTGCCTTTCTCTTCCCACATCTCAGAATAAACTGAAAAATATGTTTGCTTTGCATCATGAAAGAGTGATAATTTTAGAAATTGGATAATATTTCATGACAAAGGAATTTGTATTAACATTATGGAATGCAAATTATGAAGCAATTTGCTTGATACATTTTGCAAAATTCCACTTATTTCACTGAAAATATGCTAGCTTGTGCCTAGGCAGAATTATTCTTGCAATAAATGTGTTTAATTTCAGAGATTTGGAAGCATTAATAGAAAAGCACTGCTTATGGGAACAGTTCTAAAACTATCAGTAGTTAGATGCATACAAGAAAAATGCAATTATCCTTCAGAGAATTTTCAAAACTGTACAAAATAGCTAGAAAATAAAGGATGTTTATTGATGGCTGTCTCTATTCCATAGAGGTTCAGTAGCTATTAAAATCCTATTTTTTTTAAATACCAGAGATCATGTCTGTGATGATAAATAAAGTACTGAAATTTAATATAAAATAAATCCAACAAAATCTGGCAACATTATATTCTCAAAGATATATTCTAGTGTTTACCCTTTTTAAGGGTTCTCTTCATCAACAGTCAAAACCAAAACTGATGATTAATCCAGAATTCACTGAACTACCTCAGTTTTCTGAAAGGTGAAGATGTGTAAATTGAGAAGATATCACACATGCATTCATTATGTCCACAGAAGCAACAATTTTTTTTTTGTGTAGGTTACTCTCTAAAGAGAATAAAATACCAAAGAAATCAGAGAATACTTCCTGATTGGTGATTTAACCAGTCAAAACAAGTTATATTCATTTAGAAATGGACTAGTCATACAGATCTAATCAACACTCTAATTCCAATATAGAGGAAAGCAAAGAGGAAAAGAAGTCACAAAAAGTTATTGTGAACATGTCCATTTCTGCATATTTTCCCCACAAATAGTATAGTTGTTTATTAAACAAATTCCTAGTGTACAAGACAATAGAAATGTCCAATAACATCAGAGTAATTTTAAAAGTTTTTTAGTTTTTAATATTTTGAAATATCTCAAAAAAGGTCAATAAAGTAGAACTATAAAATGCATGGTAGTAGTAAAGAATTAAAGCACTGTGGAAAAATTCTTAAGACTTTAGCACGTCTAAAACATCTGTGGCATCTAAAAGTTTATAAAAAAACACAGTAAGGACTTCTCCAGAGTCTGGTTGCCATTTCTGTTTTAAAAGCAGTAGTAAACTCCAAATGTGGATGTTACAATACATATTTGAATCAAGGCCCAGTCCACAGAGCCCCACTTTCTCAAAGAGTTTGCCAGGAAATATTGTTCTGGGTATCAGTAAAATCAATTGGTTTGATCAGCTGAATTTTGTGAAGAGCTCATATCTCTATCGTTTCTGCCTTGCCTGAGGAAAAAAAAGGTCTTCCATGTAGCCTGTGAAGCACTCTCTCTGTCCTCACGATCAGCAATATATTGAGCTGTTAATGAGGTTAGAACAGTGCATTAAGCTGCCACTCAGGTGGGTTTCTAACACACTTATTCAGGCTTGCTCTTTGAGTAGTTAAAAATTGTTGACTTTAAATGCCTCTAGGATCTTGGCTTATTTAGACCATACCTGATCTACTGGCTGCCATCACGAGATAGGAGTGCATTGCATGACCAGGACTAAAACCAACTTTCCAGAGGCAAAGTTAATTCAGACATTTGGAAAAGTGTTCTTCAGCTTGTCCAACACAACCATGGGAAAACTATATGGGAACCTCTTCCTGTATTAAAGAAACAACCAAAATGCCAGACCTACTAGTAGTTCACAAGGTAATTTTGGGTTTAAAAAATAGGTAAATTTCTGTTGTGGGATAGCAATACACCAACAGGCCAAAATCTATGCAAATAAGTGATTGGTAACAAAACAATTGTCATTTTACTTATCATAATTAACAAATGGAAACTGTTTCCAGAACTGGAACCACAGTAGCACCTGATGATATAAGTACAGGGATTCTGTTGTCAGTTGCAAGCCACCAAAAATAGCCATACATATTACACAGGAATGACAGAAGTTCTTGTTTCCCTGAAATTCTTCTTCTCTATTTTTACCTTTGAACTAGTATTGCCTGTGTAGTTACTGTATCAAGTGATTAAAGCACACTCCGCATATAGATGTTGTGCTGGTTCCACATGGAAGGGTGGGGGGCAGAGCTGCCTGGGGGAACAGAGGGGCTGTCCCCCCTCTGGGAGCTTCCCCTGTGGGATGCGGGGACCAGTCGGAGGCTGATTTGGTGGTTGGCATTCCAGGTGGCCACTGAGAGAGTTGTTTTGTTTTCATAAATCACATTGGTGGGGGGTGGGCCGCTCTCTTTCGGCTTCCGCCCTCTCCGGAGGTGCGGTGGCCTCTGGCCGGGGCCTCAGCCCGGCCTGGCCCGTCCCTGGCCCCTGCCCTGGCCCTGGTAGCCCCCGGCTCGGCTCGGCTCGGCTCCCCTCTCCACGTGGCATGGCCAAGCGGGGGGGATGAGGGAGACACCAAAGGCTCTCCCTTCTCCCTCCCCGTTCTGAGAGAAGAGGCCTCCAGCTGCCTGCCTGGTTTCTTCACTTTCTGGATGCAATTTTAACTCTTTAATGCCTGGATAAGATTCTCGATCTCCTGAGCTCCCCTGAATGAGAAGAAATAAATCCTGGAGTCTACATAAGTCAGCGGAATGAAGATAAAGTTCCTAATGGGACGAGATTGAAAAGATACAACTGATGAGTAGCTGAAAACCGTTTTTGTGGGGCTATAAGGGGACTGTGACTACACTAAAATTCCTTTAAACTGTGAAATATACTTGGGGAGGTTTAAG
>JAOTQP010001546.1:94599645-94609857 GCA_026413545.1 Cichladusa arquata | reverse complement strand
TGCCTCTGCTCCTGAATCCTATCTCTAAAGGAAACTAAATATATTAAAATTGGCAAACCCAAGTCACACCGTGACAGATGTGAAAATCTTCATAATATTGCTTTCATGAATCCAGATTTGAATTAGCTTCTCCTATAAGGACCTGGTCCCTTTCCCTCATCATCTACATTGAAAAGAAATTGAATTATGCCAATTCAAAAAGCACTTCAATATGGTTTTGAGTGTAGCTGGTCTTAAGCACACAATATTGGTACCAGATCTGACTCCCTCTGCCATAACATAATCAGTATCTCATCAGATTTTTGTGTCCTTAAACTCCTTCACATGCCCTCATGGCACAGGACATAGCCCAAAGTATGTAGCATATATGCAGGATTTTGTAACATATAAAAGCCCAGTTGTGTACCCTGGTGCTATGGTTCATTGCTAGAACTGAATGAATTCACCAGGAAAGGTGAAGGTGATGGAATGGTCCTGTCCCAGGTGAGCTCCAAGAGGGAAGTAGGACACAATGCAGAGGCACAATGGTGAAGGATCTGTGGCAGAATGGAGAATGATCCACAGATGAGTCACTTTGGAGTTAGTCTACCTCCTACTGCTGTAGAACAGAATTCCAAACAGCTTATATTGGCTTATAAGAAATGGGGATATTAAACCCTTGGGGGATAAAACAGGATGAGGTGTTCCCAGCTCCTTCCTCACTCCACTACTCTGCTTCATGGGAATATAACAGTGCTAAAAATGTGTTTCAAGGGAGTGGAACTCCCTACAGTGGAGTCTTTTATCTTCTTTTATCTTCCATCCATAGGAACATTTCCATTGCTTTAAAAGTATTGTGGATTAGACCCTACATCTTTTTCTCTTTCCAGACACAGACAGTCCCACTAGCATTTACCTGTAACTAAGTGCTGTGTGTTTGCCCTCCTTCCATTCAATCACAGTATTTTTCTGTGGCCCCAGTGATATTAGATGCTATCCTTAAAAGGGCACACTCTGAAGTAACACAAAACACTCATGTTTGTTACTGCATAGCATGTAGGTAATTTTTTCTTGACAAGGCTTTAGTGTATCAATGGCTGTTAAACACACTTTTGCTGAGGATCTGCAAGGCATCTAATTTATGGCCATTGCCTAACAGACTGTTTAAATGTTAATGAATCAGGTAGCTGAATTACATGCATGAATTGCTGCATGTAGTTATTTTAGACAGGCTGCAGTGGATGGAATTACCAATGCAACTCACCTGCCACTAATACTAAAATGTGAAATTTGTTTCTAAGTTACACATGCATATATTCCAGCTTCAGCATCAGTAGCATTGGGTAAAACTGTGTGGTTGCCAAGTTAATGAATTTTCTCCTGCCACTTTGCATAAGCCTTTAATCGTGTGCTAAGAGGGAATTGCAGGCAAGGGAAGAAATAGCTTCACCTCTCACTTTCGGTGGAGGCTGTGATCATATGTATGAAGGGTACACTGAAAATTAATCAAGTATTCAGTTTTAATAATTTTATTGCACTATTAGTGTAGGATTCTTCACCCTTCCAAATCAGAATTGCTCTTTGTTTCCCTATTTCTTCACCTTTTAATGCAAATCTCTAACTAGAAGGGTATTTTCCTTAATCATATGGAAACACGGGGCAAAATATTTAAACTGTGAAAAACATTGAAGCAAAATTCTATGCAGAAAAAAGATTCACATTTATAGCTGCGCNNNATGACTCAGAGGTCCAGAGCAATTATAAAATTCTACAGGATTCCAATTTGAATAGCTATTTTGAGAGACAGAGTCTCAAAATACTGTGTTCATCAAACACAAACAATTACATTGTTTTTTTTTTTAAGCCCACAGGGGGAAAAAAAAAAAAAAAGAAAGGAAAACATGGAAGCTTATAAACTCTCTTAAAATAAAATTAATTTTAACACTTGATTTAAAATCCTGCAAAAACACATAATCACAGTTGGCACAAACATCCTGTGTACTTAAGTCATTTAAGCATATAACACAAAATACTAGAAGGAAAAAAAAGCAATGCATTTCTCATAGGCAACAACAGATTATTAAATCTAACAAAGTTCACTCATATTAATCTTGAATTTGCACATGCAAATCAGGCACTTCTTGGCACCAGTAAAGGGAAACCTCATTAAAACCGGAATAAAAAAAAAAGCCTAAAGGGGGAACACTTTATTTACTAGAAAAAAAAAAAAATCATAAGTATTTTGGCCTTTTTCAACAGCCCCATCTGTCATTAAATACCATCCATTAAAGAGACACACAACAGAGCAGATATAAAACATGGATGCAGAGTTTTCCAGGGTATTTTCCAGTATTTTGAAGGTTTCTGCTCTAGTAGTTTTTTTTTCCTTTCCCCTCTGCTCTTCTCTGCATCCACTGCTTTGATATATTCCCATATTAATCTATTTCACCACATCTCAAGCAGTGCTGGCGCTTTCATATTTCCCAGTTGGTCACACATTTAGGCAACCATGATGGAATCCCCCTCCCACAGACAGGGTTTAAGTGTAGTCTCAGCTCCTCTTCATGCATTGTCATGCCTAGTTGCTTTAAAGAGGAAGGAGTTGAGAAAACAAACTTCTTGATATGTTTTCCACCTAAAGAAAAAAAAAAAAACTAAACAAAAGACAAAAGACTTCAATATCTTTCTTATATTACAGGTCCAGCTGCATACGACTATTGATAAAATAAACATAGCACAACTTTTTTGTACAATAAATTATGCAGAAGGACATTTATTCCTTAAGAAGGCAAACAGTGAGCTACCATATTATTGATAAAGGTTATGAACAAACAAAGTAACAATGCCAGAGGCAGCTGCATATATTATTGAGGAATTAAGTATCAGATTTGCAGGTACCCTTGGGAATTTTAGGATTACAATAGGTCTCAATATTTGAAACCCTTCATGGTGATATCCTTTATGTATCTGAAGGGGTGTGAACTACCTAATCAAGGCAGAACTTCTCAACATCCTACTTTGCTTTAAAATCTGGTCTTAAAAGTTAGTAGAGACTTTAGTGCAGCATAGATCATCTGTAAGCTGGCTGGAGCAGCATGCAGCATGAATTCTCAAAAAGCTGTTAGTGTAAAATTCAAATACTGATCTGCAAAGGGTTTGCAGAGACTGTATGTAAGAAAAATAAGCAGCAATTAAATGGTAAAAGCTCCCTCTTCACTGAAAAGGTCATAGCAATTTTGCCCAGTTTTCTTCTATCCACATCCCCGACCATTGTCAAATACCTGGTACTTCCTTAGGATTTCCAATGAAGATGTGCATCATGAAAATGATCCTACAGCTGCAAAAAGCAAAACACACAGCAACCCTTGGCTGCCATGCAGAGCTGTTCTCTTTCAGAAGAAAAGAATATGCTCAGAATGACACAAGGAAAAGCCATTTATCTCACCCCTAGCCATTAGTCAAGGGCATCTATAATTACCATTCTTTGCAGTTTCTCCTTCATGCTGCTGCTTCCTTTGCAGCAACCCTCTAATTCATGCAGGAAGTGCATTTAGGTAAATGTTATCCTTGCCAAGTCTCATGATGCTAGTTCTGAAAAAAATACTGACAAATATGGAAAAAACATTATTTGGTTTTGCTTCCATCTTTCAGGGTTTACCTTCCCTTCAGTGTTAGCTCTTCTACTTTCTAGTAGAACCTTTTAATGAATAAGTAGTTGACCACCCACATAATCTCTGGCGAGAGCACAATGCCCACTCACCTTTCAGTTAATGCTGCATGCACAACACTAGAGAAGAAAAGAAGCACTTTAATAAGAAATATGTGTGTACTGACAGAACTGAGAAGTCCTTAAACTAAACCATTTTTTTGCAGAGAAGCAATTAAGACAAGATATTGAGATCCTTATTCAGAAGGGTTTTAGCCCTTAATTAGGTAAAATTGCCACCAAAATAAATTTATTTGTGGAGGAAGAGAACAATGTAAAACATTATGGGAGGATTTCAAGACAAACAAATAACTCTTGCGGATTATATTCTGATTTTTAGTTGTCCATTCCATGGCTAATTAGAGGACTCTCAAGGATAAAAGATAGAAAAGTATCTGCAGGATACAGCAAAAGATAAAAACAAATGTTTTTGAAATTAAAGGGTGCTTGAGTTTCCATCCAAACAGCAGGCTGCTTCCAGGATATCAGATAATGGAGAGTTCTGTGCTCTGAATGCCAGAGGGCTTTGCTGTCAAAACTGGAGGCCTTCATGCTGGGTTATATGTACAAAATTTTTCTTTTTCAAAGCGAAGATAATATAATACCTTGCAATTTTTATATAGCATAAGGTCCTCATAAAGCTGCATTGATTAAATCTTTTCTTTCCTGAGTGAACTTCCAAACAGTTCAGAAGTGCCTTATGAAATGAAGTTCTTAGTATCCATCTGTAAGTTTCTAGTAGAAAAGTATGGAGTGTAATTGAAAACAATTTCCCTGTTTTGTAAATAAGTAGAAAAACCACATTCACTGCTACACTCTAAGCAAAAGCATGCACCAACAGGTATTTTCAGACTCCAGTCATACAGTCATGTAGTCATATAAATATTCAAATGTTCACTAGTACATGGCCACTATAACAAAATGGACATGTACACTATTCACACTGAATGCTGATATTTTGATATTTTACACTGGGACTATTCTACCCAATTTGGAGCTTTAGACTTGTACATGTAACACTTATTTTAAAAGTAGTTCTCTTGTGTGAGTGGCAGTCATTTCAGTCAGGACTAGTGCATTGCAGATAGATAAATAAACGTTTCTCCCATAACTTCCACATTCTGATTCCAAACTTCTGATTTTAAAGGAAAAACAATATAACTTGCCATTATTTAGTAAAACTTAGGAACAAGTGTAAAGCTAAAATATAATTTCCAAATTTGTCTTTATTCCTGCTACCTTTTCAACCCATTTAAATCCTAAGGTAGGAGGAGAAGGAGAGTTGCAGGCAGAGATTTTATTGTTTACCAATAAACACCCAGACAGAGGGTTATGATCTGCACTTTCTAGGTCCTAGCAAAATAGTAAGTGCTAGCAATAAAGTCTTCCTTAGATGCAGTGCCTACTAACATATCAGGTATCTGGCAAAGATCTCCTGAAATAAGTTTCACGTAGGAACACCTGAGAATGTTTGGAAGGGCACATCAAGTCAACGCCACAGCACTTGTTAAATCAACTATGAACTGAAAATATTTTTACTGAAAATTTTAGGTGCAAGGAGAACAAATTTAACTGAAAAGGGTGTGTGGTATGCAAAGAAATAGCATCTAATATAGTTTTGTAAACTGATGAGATTTAGAAGATAGTATGCTCATCAAAGCAAAGTATTCTTGTTGCTTCCTTGCACATTTTTTGTAGAACCAGGCAAAGTTTAGAGAATCTTCTGCAAACACTTACAAAGACTTAGTTAAATTTGTCATCAAAAGGTTATTTAATGTTTTTATTATTGAGTATACCAAGGAAGGAATAACTGAAACATATGCAAATGTATATAACCCTTAAAATTTTTCCTTGGTTAAATTTTATCTCTCTTCTATATTCCTTTATTCAGTCTGCTATCAGTGATTTCAGTAATTTCACAATTTCACAACTTACTAATTTTACAATGAACTAATATTTTTACTCTCACTAAACTTTCTACAAAAAAAAAAACTTCATTCAGATTAACATGGCTACAAGATTAAATCTATGAATAATCTTACTTGCACCATAAATATGTGGAATATCAATCTAAAAAATTACACTTTTTTGTAGATGTTTTCTGCCTGGTTCTCAATTCAATAGCAATGTCATTGCTTCACTGTCCTCACTCTGGATGCTTATGACTTATTTTTCATTTATTCCAGAATTAACTTCTGTGTTGTCATAGATAAATTCTAATTTTACGTAAGTAATGCATAAAACAAAAATGTTGGAAACAAGATGGCAATGTGACTTCTAGGCAAAGGAAATTCAAATCTGCCATTTCTGACACTTTCTAATCAAAATTGTCTTTGCTACTTACAGTGATAATATAATAACTGATTGTGAGAACTACCATACAATAATTTTCAAGTAGAAATCACTGTGCTTTTTAAACACTGATTGCTTTTCTTAAATCAAGCTTAACAAAGTGTGAAATTAATCTAGATAATTGTTTCTCATATTTCCCCTCTCAAAGCTTCCCAAATCTAAAAGGCTATCATAGTTTCCATTTATTTCCCAGTGAGCCTGTATTTAATAAAAGGCACATGCACACATGTAGAAAGCACAGAGTCACCTGTAGTCTGCAGGAAGGTCAAAGGGCCCAGTGGACAGTGAGCTGGATCTCCCTTCCTGGTGGTCTGCAGTGATAAGAGCTGAAGTTGGGCAGTAACAAGATCTTCATGAGTACAAGGAGTTAACTTCCTCAATTTGATGAGATTTCACTCCCATCTAGAAAGGGGCACAATCACTTCTTTGTACAACCACTATGACATATTCATGTCTACTTTGTTTTGACCCCTTTCCAAGCTCCACACTCAAGCTTTAATTTTTTAAATTAAAAACTAATTTTTTAATCAATTATATTTTTATTAAAATAATTTTATTTTTAAAATGTGGCATGGGAGTGGATTACAACTAAGTAGTCATACTTGCATAAACCAGGTACAAGTACTGTAAGCATCAGAGGGAAATACATTTTGGTGAATTTTGATGGTTGTTGAGATTTTTGGAGTAGATAAGTGCATGTGATGTCAGTCAGGTTCAGGATGCATAAAAATCTGTCTTGGAGCACAATTTCAGTCCACCTAAAGTGTCTGTAGCAATATGCTTTTTCAGGGCCAGATTCACTACTCTATTTCAACCACACTGCAATGCAACCATGATGCCAGGCAACACTAAACTGAACTTTCTCATCACTTAGGCATACCACAGCCTTTCTTCACACAAGAGACATCAGGAATATGTATGAATACAGATTTCTTGGGGACATTTCTACATTGAGAAAAATGTTAAAATGTCACTTTACTGTCACTTATCACCACTCACTCCACTGTGTCACCTCAATCACAAAAAGGAAACTGATCACCTGACTATAGAATTTTGTCTCCTTATGTCCCTTTCATTCCTCACATTAGGCAACAAAGAATCAGCAGAACAGACATGTTGCAGACAGCCAACTTAAATTTCACACTGCTGATTAATTCTGAGAGAATAACACTACCAGAAGTTTCATTTTATTGTCATATCCAATCTTCACATTTAACACTATTTTGCCTCTATCATTCATTCTGTGAATAAAATGTACTTCTTTGTATTTGACTTTATGTTTTAAACTTCTATTTGACTGGTAAGAGCTATCCATATACTTGTTGGAAGAGTATAGGATGAACATATTTTGTGTACTCAAGTTTCAAGGTCTACTATCATTCAAGTCTATATCCAACAAGGCATGTGAAATTGTAAATCTTTAAATGCAATACAAGTAGACAATTTGCCCACTGTAGTCAGGACATCTGAAAGAACCAGTCTCTGGCCTTAAACAGAAAATGAAAGAGATTTACTCCCTACTCAGGGAGCAATTTCAACTTCTAGTCTTCATTTCTGCTCTAACATGCAGTAAGGAGAAAATACACTGGAAGCAGTCCAAATGCATGGAAGATAGGAAAGGAATCATACTATTAGGATGAAATAAATTACCCTCTAGCCTATCTTAATTGACAATGACTAGGCTAATACTGAATTAGAACATGAGAAAAAGCTCTTGTTACCATGTTTTACTGGAAGCAGGCATATGTCCAAGTCAGCAGAGATCTGAATCTTTAAGTCAAAAATTGATTCTGCAACAAAGGAAAGAACAGTTCCATTCAAAATCAGCACATCTTAGTCATAAGTCTCAAGTGTTCAGGAAGAACTAGCAAAAAGGGGTCTCCATGCAGTTAGCTCATAGCATTTTAACATTTTAAAATAAAAAGTCAGACAACAGGTGTTGAGTGAGTTGAAACTCACTGAAATATTCTCAAAAAAATGATTGCATGTAGAAAGGCTTAATCTTATTAGTGTCTTATAACAGTTTCAAAAATCAGCCCTCATTCAGCTTCTTCATAAGGTTTAATACAGTGATTTGCCACATGTAGGAATAAGGATTACAGGTTTCCCCCATTTGGTAGATTGTCTTTTGGAAAGCAACGGTTCTAAGAGTTATGTCAGGTAATAAACTTAACATGAACCTGCAATGGAGGGGATCAGACAGAAAATCAACTCCAATCCCTCAGTGTGAGTGAGAAATTATATACAGGATTTGAGAGATATGACACCTTTGTATATAGGAAGAACATTACTGGAATGGAGTGTTTAGCTCTAGTATCAGGGACCTGAAAAGCCAATTGACAAACAGGAAAGTCTGCAGAAATGCTGAGATTAAAAAAAAAAGCATTATGGCAAAAAATACCTCACTAAACACTCTTTTAAATGAAGATGATGTTCAAAGATGTCTTTCAAATGCTCTACAAGTTGTTCATGAGAGAAAAAAGATATGATTTAACAGCACTTTTGAATTATCATCTGACTTAATCCATAGAGACTGGAATCCGAGGGCAGATCAAATCAGATTGCAAATAAACCAAACAATTTAACATCAGTAGTAATCAATCATTAGAACAGTTTACCTAGAGGTGTGATGGATTAGCTATCATTTGACATATTTACTACCAAGTGTAAAGTTATCCATCTACAAACAAAAAAGAGAGGTCACTCAGAGTGTGCAGGTCAAACACACAGGATAAGGACCCTATCCTGACATGGGGTGGCAGGAGACCTTCGTGGATTATGTGCAAAACATGAGATCCTTATACAAAATGCTACAGTCAAGAGAGCTAGCATGATCATCAACAGTATGAATAGGACACAAAATAGAAAAATGGAGCCAATGACTATTTGTCACTATTGTCACAATGTGACACTGGAGTTATCAAAATAGTAAATTAGTGAGAGCTCAAAGGAGGCAGATAAAAATTGTGAGTCACATTAAACTCTTACCCATTCCAAAAAGAAATTAAGCTGCTTTGCACTGAGTTTAAATAATAATTAAAAATATTCAGTGTTGATTTCCAGGAGTCCTCCATTACTGGGGTGGCTGTTTTGGATCCTATTTTCAATCAGATACATGCTGTTTCCTTTCAAGGAGGAATGTCTTTGTTCATACAGAAATTAATATGGCGAAAATACATGTCCTGCATTATACAATATGCCAAATTAAATATCTGTGAGGGTCAAGACTCTGTTTTCCAAAATAATAGCCCTTTGATAGCGATGCATATGACCACCCACATGGGAGAATTCTGTATCCAGGTTGTCAGATACAACACTCTTCTGGCATTCTTGGCTTTGAAAAAAAAAGTTTTCTTATGAAAAAAACCAACGTTTTAAAAATTATTTGTTAAAAGAAACTATTACAGAATCTACATGATAAAATGAAAAGCTTTTGCCAAAAATTATTGATGAAATAAGGTTTTTCTTAAATAAGAGTCAAAAAAGTGTCTCTTCAAATCATTAGGTTTCTCTAGGTATTCAGCCACAAAAATGGAAAGTAGATAGTTGTTTCTTACCTCATTTAAAAACATTTTTAATAAAAAAAGCCATTGTCATTGGAAAGTCAGCCTTTGCTCATGAGACATTTAGAAGAGAGTTTCATTGCTAAATTTCTTTCATTAAAAAAATCAGATTAGTTCCACTTCCAAAAATGCTTAAGAGTATTTTGCACTGTAAGGTGATCCAGAACACATTTATTCTGTATACACTGGGAGTCACTGGGAGCAAGTGAGCCCTGGCCCCAAATCTGCCTGTGTCCTCAGCAGGGCACCTTGGTGTGGCTGCAATAGTCTGTCCATCCTCTGAGGGGACTTCACACCATTTGTGTGTGTGCATGTAACCCATTTGGGGCTGGTTAGGGCAGTGAAGGCCACTTGGTGTTCTCAGGGTCCCAACCCTTTCCTCACTAAAAGAGAAAAAAAAAAAAAGAAAAGGAAATGAGGAATTGAATTAATTTTGTGCTGAAGACATAATGTATCAAATTCTTACAAGCTCTGTCTTATCTAACATTAAATTATTTCCAGGTTTGAATGTAAATATTCATTGTTTATACCTCTAGCTTTCCTTTCCTTTCCTTTCCTTTCCTTTCCTTTCCTTTCCTTTCCTTTCCTTTCCTTTCCTTTCCTTTCCTTTCC
>JAOTQP010001546.1:94588721-94599545 GCA_026413545.1 Cichladusa arquata | reverse complement strand
CTTTCCTTTCCTTTCCTTTCCTTTCCTTTCCTTTCCTTTCCTTTCCTTTCCTTTCCTTTCCTTCCCTTTCCCTTTCCCTTTCCCTTTCCCTTTCCCTTTCCTTTCTCCTTTTTCAGTAATTGAAGTCTGCATCAACTCAGCTTTTCTTGTAGAGGTTTAAAATGCTCTTGCATTTTACCTAGATCAAGATTGAGATGATTTTCCAAAAAACAGGCTTGGAGAAAAGCCAGTTCAGGAATATTTTAACATATGGCCCAAATATGACTATGGGAAAATACATTTTTATCTTTGGTATATGGCTAAAGGGAAGTCTCATTTCACTTGTGAGATTACTGAGTACCTATGAAGTATACAATGAGACTGAAATTGCTACTGCCTTGCTAAGGACAAAAAAAAAAAATTAAAATATTGATAGAAAAAGCCCAAATTTATGGAGATTCCTTTTCTTCCCCTGGTTATACACTGTTAGAGAAAATGGATTAAAACAAATATCAATATAATGAAGCAGATATAGTTAAAATAGTTTCTAAATGTATTTTGCCACCAGCTTTGTAAAGGCTATTTTAGAAAGAATAAGAAGGTAAAGATACTAAAATTAATTAATACGTATATGGAAATAAATGCCAAGCTCTCACAGAGTCTTAGTGACAAATAATAGAGGCAATTTCTTGTTATTTGCAAGGTACAAACAGAAGTTCCTTTTCACTTTCAGAATGTAAACCTAAAAACTTACATTTTGAGATTTTGTTTTTAAAATCGAACACAAATACATATCCAGAACAACCAATTTCACTGAGTGGAAATGCTTGAAGAGGTCCTCTGATTTCTTAGTGCTCACTGTAGAATTTGCCAGTTTCAGGTATCCCTAATAGCTGCTAAAAGGTGTTAACGGATGATGAATTTAATAATGCAGCCATTTGCTTATATACCTGCATTAATAGCTCCAAAAGATCTGATTTTAACTATAAACATTTCAAACTGCAGCTTTGACATATATCTCACAGATGCAGCAATTTCAATCTAGACAAGGAGTCTCATGATTGTCTGGACTATTTCTTCATCAGTGAACCCTATATAGGCAAAATACCTGTACTGAGTAAAATGCACTATAAATTGTCTTTAGGCTTGCTTTTTTCCCCTCTTTTTGTTTTTAAATACATGTGCATATCTGAGGGCTGCCAAAGTGATCAGCATATAATAGCAGAGCAAAACCAAAATACTTGAAACCCTTTACATGAAGTTTTTAATAAGACTTCTGATAGGATAAACATAAAGACATTTATTAAATCTACTTAACATCATCTCTGAAACAATTAATTGTTCCAAGTTTCTTTAGAAAATTATGCAATGAGTGAACAAGTACTTGTCAAATCACTTTGTAATTAAATTCATGCATTTGTTCCTGTTTTAAAAATGGCCACGTATTCCATCTGCCCATGCAAAATGCTTAAGTGTTTTCAGCCAACTTCCCTGAGTAAAGCTGTACATCCATCACAAGCAGAACCCTTCACTGGTACAAGGGCCACAGCTGCAAAGTATCGTAATCAAGGACAAGAAATCACCTTTCTTTGTTGTTCAATTTCTTTCATTAAGAGAATTTCAGAATAAAAAAGGTCATAGACTTTTTTTACAAAAGAATTGTTTTTATTTTCTGGAGCTGGCTGGAACTAGTGTGTCACCTGCTTTGAATGCAATAACTGAGAATTTTTTCCAAGCCTTTTTCTAAAAACTTTGGAAAGCTGATCAGGGAGGGAGAAGCAGACTTGGTGCAAGCTACTTTGTACTGAAATATTCTCATGATTGTGCACACATCTTCAAGGCTTCAGGAAGTTCTGCCTAAAACTGGAAACCCTGAACAAGAATTCTTATTGAAGACCATGGGGGCTCTTATCTCTTTCTCTGGCTTTGGCATTTGCAGATGCAGTTTTGGCATTTGATGCAGTTGGAAGGACTCCCCAGAAACCATCTTTCTGTAAGAGCCTTCGCTTCATTTGCAGTTCTTCAGTCAACGCCACAAAAGCTAAAAACATACAGAAACTTCAGCTGCCTGTTAAAACCTTCAGGACTTTTATCTGGCAGAGAAACAGTAAGAGCTGCTCCTTCAGACCAGAACAGGCAGAGCTGATCTTCTGGTTACTTACAGGGTATCCTCTGGAGAAAAATAAAAATCAAAGAACCAACCAAAAATATGAAAAGGAATCTGAAAAAAAAAATCTCAATGTGGTGGCAAATGAACCCTGGTGATGTGGGTAAGAATGAAAAACTATTACAGAAAGCTCTGAACACCCTGGTGAATCACCAAGGGCTCTCCCCAGCCAGGCAGGCAGGAGTGCTGAGCTGAACTTATTCCAGATGCTGCTCTGGATTTCCAGTGGTACTGTTGTTTTTCACCCCGGGGAAAATCATTAAAATTTTTTCCCCAGATTTTCTTTTTGCATATTAACCCAGTTGTACTAAAACTCTCAATTCAGCATTTCTTGGTGGAAAACAGGGAAATGGCAAAGTAGATTAGATCCACACAACCACAGTATTACTTAGGTTGGACAGCAGCTGTGGAGATCATCTAATCCCATTGCCACTGCTCAGAGTAAAAGCTGCCAGAGAATGGTCCTGCCTAGCACCACGTCCAGTCAGGCTCTGAATATTTCCAAGGATAGAAACTCTGCAATCTCTCTTCACAGCCTGCTCCAGCATTCTGTCACAACATCAGAGCTGTTGAAGTCAACAGTCAACAGTAAAAAAAACTTCAAGAGTGAATCAGCTGAATAGTTAGAAGGGATCTTCTGATTCACCTTCTGATTCAAAGTGAACTGATTCACCCTCCAAGCTCCAACAGAGCTTAATACATATATGGTCTTGAACTGTCTCTACAAAAAAAACCCAGTAAAGCTATCCAGCTGTTCACTTCACAGCAACACTTAGAGGCCTCTACAGTATCTTTTCTGTTCGTGATTCCAGAAGTATACTGCAGGTATCAAAAAATGGAGGTTCAATGCCCCAGGATTTAGCTTTCTGAGGTTATTGCTCAAAATTATTAAGATATAGAGCTGGAAGAACCTAAAGCAGTCTAGTACATTTTTTTGTTTTATACTAAATCACTTTTATTGAATTTATTTTCATGAGCTTTATAAAATAACTCATAGCAAAAGCACAGAACTACATGGAGAAAATCTATGCCCACATACTCCTTTTTCATAAGTGTCTGCTAATCTACAACAAGTATTTCCAATTTTATTTCATTGGCCAAGCATACTGGAAACTTTTATCTCACTGGAACAACCATTCTGTGTATTTCAATACTTGTTGATGGGCCATAAGGCAATTTCTCAGGTACAAACTATTAGGCTGACAAATTGTTGACAAAAAAGACTGTGGGATGTAGGGTGGCAGACTGCAGAGGGCACAACAGAATGAGAAACAGACAGGCAGTATAACCTGCCAACTGGCAAGTTTCTGAAGTGTGAAGGTTGGTCTCACACTCATTCTAACACTCAGTGCTGCAAATTCAAATACTTAGCCCTAGGGTCAATGTTTGCCAGGAGTAGGAGTTAGCCTTCCAGTTCAGATTCACAGTAGTAATAGTAGCATAAAGAGGTAGAGCAGACAAAAGAGATACATGCACCACCACTAACAAGAGAAATATATAATGAAGGAGATCCAGAAATACATAGCAAACACTGAAGTGAAAAGAGATGAAAGGCATTTGTGAAACATTGCATCAGCCTCAACCCTCTGACTATATTAAGAGTGAAACTAGTGATGAAAAGTGTAGACTTTTTTTTTTAAATAGATTCATAATGTGCTGCAGAATTATAATAATCTGATATATTTGATACAAAATTACATGAGATAAATGTAAAATGGGTAAAAAGTACCTGTTTAGTAAAATGGCAATGATTTAAGAAATCAGCCATTAATTTTCATGGGCCTATTTCCAAGTTCATTAGAGCTGATGAGATTTCAGTCATTAGCACAGTGAGCACTGTTAGATCTAGTCCTGGATTGGGGTTATATTGGTTATTGCATTAGATAAGGATGCTCAGGTTAAATATTAAACCAATTAGGAGCAAATTTATTCCCTTAATCAAACATGTGGCAATAATCACCTGTATGTTAAAAGAGAAGGTAATCAATCAGCAATCACCATATACATTTTTTTTTTCTCAAGTTAATGATACCTTGGGAGCTAGATCAGAACATTTTTGATGGAACCTGTGAAGTCCTGAGTTAAGTAACACTCAATTTATTGGAAATTAACCACTTAGAAGTTTAAGCATGGAAATAGCAATTGGATATTCCCTAATCCAGGTAAATTTTTATTTAGGGAGTCTGAGTACTAATTTCTAAGGTACAATCATAGGACACCATAACAGGAGGTTCTTCTGGACATAGTGCTGGTTGTTTTGGCTTTAGTTAATGTTTTGCACCATGCCAAAACATACTTCTCTTTAATCCTGTCACTTCTGAATCTTGGATACATATAGCCAGTTCAATTCTGAGCTCCAGAGGAGGAGTTTTTTAAGTCAACAAGCTCATTAGCTCAAAAGTTAAATGTTTAAAGTTTACATAGGTCTGGTCTTTTAGAACACCATCTAAACACATGTGAATATCAGTTAATAGGACCAAAAGTACCACACATTTTCTCTTACTGTAACAGAAGTAATTTGCACTCAGGCTAGTCAAAAAAAAGACATCTCCTAATGAAAAATTGGAAGGGAGAGGCGTATTCAAAACACAGGTAAAGTTCTGCCATCCAAGAATACCACTGAGTATGTTTACAGGCTGTATGTTTTGTTTACTGAGTACGTGTACTCAGCAGTCCAAGTTTGTCCAGTTTGGCGAGTGCCTGTCAGATTCCAAAAGCTGGATGACTTTTATTTTGCATTTGCTCTTAATTAAAACTCCAATTTTTTTTCTGTTCAGGGCACTGAAGCACCATTTCCAGGCCAATTTTAATCCCTCATGGAAGAATAGAAATTGAAGCCCACTAAGTCAATTCAAAATTGGCTTTCCAGAAGAAGGTGCTACTTACAAAAAATATGTGACTAATTCTCTCATCTCTTATGTCTGCACTATTTTCTTCTCATGGTGCAAACCAGAGAATAAAAATCCAGTTATTAAAACAAACAAAACTGGAAACAAGAGCTTTTCAAATATCTAATTTATAGAAGGAGAACCACAAGGTAATGTAAGATTTCTATTGTCAAAGTGTTTTCAGGGGGAAAGTCTGATAGCTAAAGTAAACCCCTTCAGGAAGAGCAGAAGGGAGGGAAGGTTAAACAAGGGTGAATTCTCTGTTGACATCTGGTTGAGTGAAGAAGAGACAAATAGAAGGTGTCACTCACCAGGCCTGAAGCAAACTTGATTTAGATATCCCGTACTATTATGTGAGAGGCATTTCTGTTAAAGAGTCATACTGTAAACTAGTGCATAGACATTGTGGTCAACCAACACCCTAAATAGGACTGAGGTAAGTGTAATCAAAGATGAAGATTAAGGTGCAAAAGTTAGCACCTAGAAGAGGGTAGAAAAAAAAGGGTTAGGGGTTTGTGCCAAGATCTCTTGCAAGATCTGAGAAGCGTCTCTACAGGAATTCTATAATCAGAGAGGCAGGAGAAACATTATGCTTATGAGCATAATTTGAGATGAAAAAGTGTTTGGTTTCAGTGTAGTCAAGGGCCAAAATACCAAAAGTAGAGTTGTAGGGGTTTGCTAATGTGTCTGAGAGGAAAGAATGGCAGAAGGCACAACTACTTGCTGTGGCCAGCACAGGTCCTGCACTATGTCCCTAGCAGGAACAGCTAGTGGAAAAATAGCTCAGAAGTAATCAGATCTTTTTTTTTTCCTCAGAAACTTGTGATAAAGTCAAAAAGTGAACGAACATTAAGACAGGAATATAAAAGTAATTTGTTCAGCCTTGTAGTTGTCTCTTCAAGAAACAGACTATTGTAGCAGTTAAACAATTAAAAAAAAGCCCAAAAACCAAAAACTTCCTAAAATGTACCTATAGAATTTTTATTATTTTTAGAAAAGCAAACACCTGTTAAGCTATATGGTTTATGTTTATTGGCAGGAGAAAATAACCTCATGACCAGCAGGCAACAAACTCTGGTGGTGAGGACTTGAACTGGTGCCTTGCTGCAATTCTGTTAAACCAAACATAAACTGTGCGTTGCTCCTAATCAAGTTTTGGGAGACAAGCACCTACTAAGCCTCAGTTTTTGAGTTTTCCAGTTTTGATATCCACAAGTAACAACAAAAGGGGTGGTTTTCTTCTTTCTTTTGTCATGCTCCTTGACAACTCAGCATGCAGTTCAAAAAGACAGACTGAGTTGATTTCTCAAGTAAAGAGAGTTGCCTTCTCTCCTCTCCCCTTCTCCTTAATTGTATGATCCTGCTCTTTTCTGCAGCTGCACTAGATCTACTCAACAGATTCTTTGCTGATTCAATTTTCATTAAGCCAACAGAAAAAATATTCCATTCTTTTTGCTTGTTTGTTTTTCTGCCAGCCCAGTGACCTGAATTGGCCTGTCAAAGGGTCAGGCAGTGCCAGAGCAGCATGAAGTGGCAGGAGTACATTGCTGGGAACAAGAAAACAACCCTTTTACCAGGAAAAAGACATTAGAGAAGCTTAGCCATGTCCTCACACAGCACCACAGAGACTCATATCCCATAAGCAGGAGCAACCTGAAGTGAACCAGTACTGATCTTACCTAGAATATGTCAGCTCACAAACTTCAGTATTCCTGGAGCTGATCAGCAGCAGCTGAACTGTCCATACAACAGCAGATGGTAAACTCTTAAGTCATCTCAGTGTCAGTTACCCTTGTTGATGAGTAATAATAAGTAAAGGGAGGAAAAAAAATCCTGTACATAAGCTAAGCTTTGCTTACCATCTATGTATATGATCTCAAAATTCAAGTAAATTCAAGTTTGCTTAGTCTTTTGTTACTGAGACAGTATTTTCATTTGCTGGGGCTGAGGTCACACAGAGTTACCACAAACCTGCTGACACACAAGTTTGCTTGTGTGTCCAAGCCCTCAGAATTGTTTTTGTTTTTTTACTATTTGCTCACCTTCTTTCTCTGCTCCATTTTTACTTTTTATTTTTCCTGAGGATGTTTTCATGCTACCCATTAGCTGCTTTGCTGATCTTTGAATGCAGAATATCATATTAAACCTGACATAGATGTACACTTACAGGCAGAATGACATAAAGTATTCCAAGTAAAGTTGGGCAAATATTTTCAATTTCCAAATATTTCCAAAAATAAGCCCAGCCTAATGTTAGGCAATGCACTTATATTCATCATTACTTTCAGTTGATTCAAACAGCAATTTAAACTGTAAAAAGCATATCTAAATAATCATGCAGTAGAACCCAACAAGAAAATTATAATTTTCTCCTATGGAGGTATCAGTGCAACAGTGAACGTGATTCTAGCCATTGCACCCATTTTAAGCTCATATAACACTACTGAAAAAAACCCCAAACAGCTGATTTGCACCAAGCTGAGAGAAAAAAGGTCAGGGTAAGTTGTGGATACTGTAAAAGTCACTTGCTGTTTTAATTGCTTGGATGAGAGACCTTAAAGAAGAGGAAAAATTTCCTAGATGGATAATTGAATGTGTATGCAAGAGATTAAAATAATTAAATAAAAATTACTATTTTTCCA
The DNA here is from genome assembly GCA_026413545.1 of Cichladusa arquata. NCBI lineage: Eukaryota > Metazoa > Chordata > Aves > Passeriformes > Muscicapidae > Cichladusa > Cichladusa arquata. Next base: position 94,591,869 of record JAOTQP010001546.1, on the reverse strand, counting down.
GTAACCAAACTATAAAAGAATGGATGGTGCCATGAAATACAGCTTTTGAAATAATATGAAGAGGCTTATGTTACTTTCACTGCTCAGCTGTGACCGAAATCCATATGTGGGAATCAGTTATCAGGGGATGGTGATTTTGCAATAGAGAATTAATTAATAAAGGCTTGGTTTGAAACAGCCATTTTTTTGTAAGCAGATAATAAAAAAATATTTCTGATTTCTATTAAATATACATTTTCTAGTTCCCTAGGCCTTATACAACTGTGGCATACTATGAAACACTACTAATGCCTGTAATAGGGCCCAAGGCTAAGGAAGGGGTACATTATACCTTTCACACCCAGAGAAATTATTCTAAAGTGAGATTCTATCTCCTTCCTTAGTTTTACACTTTAAGACAAACAATCATTTGTTAATCATTTTGCACAGTTTTTCAGCACTTGAAAATCTGTCATATGTTGTACAGAAAATATAAAAATATACAGAAACAAGGTCATAACCCCAGAGCTTGTTACTCGACTACAAAACAGACCCAAGCAAGAGCTACAAATAACAGCACAGGATTACAAAATGATAACAGCATGCTTCCTCACAAGTGACAAGGAGGCTGATCAAAACCAGGGCTCCAGACATCAAGATGCAAAGCTTGATGATGCTTGCTACATTTCCTCCAGCTGTAAAGTAGAGTGATAGGTTTTCTTTATCACTAGGTGATCTGCTGCAGGTGCCAGCATGCCTAACCTTTGACTAACAGCCAGATGCTAAGGCTTTTACCTATGCCATCCAGCCCTCTCACTTCCAAACAATGTCTCCTGCTCAATTTTGTTTGTTATTCTTTTTATGCTTTCTCACTGCTGTGACAACCAGGTGGATAAAGACAAGCTGCTGAGATGCTTTTCTTTTCCCTGACTAGTAGTTTATTCTATTTCTCCCATTTTTTTACCAGATAGTGATTATAATCTGCAGGAAAATTGTTCTGGCAGCTTATCCCCTCCAAAGGTTTACCTTTGCTGAAGGCAGCTCTTCATCAGTGAGAAAGCACACAGCATAGAATACCCTGAGTAACATTTTGTTTGGGAGTAGAAATATTTATTAAAAAAGAAACGAATCCTGCTCAAAATAACTAGAAGTGTAGTGCATTTCCCTTTAATAACAGAGCAACATAGAACTGTAGACAGGGTGTAGAAGAGGGAGAAAATCACAGGCATTTCAGTTTCAAATGATAAGCAGAAACGTGCAGGTGTTGTACAGTAGATGACCTTCCCTGTGTGGGTCACCATTCATCAGTACTCTGTTAGCAGCCTTACCTAGGGCAGCTTGATGGTCCCATTTCTCATGTCTCCATACAAGAATGATTACAATTCTTAAGTATGTTTAGGTTGGCTTACAGGTTGCTGAGGAGAGAAATAAATTTACAAATATTTGAGAGGTGTAAAAGCCATCAAAAGAGAAGAATTACAGTAATAGGCTAAATTAATATTAAAGAAATGTGGAGTGTAAAGCCAAATCTACCTAGCAGTTGTAATAGTTTCTCACTCAATGATGTCTCTGGTACCTTTGTGATTTTCTCAAGAACGAGGTTGAAGTATGGACACTTTTGTTCTTCATTCCAGGCATAGCATATAAAGAGGTTATGGTGACATGACACTTGTGCTTGTGTATGCATGCCTGTGACTCAGACCTCTTTCATCTTGACAGCAGAAGCTGTTAAGTGACCTATAACTGATACTGCTGATTTGGAACATCCTTTAGCTTAGACTTGCTTTTGTAGCTTTTATACAACAGAGGAATCAGGGTTCTGCTACTGCCTGGAAATATTTGTGACCTAGACAGCAAGTATTCCTTCTCTGAGACAGATGACTTTGCAGAATGGCAAAGAAATGTGAGCAGCTGGAAAAACAGCATTCCCACCACAAAAGTATATTACTAGTTAATGAATATGAAATTCAATTCTTTTTATATTCTGTAAACCATAGTTTAGGATTTTTATGTGGACAAATCTTGAATTCACTTGGACTTCTGGTTTGGTTTTGGACTTAGGTCTACAATATGAAAGTAAGTAAACCAGTTCCACTTCAGTTTATTGTAGTGTTCATGTCTGTTGAGGAAGTTAAAAAAAAAAAAAAAATCTGAATTAGATTATTAGTTGCCCACAACTGAAATTCATCACAGAATTTGAACTAATGCCGATACAGTAAAATGTTAACTTCTGGGCCCTTGCAGCAGATGTGACAGTAGCAGGACCTGAAGGTGTCCTAGTTCTTCCACCCAAAGGAATAGGAGGTTGTCTATTAAACAAAAGTCTGTTGGCTTTTACACCGTGTAAGGTATACAAATGCAGGACAGAACCATTACACTGCAGAATTTATATTTATCATAAAGAAATTAACAGAAACACAAGCAGTCTTTTTTTTTTTTTTTTAACTTTCTTTAGCTACTACAATATTCTGAAAAAAATTCAAAATGCAGCTGAGCTTGGGACACTGCAGCAATTTGAAACATTACTATGTAGAAGTAGGATTTCAAATTATTTTTTAAAATTTCCTAATTTTTGAGTTTCTGTGAACACCTCTCTGGTATGTGGTGTTCAGCAAGTGTGGTTTTGCAGCAGTATGTCTGCCCCACCCTGAGGGACTTGTGAGACATGACACTGGATTCCAACACAACAGGCTGAAAAGAGCCTTTGTTTGCCTTTAAGTACCCTGCCTGGCAGCATTAATGTTTCACCACAGATCTCTGTCCTTCTATCCCTGCAAGTGCAGCTATAATGCTTCCTTCCCATTCCCTAGTAAAAACAAACAAACAAATATACCACAACCCAACAGCAGCAGCAAAACAAAGCCCAGTACTATTTCTGAAAAGTAAATGACTGGAAGCTGCTGGTTTGTACTATTGAGTCTAACATTGTCTGACAAATCCAGCAGGCAGGTACAATCCATAGGAAATGTATACACGGTGTCTATTTTTGTAAATAGAACTGGTCTCCCTTTGGAGAGAAAGCTATTAAAATTAGGGAGAGCACAAATTGCATCTGAAATTACTTGCAAAGCTCTGTACTGGGATCAGTAGAATATCCTTTTTCACTGTGAATAGAAAAGATAGCAGATAATTGAATGCAGATTAAATAACCTTTGTGAAGGCTAGAGTT
>JAOTQP010001546.1:94557368-94577937 GCA_026413545.1 Cichladusa arquata | reverse complement strand
TCTAAGAAATAAGAAAAATGGAGAGAGTTAACAAGTGCAAAAAAAAAAAAAAAAAAAACAAAAAAAAACCAAAAAAAAAAACAACCAAAACTAAGAGAGATATTTAATTTCTTCATAAAAATGCGAAATAAGATTCAACTGTACCTAGACATTTTTAAGAAACAAAACCTCATGAATATTTAAACTTCGTTATTTAAAAGTACAGGACCTTGTTGCAGATACCCAGGCTCTGGCTGCAGCACCGGCTCCATCAGGGGAGACTGGGGCTGCCCCAGCCAGACAGCTGGTTCCAGCCGGTTCCAGCCAGTTCCAGCTGGTTCCAACTGGATCCAATGCCTGCCACAGGGCACAGCCGAGCCGATAGCTGGGGCTGCCCCAGCTGGTTCCAGCCGGTTCCAGCTGGTTCCAGCTGGATCCAGCCGGATCCAATGCCTGCCACAGGGCACAGCCGAGCCCGTGGTGGGGGCTGCCCCAGCTGGTTCCAGCCGGTTCCAACCGGATCCAGCCACCTGCCACAGGGCACGGCTGAGCCCCACACTCAAGGTGGGAGTGGCACTGGGGAAAATATTTAAGAATTGGCCAAATCACCAGATAACAGAGAAGAGCAGGGGGGGGAAAGAAAATGGAAGAAACAACTTTGGGAACACTAAGACGGGAGAAGAAGGAATTGGAGAAGATGGTCCATGTGCTGAGGCAGAAATCACCCTGCAGCCCATGGGGAGACCATGGCACAGGAGTTGTTTCCCAGCAGCCTGTGGAAGCACCCACACAGAGGCAGGGAAAATGTGTGAGGGGAAGGAGCTGTAGAACAGAGCTACAGCCCTCATTGCCCACCCTCCTGCACCTCATGGGGTACGGGAGGTAATGGAGTGAGATTGAGCCTTACAGGAGAAAAGGAAAAGATGGGATGGAGGTGTTGATTTTTTTATCTTTGTTTCTCATTGTACAAATAATTTTTACTTGGCAATAAATGTAATTGTCCTCACATTGAGTCTGTTTTGCCTGTGGTAGTAACTGGTAAGTGATTTCTCGGTATTTATGTCTAATCATGAGCTTTTTCACCTTTTGTTCTACCCTCAGCATCCTGTTGAGGAGGGGCAGCCAGAGAGCATGTGGGTGGCGGGCTGACTGCCCATGCCATGACACTTGTCAAACCTGCAAGTCTAAAATCCAAGCACGGTCATCTGTGAGGACATAGCAATATTAATCTTCAGATGCCGCATATAAAATTCAAATTCATGTCTATGTGACAAATAAAGTGACAAATAAATTTGAAGAATTCTGAGAATTAAGTTTGGGTGTATGAAATACAAACTAAGGAAAACATGAAAAAATTAGTTTGATTATGACAGTATAATGCAACCGTTAATATTTTCTCTTTCAAACTTCAAAATAAAAAGATGTGGGTAATATTTATATATATGTATACTCAGGACACTCCCACTTACATTTTCCTAGTGATTTTTCAAATCTCTTGGGAAATGTTTGACTTCTAAGAATCCAAAGTATTTCAGTAGGAGTTATAGCACAGTTATTTTAACTTGTTGATTTTAAGTTATACTTCGTTTTTCTCTTTAGCAGGCGAAAGAGAAATATAAGTTTTAAAAAGTCATAAAATTGGATAACATTCCATAACATTCAATCAGGAAACAATGACAACCAGCAGCTATTATAATTTAGCTTTATAATTGCAGTGTTAGAATACTCTAGATAAAGGCTTTTCATGTCATAAAGTGAGATGCTCCAATATTTTAGTATTATACCATTACCTTTAAAAGCTTTAGATTCTATGGCAGTTATTTTCCATGTAGCTGATAGTTACACTTTGCTGTTGGACCCTTTGGGGAAGTACATTTTAGAGTATAAAATTATTCTGGAGCCTATTGCAAGCCATTACATAGCACAAATATTATTAAAATTGCATATAACTTATGGCTGCAGTTGAGGGAGCAAAATACAGAGGCTGAAGGATCCCCGTGAGTGTAATTTCATTCATATGGGGTGAATGTAAGAAAACTTGAGTAGAAGAAAAGTGACTCCATCTCAACTCAAAATGTAAATGGTGAGAAGCCCTTTCAGTCTCACATGGATGATAATATTTATATTTAAAATTAATTTCAATCAGAACTCACATTTTCAATCTAATTTCTTGTTTAATAAATTGTGATACTATCATGATGAGGGTCTAACATAAATCTCTGAACCACGTGATATATCCCCATGTAGTTACTGGTACTCATTACTTGTTACTGGTAAAACAGACAGAAAAACAATTCTAATATTCATTGGTTTGAAATATGAACTTTTAACTTTCATTTTTATTGACAGCAAAGGTCTTGAAGAGATAGTTTTAGCTGCATCTTTACTTATTGTGAACTATACACATACATGGACATAAATATGCCAATAAGCTCTCTTCATCTTTCGTTAATTATGGAATTTATTAACATATGTTCAAACAAAATGAAAATATTTAGAAAAAAATACCATTTCAACCATTTTGTGATTGTAAAGAAAGCAAGTATGCAAAAAATACATATTTCAGATGGGAGGGGGCAAGAAATGCAATGGCCAATATTTTTCCTTCTGATTCAGTAGTGAGTCAGGGGATCAGCATACTTAGACAACACACCTCATTCTACTGGTTAACCAACACAGTGTCAGCACCTATTCTGTCTTCCCAAGATTAAAGGGGTCCAGTCTGTCTCTGCTCACTCTCCAGAATATCTGGTCTGATTTTTGGGAATGTTTCCTTCCCTATGCTAACTCTCAAATTTGCAAACAAAATTCTGGGAAGACTGCCTGGAAAGACTCAGGCCAAAAGTATGTCAGCAGTTATTCCAGAAATATTGCAGTACTGACAGGAGTACCTGGAAATGCTTGACTTATTAATATAGACATAAATTGTTCTTCTCTAGGGTACATACAGACTGGTTAAATATTCTGACTACCTGTCAGTATAACCTGTGCCCTAGATTTTGCACTGATAGGTAGCTCTGTGAGAACAGATATTGCCTGGGCATTCAGTGTACATAGGTCCTGAACTCCAGAGGTTCTCACAGATTTCAATTCTACTAAGTGATTTAAGTGACAGGCATTGTGATTGATGCCTGCCAAATGTTTGCTTTCTTATCCTTGTCCATGAGAAATAGGGTGAGATATGCTTTTGAGGATTTTTTCATTTTCTGAAATGTGTTAAGGATATAACATGCACAAGAAGAAAGGTCAGATTGCTGGGTCAGTGGGAGCCATTCTGTGCCTTGCTGTCCGATGGCATCAACCATTGAGAACGTTTTTTTTTGCACAAGGAAGTTATGCTCTTACTGTTCTGTGTTCTGGAACTGTATATGGTGGTACCCAACACACACAATTAATCACACCATAACTTTAATTAATCTTTTGGTGTATGTGCTTCTGAATAGAGGAGCACATTGAATGGAAGGAGCAAGCAATTGAGTGTAGATATTGAAGGCAGTGCTACTGAAGAGAAAATTATTATTTTCTGAAAGTGAAGGAGTATTGCTGGTACTGAACAGTCTGTATATATAGAAAGCTTTTAACTTCAACTCCATTATTCCAGTCTTGTCACAGCAGGCATCTTACCTCCTGATATCTGTCTCTGTACAAAGTACAGGAAAAGGAAAGTTTAGTGAATATATACTTGGCTGACTTTCCACCACTTCTGGATTTTTTCCCAACAACAAGCTATCTATCCCTTGATAGCTCTTTAAAAGCAGTTTTGACACCAGTCTTGGTTTAACTTTGAGATCAAGTTCAGATGCTTTGAAAAAAAAAAATTGCCACACTTGAAAATTCTCTTTCTTTATACTATAAGCACATTCACACATCTCATCCTACTCCCTCTCCCTCCCCCTAAAAATGTTCTACCTCTTATTCCATTTCTTGATCAATGCCCACATCCTGTAACCTTGTGAGCATGGACGATATTAATCGTATTTTTCAGATTTTTACTCAAGTCACCAGTCCCTACAGATAATGAGTTTTCTAGCAATGACCCTTTGAACCTCAGGGAGGAACTTCCACTCTTCTAGAATAAACTCTCTGCCTGCAAGGAATGCCTTTGAAGTTTTCAGCAGGGAGGTCTTGACATAAGTCTGCAGTCTCAGCATTTACGTAAATATGGAACAGCCCCCACACTCTACAGTTGGAACCATTCTTCAATGTGTTCAAATTACAGTTTGAGTACAACCCTCAATTTCAAAATATCTTCTATTTTTATACTTGCAAACCAAAATTATTCACTGAACTAATTTTGGCCATAATTGAATGACCCCACAAGCAAAATAGCTTTTGAGAATTGTCAGGGACTTCAGAGCAGCTTTCTGGCATCATTGCAGTTTCTTCACTCTCAGATCTGGACTTGCAGAAAGCACCTCGGGAGAGCTGATACCAAGAGGCAGGAAGTTTACTGCACACTTGCACATTCCAAATGTCCAATCCTGCGGAGTGAGGTCACTGAGTCCTGGAAAGACATCTGAGAGAATTAAACTAGTCTCATAAACTGACATCATCTGAGAGGAATTAAAGATGTACAGGAAAAGTAAATTTATTGGTATTATAGAAAAGCCACATAACACAAATAAAAACAAGCATATAAAATGCCTGCAGGCAGCTCAAATGATAGGCTGAGTGATAGTTTATAATTATCTATGGGTTGTTTTTTGTTTAATTATGACTTCATTTCATCAAGTTGAAAGCTAGCATCTGTATGAAAAGCAGTAGGAAGCCAGTTTTAAATGTTCAGCACAGGAAGCTGAGAAATATTGTCAGAATCATCAGCTTAAGCCTGAAAAAATCATGCAAACTGAAGGAATTCAAAATGGGTCATGCACTTCAGGTGACCTCCAAAGGACCCTGTGTATTATATATGTACTATATGGCACTGGGACAAGTTGGTTTTTGTTTTGTTTTGTTTTGTTTTTTCTTATACAGTACGCTGTAATTATGAATTTAAAGTAGGAAATTGCTGAGGGCAAATACATTCCTAAAATATCCATGTCATTGGGTTTATCATAAGAAAGGAAAGAGAACTTTAATCTCAAGTCTAAACAACTAAGCCATCCTTTTGTCTGTGACTTTGTAGCCTAACACAATTAAGACCACATTATGTTGGTACAGCAAAACAGTTTCTTTTGTATACAGAACAACTTTATTTATAAAATGAAGCCTAATCTGAAGGCAAACAAAAGAGACACCAAGATTGTGGCAGTGTTGAAAACATGGGGGAGCATCTGTGCAATATTTGGACAAATTTCCACCTCTTCTGAAATTTGTATCTTAATTCTGGCATAGAGAGACATGGATGAGATTTTTCATATACTTTCACATTAGAAGACACAAATCATTATATAGTCCTGGATCAGTTAGGACTGAATGGGTGACACAGTTAGGATTAAACCGAAACAACATGGACTGAGTGGAGTCTATGCAGTGATAGCATGCAATTATTTTAAGGTGCTGCTGAGATGATCCTTGAGCAGGATATTCTCTAAATGTGAAATTTAAATATTGTCAGAGCCATGTAAAGTATCCATTGGCTTTAGAGAAGTTCACAGAGTAAAATCCACTTTCCTGATTAAATTGCATCTTAGTGTCAAAAAGGTGATATGGAACATTTATGTAGAAAGCCCTGGCAGGTAGAATCAGCTTTTGGTAGAAGCCATAACCATTGATTCTTCAGAGATCTGGAACAAATTCATCATTCTTGAGTGCACTATGGCATCCATCACCACAATCAGGGAAGAGTGAAGCACCAAATAAGAAGACCTCTAAATCATAGACTGAGATTAGGCTTTACCAAATATCCATGGCAATAAGGCTGTTCTGTGCCTGAGGTCTGCATGCTGCTGATAGCAGGATAAGACATGATCTAAGGTTTCCAGCGTGTTCTCTCATCCTTTGAAATGCTGTAAGAGAAAGCAATTGCACTGGCTGTTGTACAGTTTCCTTGGTGAACTCAGAGTGTTGCTCTGCTTGCTAAATTACATCTTGAAGAAAAGCAGATGAATCTAAAGGATTAAGTTAGTTAACAGCCATTCAGACATGAATAAACCTAGACACTTAGATTAAGTAATGCAGAATTTTTATGAATTCTGAACAGGTGAAAGTAAATTTTTCTATTGATAGTGTGACGTTAGATCACAGTCTTGAGAAACTTCCTTATGAAATAGATAAATAGCAAATAATTTGGAAGAAAAGCATTGAAAACTCATTGATAACATTCATAGAAAATGTTATGGAAAGTGGAATGACATATGAAGCCTGAAATAATGAACAAATAACTACATCAGTAAAGCATAAATCAAAGCTTTTTTTCCTTAGAATTGTGGAAAAAATAAAAATAAGATGTCACTGTCACTTCATATACAGAAATTTTTTCAATGCTGTTGAAAAAAGATATTCTGTATGGGAAATAATGGATGAGGAAGCCTGATTGAGAATAACCAATCATATTAAAAATAAATGGACTAATAATTAACCACTTCAATCTGAAGGTTTGTGGGATAGGCAGTTTGGATAAACACACTCAGTTTTTTTAAGTCCTTCTTATACTATAATCTCTACATTTCTTATGCATTAAAATTTAATTTATAAGCTATAAAAATGGGAATTCCATATATTTTTTGAATCCCAAGCAGGGATTTTTGATTTTATTAATATTGCTATACATTATTAGTATTATGTACAAAGTATGCCTAACTGTTAAGACTGTTTATTCCAAAGTGATTTGTAGCAATATATCCAGGGTGTCTCCAATTCCCTTTCATCAATATTTGCTATCACATGAAAGAGAATAATTTATCAACACTCCTGGTATGGGGACAGTTTCTCTCATTCATATGGGAGACTAAAGAACGTATGGGACAACGTTAGCTAGATTTACTTGATTTCTGAGAAGTTTCTTGAAAGCCTCTTTCTCCCTTTTTGTGCCTTCTCTGAATTCTCTACCTCATTCATTTTAAGGCAGCTGGACAAAGTGAGAGTAAGATGCTAAAAAAAATCAGTAATCTGTGTAAGAGGAGAAAAAGAATATACATGAGCTTCAAGGTCTATCTACTTTTTCAAATGGCCTTTTCATCTGACTGGTGCTGGCTAGAACAGGAGGAGGCAGTGCTGCCTCATGTCTCTGAAATATTTCACTTTGATATTAGTAAACCATCATGTTATATTGGCACATACACCCCAGAATTTCTGAGTGCAGATCTGACACAGACTATGAAAGCAGTTTTTCTCATTGTGAAACAGATATCTGATGGCTGGTAAACTGAGTAATTCCCTAGAATCCACTGATCATGCTGACTAGTTTTCAGATCACTGCATAAGAACTTAAGCATGTAGTGTGTACATGTCAGTACTTAAATTTAAGAATCTGCCTGCAAATCATAGCTTTGGGTCTGTAGTAGTGGCCTATGCAATAGAGGTTCAGTTCTACTGGAACTGTAATCTGCAATTTATGTATGCCAGTTCTGTATGGACAGGAGTTATGGAGAGCATGTGTTTTATCTAGTAAGATGTAAGGCTACAGTTATCATGGCTATTGAAAATAAAAACTGTCTACTCTCTATTCATAATCATGTAAATGACATAGATTTCCAGTTAATCAAATAGTTTTGCAGTGGTTTTACTCTACCATGAAATGGAAGAGAAAGAGGATCCAAAAGTTAATTCTTCTGTCATCTAGGCTGGTTTTACAGAATTGGAGTTTTTGTTAATTTCAGCTGCATTACTTCTGGTTTACATCTATGCAACCAAGTAGAGAAACTGAGATGGAGATAGTTTTTAAAATATCTAATAAGTACTGGGTATAAAAAAATCACATCAATTGAGCGTTCATATGCAGTCACTGAGAAAAGTTTTAGCAATGCAATATATTAATTCATTATTTCAAGTTTAAAAAAAAAATCCAACACCCAACTGAAAATATATTCTATTTGCTTGGAATTGTTATTTTTTGCTAATTTGTGGTTTATTAATTTGAGGCTCATTCTACAGAAGCACAAAGCAAGCAACTATGGCATAATGTGATGTCTAGACTATTCCCAGCATGGCAGAAGTGCCCTGCAAGGCATTTGCAGGAAATCTTACTTTCCTTTGTGATGCCTACAGAAAACAGAGAAAAGAGGCTAGACAGAGTTAAAGGAATAAAGCAGGTATTTATTAAAAGGCCTTCAAAGGATAGACCTTGGGCAGTACAAGAGCCTGGCCAAGGCTACAGCCAAGATGGAGCACTGGTCACGTTTTCACACTTTTATAAGTTTTGGTCCATTTACGTATTGGGGTAAACTGTCCATTTACAGCTTCAGGTTATGAAGTGCCATCCTCCCAGTTTTGTTTGTGTTTATATTTTTTGGGCCTGAAGCTGCAATGGTGACCTTGGTTCTCAGGCTTGAAAAGGATTGTTTTGTCTAACTAACCTGTGAGGAGAACTTTCTAACACTTTATATGAAGTTCAGAGTTATTTACTAATGCAGTACAGAATCTGAAAATTATGGAAGCTAGAACTTAAGGCATCACTTGTTCATCTTCAAACTTCAGGCTGATTTTACAATTTCAAATAGACTCCTTTTAAAAAACACATTCAATTGCAAACTTTCACTCTAATTTTCCCTTGTATAAAGTTGCCATTACTACTTGTGTTGTGATTACTATAATACTGTAGCATGAGCAGAGAAACCTACAGAAGTGGGAGTTTCCTAATTCCATTAATTTGGTTTGATTCTATTGTCTAATTTACAGAGCACTAGCAACTTTCTTGCACCTCTCTTTGTAAATGCAGCCTCTTTCACTACTCATACTGACCTGTGGGTGAGTAGCACAAACTTACACTCCCCCCTTGACTGCAAAACATTACTATGAGTTCAATTTCTGTTCACTTAAGCATCCAGCTGTTCACTTAAGAATCTCAAAATACTAGCATGAACAAAACAATGACTTAGACCAAGCAGCTGAACCAATTTGTACAACTTGAGAACTTTATGACTGATGGATTGTATATCCATATTATCCGACTGCATACGCACAAAATTCCCATCTCAAATAATATATTTTAACATATAAAACAGTACAAATAATCCAAACTTTAAAATATCTGTTGTTTTAAGTCAGAATATTGTAAAGAGGTACTTGTGGCAGAACATGGTAGATATTTGTCAATATGTTTAGGTAATCAGTGAGGACTCCACTAAGGTGTTTGCACTGCACAGGATCTTACCTCCTTGAGTGCTCCTGTGAGGATGAGGACTGTGGAAAGTCTCTCTCACTGAGTTGCTCAGATAGTTACCTGGAGCTCTCATGGCCTCTAGTCTGTTCTCCTGATGCCACTTTTCTCCCAGACTGGTCTGTACAAATCATTTTACCTTCCTGGGCAACAGTTTCACTCTTCTGGCAGCCTGACACAATTACTGCAATCACATGCCTGAAAAAAAAACATTACTAAATGTGACAAGGACATATTCTGAGGCTATAAGGTATTTTTTATTTTTTAAAGCAATAGTCATTATTTTAACTACATTATATATGCTATTTTAGAGATTGATATTCTGTAATTTTCTGGCACACTCTCAAGGGTTGAAGTCTCTGGATATATCCCTCAGAGAAATCTTAAATGTCATTAAAACCTATGCAATGGTAAAAAAAAGCCTACAAAAGCAGCAAATTCCAAAACACCACTAAGAATTTAGAAGTTTAAAAACAAAAACTGAGAGGAGGGCAGCATATCTCTATGAGAATAATTGAATGTCCCTAATGCTGACTGTGCTTTGACTTGAATCAACAGAAGGAAATGTCTCTGCTTACCTTCAATGTAATTCTAGTCAGATGTGCCACCCTAACAGCTCAGTGACTCCAGTACTTTTACCCAAGGCCACGATCTGACAAAAACAAGCCTGAGAAAACAAAATTTGGTTACGAAAAATTTTATAGAGGTTATAATTTCCACTGGACAAGTCTGCAGAATGTCCTTGGAAAACTCTGCTTTTTGAGCCAGTTGTAAGTAAATGCACATGAACTGGGAATGAGCTGCCAGGTGGCTAGGAACATAGCTTTTACAAAACAGAGGCTGTACTGTGCAGAAAAGTACTTGGCACTAAATGCTGTAGCAAAATGTGATTATTTTGAAATTTATTATATAATATCAGAAAAATAAATTTTAGTCAATTTAGAAAAAGATAAAGTCAACACAATTAAAGTTGACACACAATACCAAATAAAGACATTTTACCAGAGTAAGTTCTTTGTACATAATTTTAGAGACGCATCATTTGTTTGCTTATTACAATGTTATGTCCCAAATAGAAGAGAGCTTGTGACATTCCTTTCAGCACTAAGGTAACAAAAGGAAAGCAGTACATTCTCTGCCAAGTCCCTGCCTAGTCTCACCCTAGTAAAAGAGAGTAAATTGATGCAGTCTTCAAACACTTTAGATAGTGTCACAGGAGAAGCAGGTAGGCTCTGCTTACTGCTTTCAACTTTCCTTTTCATTGAAGTCAGCGAGAAGATTATGCCAGTTTATTGTTGTTTAGCTTCTAGGAACTAGGAAAGACATTTTTCTCCCTGGATTCCTCGTTGCTCGGGGCAGATTGCATAGACACAGCCAGTAAAGCTCATTTTATGCATGGAACAGCCAAATATACCTTTAATGAAGACACCTCAACACTCTAGACACAAGAAAGTGTCAGCTTCAGGCACATAGCCTGGCTACAGCTGAGACTCAGAAATTAGTGCCAAATTTTTTTTTTTTTTGCAAAATTTTCACAAGCAGCTAAGTCTAACACCAAGACGTGGAAGAAGCACCTCTCTGCAAGACAGTCTGGTAGTTTTTGCTGTAATTTTTGAACATTTTCTGTGATTCCTAAGAAAGTTTTTATTTAGGTGACTACTACTGCTGTATAATAACAGATTGCATTATCCCTGAGGCAGGGGCCTGAAGCAGGGAGCTAGACAAACTCAGGGAAAAGATATCAGGTCACTTATACTGTTATTCCCATGGCACTATGAAGCCTCTGTCTCCATGGGTGCTGTTCTCCAAAAATACAGGCTATGTCTGCAGGCAGCAGTGCCTTTGCTCTCTACCAGGCCAGGTTTTCAGTAGTGCATCCCAAGTTACTTTGAACTCACTGGAAATCCAGAGACACCTTCTGCACTCACAGAATAAAGACTGCACTTGGACACTGGAGCCCCCATACCCAGCAGAATGCAGGACCTCAGCAGCCACCCTCTCACCTTGCAGGTGATGTTCTCCCTTATACAGCAGGACCCACAATGCCAGGAGAGCTCAGCAAGGAGGGGAGGCAGCTGATCTGGCACTGGTGATGGACTTGCCAGAGCTGTTAACTCAAAGCTGCAGGGCACTTCTGAGCTGCTCCCATCTCCTGCCAAACTGCTGAAGCTGGAATCAGACCCCTGCTTTGAACACAACATGGTGCTCACTGGAGTTCTTCCTGAAAGCCATTTATATCCCCTTGATTAGCCCAGATTGCATTGCTGTTTAAAGACAGCAGATTATCCAAGATTCTTGCAATCATAATGTGTTCTTTAAAGCTATCAGACATCTTCAGCAGTGAGAAAGTAAAGATCAAAAGCTGTGAAATGTTGAGCTATGCTTCCAGAGATCAGCTAATAAAGGAAACTGAAAAACTCACCAGCAATCAAACTGTTAAAAGTAGTACTTCTGATGCAAGTCTGCTGCAGGTACCTGTCATATTGCCTGACCTTTATACTGAGCCTAGATATATGAGGTTTTTTCAGAAGTAGGGAAAGCTGCACTAGCATGATTTATTGTGTCTTGCAATATATCTCTTTGCTACTTCTTTTGATATAAAATTTTAAAAAAATCAAAATAATAGATTCTTGCTTTTCTTTATGCATAATTTCCATGCTATTTATGGTTTATTTCAGAATAATAACTATAAGATATAGATAAATCCAACTGCACACTGTGTTTGTTACAGGACACAGGCATTAGCTAAATGTACTCTCAAACATATCCATCTTGCAACAACATGATGTTCATATCATTTTCTTTTAGTAATAATTTTTTTTTTAATTAAACCAGACAATAACAGTCTTGATACTGAGTCAAATTGCAGCCATTTTTAGAAGATTTTTACATCCCATCATCCTGTTATTATAAAACCTTTTGAAGGAAATAGTGTGGCCAAATATCCAGCTCCGTCATACCCTCACTTTTCAGCATGTGGACAGAAGTAGTTATCACAGTTGCAATTCATACCTTACCCTACTCCAAAAAAATCACTTAAACTTTCAACTGTAGAAAAATCTCTATTCCTGCATAATAAATTTGTGATCACGCTTATGAATTGTTGAATAGTAATTTGTAAAATGACCTACAGCAATGTATGGAACTCTTCACACTGGAACATGGATATTAAAAAAAAAAAAAAAAAGCAAAGCCCAACTTCATATATTTGTGATAGGTGTATTGAAATAAAAGATGCATTTAACTTTTGGAGACGATTGAGATGCCAAGTCTCTTAGCTGGAAATAACCAGCTGGTAAGCATCACAGTCTGAGAATAAATGGGAATGAATAAGGCCAAAGTGAGCAGAAATGCTTATTTCAGAGTTAATAAGCACACAGTTAAGAGATGTGCTCAGGATAACAATATTAATTGTGATCTCCAACATTCCTTCAAAAATTCCACTGATCTTTATCAGTAAAACTAAATGATGGGACTGAGGAAAAACTGAGAATTGCTTTAAATCCATTTATAGTCTAGTGTGTATATATATGTGTATTCTTTTCAATTATAGAAAATCCTTCTTATTGATATCAAATTTTATTTTGAATTAAAAAAAAAAAATAAAAGCATCAACTTCTCTGTAGTAAGTATTCATGAATTGCAATTCAGTAGGTTTATGGGAAAAAAGCCTGGTGTGCTGCAAACTGAATATCTTGTGGAAAAAGAAAAATGTGAATAGGCTATGGGAATAAAAAAACCTGAAGCTTTCATATGAAAACTGCAAAGATCTATTGTTTTACTTACTTTAGGTCTATCAGCTCTGGAAATTATAAATATTATAGAACACTAAGATAATTTTACATTTTTACTGTCTACAATATTAAATTAATACTGACAGCTATTTTCAAGAGAACACACCTGCATTGCTGTTTTTTGTATCCATTAGAAGCAGAGAATTACAGAGTCAGGCTTTGATATCAAAGTCATTGAAGCAGGAAGATTTTTAAACTGCTCATGTAAAGCTCCAAATGGGTAAAAGCTAATGCAATCAAGTGCACATTTCTACTTGACATACAACAAATAAATATTGGCCGGAGGGTGATGGCCACAGTATCCAGGAGAAATAATACCACCAAAATTGTGATGGTAAAGGAAAGATAATTTAGTGACCCACTGTCCACAGGGTATGTATAGCTGTACTATAATTCCAAGAAATCTTTTGGAGGAGAGTTCTTATAATTCTAAAACTTGCTAGGCAATGCCAGAAAGCTGCACAAAGATGATGTACCTCCAGATGTATTGCCACATACCACGTGCTCTAACTTGTTATCCTCAGATCAAGGCACTAAAAAGTGTTCAGTATCTGAAAGCAAAGCTAAATTCACACTACAGTTAAGATGTACATTTTTAAATTTTAAGTGTGATTAAGCACAGGAAAAACTTCTAATAGATGCAGTGTTTTTTTTCTCACTTAAGACCTTCCATACCAGATTGGCTGTACCATTCTCAAAATACATGCTTTAGATCACTCAAAAGACATAAATATATCCATTCCATGAACTGCTTAATGAAATTGCATGGCTTGTGTGCAGCACAATCATAACCTGTGGCCTCAAAGCTTGAGAAATCATGAGGCCATTTACAAGTTAATGCCTAGTCTGATTTTGAGCTAAGGGATAAAATCACTCATAAACACATATGGGTGAAGAAATCATGTGAGGAATAGGTAAACTCCCTCTAATGAGAATATATATTTTTTTTTTTTTTTTCAATGGCATTTACTTCCATGTCCTTCCCATGATGAAAATAGCATCTTCATTAATATTAATACATTTCAGGTAATGCTATTTGTTGTTTGACAGATGTTAACACAGTGCAACCAGTAGGGAAAAAACCCAAATAAGCAAAGTGATCCTATTAAAGCATGTGCAAACATGCTGTGTAAACAGCTGTTTATTATCTACATCAAAGCAGATCCTCCTATCTCTTAGCAACTGAGCCACTAGAAGACCTTCCCCACCATGTCAGATTTTTCACCAGGCAGAAATGAGCTGTATGTAAATAACAAGAGTCTGTCACTCACTGTGGTGAGGCTGTCCCCTTCATTGATAAAATCTGTTTGACCATTAACTCTGGAGATAATCCAGGATTTATTTTTTTCCTCCACTGATCTATACATTACTTTTATTAATAGTACCCGAAGGAGGCATTAATGACAGAATTTCATGGGGCCACCTGTGGGTGGTTGGTAGGCAGGAGAAGGCTGACAGCTACTTCTACTACTTTTTATTTTCAGCTAGTAAATTGAAATTAGCAGATTAATTATTTATCGATTATACATTTGTAATACTGACATTACCATCATTCTTTAACCATCTAAGAGTTGGCCTACAGAATTAATTGTGTTTGACTTAGAACACAATCTTAAGAAATTTACTGAATCAACATTTATTGAAAAATATTGCTTTTCCAATGTTGACAAGAGTGAAATTACTTCAGTTTGAATTTTTTCTTGTGTCCAATAACCAGATGTCAGACTTGGCCCTATCACTGTCCTGTTTTAAAAATATGTCCTATATCAGAAACCTTTAATCTTCTCAGACTAAAACACTTTTGATTTCTGGAGCAGAATACTTTCATGGCAAGAAGAGAGATTTGTGGAGCCTTAGTAAGTTATTTTTAAAACACAAGCGGATAAATTAAATACACTGGTCTTCCTCAATTTCTCACAGTAAAAACAAGTTTTCTAGGTTCCAGATACTCCTTGTGGCCTTTTCTGAATCCATCTCAGTGTGATCCATGGACTTGGACTATGAGTTCTGGAAACATCCACACTAACACCTTTGATATCAGTCTCAGTAAGAAGGTCTATCAACGTCCACTTCATTTTTCTCATGTACAAGCTGCTAGTAGTACAAGTCTCACAGACTGGAAAAGTGGCTCCCAGTTCCATGTCTGCCTTCCATAATCTTAACAACACATGGTTTCTCATTCAGCCCTTGGTGTCATTTATCTCAGAATTGTTTCTAAAACTATTCCACCAGCTTGGATGCATCTGTCTGCAAGACCACACTCTCTGCACATCATTTTTGATGGATGTGAGGCAGGTCAGGTATCAGAAGCTGAATTTATTTTACCTAAGGTTTCCTCTATGTTAGTGGATGGTCTGCTGTCATGCTAGGTGATTTACTGATTTCCCAGAGGTCTGAGCATCAAGACAGAGGGTCAAGCAGCAGTTTTATTAATGCAGTGCTGAGGAAATGGGGAAAGAAGCAACTAAAAAAATAAGGAAAACAGGAAATAATTCCATAAATAATTTCAGACATAATTTCAGAGATAAAACAAGGTAAAGTAGATAAATATTCTTAATTCTGATAGATTAAAAAAGTCCACTTTAATTAATTAATGCTTGTTCAGAGGGTGACAATATTCCAGGTGACCATATTCCCAGTTATGATGAGTGACCCTACCTGAAATAGTATTTGCCATGTGTTTTACTATTATCAATTAAATGTGTAAGCTGTCTTTATCTGATGAGCAGTGAGGCACAAGATGGGGTATGGGAGTCTAATCTCCATGAGCTGCATGCCTTAAAGGCCACAGATTTCCTGACCTAGATTCTTCCTTCCTAACCAGTACATATCCCTTCTATGTACAGAGGGCAAGATGGGAAATGTTCATGGCAATACTATCAGGACAAAAAGTATTTCCTATGGAATTTTTTTTACCTAGAAAATTTCCTCTGTTTCTGGTAGGTGTAGAATAATTGTACTTGGCATGAAAAAGGACATGAACACACTTTCCTTGGCACATATTGCTAATTAAGTTTTCTCACCACTACAATTGCTGAAATTATCATTATTTTTGTGTGTTAGAATCATAGGATTGTCAAAGTTGGAAGTGACATTTAAGATCATCAAGTCCATCAACCCAGCATTACCACTGTAACCCCTAAAGCACAAAAACATCAGTGCCAGATCCAGGCACCTCTTCAACACCTCCAGGATGGTTACTCCACCACCCACCATGGGAAAATATTCCTAAGCCTGATCACTCTAATAGTGACATTTCTTTTCTAATATCCAATCTGAATCCTAGCTTAAGGCCATTTCCTCTTGTCCTCTCACTGCAGGCACAGCAGAAGAGACCAATCCCCACCTCACTGCACCTCTTTTCAGAGTGTTGCAGTGAGCAATGAGGTCCCCTCTTGAGCCTCCTCTTCTGGAGACTAAACAACCCCAGCTCCCTCGGCTTTCCCTCACAGGACATGTTCTCCAGTCCTTTCACCAGCCTTCTTGCCCTTCTCTGGACACATCCAGTACCTCAACACCCCTTTTGAAATGGATCATCCAAAACTGAATGCAGTGTAGCCTCACCAATGCCAAGTAGAGGGAGATGACCACTTCCTTGGTCCTGCTGGTTACTCTTCTCTCAGTCCAGGCCAAGATGCCATTGCCCTTTTGCCCACCAGTGCCCACACTGGCTCATGTTCAGTCATCCACCAACCAGCATCCCCAGGTCCTTTCTATTGAGGAGCTCTCAAGCCACTCCTCCCCCATCCTGCAGGGCTGCCTGGGTTTGCTGTGACCCAAGTGCAGGACCCAGCACTTTGCCTCAGTGAATCTCCTGCAGTTGTCCTCAGCCCACTGATGGAGCCTGGCTCTGTCTGTAGAGCCTTCCTACCCTCAGGCTGCTCAGCAAGCTCTGGGTAAATTGGGCCATTAGAGAGCTCAGCTGTGAGATCTACTTGAAAATTCTCAGGCAGCCTGAAGTAGAAGATAAATGCTGTCTGTTGCTCCCCAGGATCTTGGTACACCCAGACTGAAACAGCTCTGCCTAAGGAAACCATGTGATAAGAAATAGTATTGCTATGGGCATTCATTGGAACAATTTTAATGGTCGATCTTTGGGGATTGTTTGCTTGTTTTTCTGTTACTGTGAGATTCCTACACTCTTCCTAAACTGAAATACACCACAAAACAGCTTGTAAAGCTGAGTCCAAGTGGTCAGGATATAAACCACTCAACAATTACAGTCATTGGCACACTTGTGTGATTATTCTGCAGATGACAAAAAATAATAACACCAGTCTTCCTGTAAGGGTCTTCGTGCTATCCTGGCATCAAATGGAAGTGTGTTGTATGTTAACAAAGGCATTCAAAGGTCATAGTTATACAGCAAGGAGCACATTTATCAGAGGAATAAGCCCAAAATTTCAATGCAAAGAGCAGCATTGGAAAGAGCACTGGGATCATCATCAATACATTGTCTGGTCTCTGGTGACTTTATTATGCATTGTCTGTCTTTTACAACCTGTCTAACAAACCACTTGTCTGACACAGTTCCTGATTAGGACAGTAACTATTCCACTGACAATGTCCTAATTAGGGCTAAAATTCATCCACTGAGACTGTATGTCTCTCTGGTGAGCCAGTCACTGAAAGAAATGTTCACATTCTATTGTTATCCGCTCCTTCTCCACTCCTCCTTATTCTCACTTTCTTTCACCTAATGCAATATTTGGAGACTGTAAAACACCTATCACAACCAAACCCTAATACAGTATAGACTTAGATTGTCAGTGAAAAGAAAAATTATAATTAACATTAACAATGAAAATTTTCAGAAGAAGTTGTAAAACCCACAATGGAAAATTCTCATACAGTTTTCATGAAGATATTTAACTGGCACAAGACTCTGAAACACTATTACATATAACTAATGCCATCTTTTTGCACATTATCTGTTTAACCTTTTCAGTTGAAGCTGGAATCAGTACTGCTAATACTGTTTAAAATTTCCTGTTCTAAAATCCTGGAATTTGGTTTCTACTCTTTCACTTGGAGTATTCAAAGATTTCCCATGGAGCCTCAAAAGCAGAGATACTGGAAGCTTTCAATAAAAGAATACCACTACTTCCAAGTGGAAAGAATACCACTGTTTCCGAAGTGGAAGCTGGGGACATCCAGTATTCAACCCCCTGTTAGGCTGTGAAAATCATACCCTCATTAGGATAAAGCTGCCACTTTTCTGGCATTAGCAAAATCAGCATTTTCTGGATTTAGCACTTTCCAAATGTGAAGTTTGCTGATGTTCCAAGTGTCATTGGTTCATTGTTCTCAGTGAATCTCTGCAAAACCCAATGGTAAAACCTGTGTCACCACCTCTTTGTGGCTGACACCTAAAGAACCCTTCTGAGTGGCTGAAGTGATGAAGGGCTGTGTTCTGAGGCTGATGGCCTCTTCCAAAATCACAGTTCACTCAGGGTGTTCCATAATGTCTGGTCTTAGGCTTTTCTGCTTCAACAACATAGACATTGAACACAAAAAGGTGAGTTTAAATATCAGTATTAAAATAACACAATAGGAGCTCAAGAAAAAACACGATTTCTTGTGGAAATCTGTGCAAAAGCCTGCATTAAGTCACGGACTTTAATTACACAGTTATCATAATACGTCATTTGGGATAACTGTCCCATTCTCTCAAGAATACAGAGCAACCTCAAGGGACTGGGGGAAATCTGAATTATACTTCTTACTCCAGGGAGTATTAAGGAATTATTATTTATTCCTTATTCCTTAATGTATTAAGGAAGTAATATGCAAAATGCAGCAGCATATTTTGCAGCAATCCTGAAAGAAGCAGCAGATCTTAGAAACAGACAGAGGACAATTCATGTTGTAAGGAACTTTGGGAAGTCACCTAGTTCAAGTGCTTCCTCAAGGCAAGATCAGCACCAAATTAAGACCATGCTACCTAAAGCTTTGTTTAGGCATGCTCTGGAGACCTCTGAGAGCAGAGATCTTGGAGCTCCTTGGGTTACCTGGTCCCTTGCCTAAACATGCTCATAGTGGACATTTTTCTGTATTTACTCTCAGAACTTCCCCTTATTTCAGTTTATAGTAACTGATTCTTGTTTTCCTACTGCACACTTCACTAAATAGCTTCCTTCTTGATATTCCCCCCACTGCCACTGGGTAGCTCCTCTTAGGTCCCCTGAAGCCCCTCTCTGCTCCTGGCTGTACAAGACAAGCTCTCTCAGACTCTCCTCACAGGATGAGTGCTCCAGACTCCCAAACATCTTGGTGCCCTCTGTTGAACTCCAGTTTTTCAGTGACTTTCTTGAACTGGGGGCCCAAACCAGCTCCCAGGTGCAGTCTAAGTGGCAAGTGAAGGAAGGGCAAGCCCTGCAGACACGAGCCAGCATGCTGCTGTCTTCATCACTCACAGGGTAACAGCAATGGAATTTAAATTCTAGCCAAAGTTAAAATTGAGAACTAGGACCACAAGTCAGAACTTTTTCATGGTAAAACACTGATCCCATATACAGGAAGACAACAGAAAAAATTTTTTTTTTATTTTACATTCTGCCTTTTCGGTCTTTGTTTCAGACTTCTGACTACTTCCACCAGGTTTTGTTACTGGGTAAAATTTTTTTGTGATATGTAGCACATCTCATTTTCCTGTTTATATTTTATGCATTTTAAACCTGAGGTGTATGTCTAAGATAAGAAAATGTTTGGTAATTAATTTTTTTCACCAGTATGAGAACATAAAGGATTTGAGTAAGCATCAAAAGATACATATTTTCCCTGGAAGCAAAGTCTTTAATTTTAGTGTTTGGCTGTATATCAATGCGCTTGCCTTCAGACTCTAGCACTGTGTCCAACTCCACTTTGCATATTTGCAGGTAGAAGCAATTTACAAAACATGTAATGATTTTAAATAATTGGTAAGCATATACACATGTTTTGGAGTTATTCTGGGTAAATCTATCATTCTTTTTAAAGTCATCACAAAATTCCAAAAATATAACAGACTAATTTAAACTGTTGTAACTGCTTCTGTTTTTAATCTGTTCAGTTTTCATTTATTTTTCATCCTTTACTGAATTTTAAAAAGCCTAGGTATTACTAAAAATAAATTATGTACAAACACTGTATCTATACTTTGTGTAACTCCAAAAAGCTCCCCAACTAAAACAAGACTTGAAGATTTGCCTCAGAAGTAGAGAATGTCTAGCAGACCACAGAGTATTTTTAATAACTATATTAGAACATGAATTCTTTCCTGTTTAAGAAATTCAGCCAACTAGCACAAGCTATGGAACTCATATTTGAATCTTTCTGTAAATAATTATTACCTGTCAGGCCTAATATATAACAAAAAGGATGAGCATTAAAATATTTTTACAATAATATTTTATTGATTTATTTGATAAATAAATATGAGCTAATGAAGGATGCATGATGGTGGTGGTTTCTCTCGCTTGCTTTCTTTCTTTCTTCCTTCCTTCCTTCCTTCCTTCCTTCCTTCCTTCCTTCCTTCCTTCCTTCCTTCCTTCCTTCC
>JAOTQP010001546.1:94503978-94557035 GCA_026413545.1 Cichladusa arquata | reverse complement strand
TCCTTCCTTCCTTCCTTCCTTCCTTCCTTCCTTCCTTCCTTCCTTCCTTCCTTCCTTCCTTCCTTCCTTCCCTGCCTTTTTCCTTTTTCTTTCAGTTCCCACTAGTACTAGGGGTCTGAACTTGCATTTGACTTGTTGTCACAGGATTTAATAGCTAAGGAGGTATTAGAGATTTATATTGATAGAATATGCTTCATGTTGTAAAAGTCCAAATACTAATCATTAATGTTTCGAAAGTCCTATCAGAAATAGATTTTTTCTGATTTATTTTGTATTTATTAATTTGTGATAAAATGATCAAATTATCTCATATGTGTTTGACATGACGGTTTTTAACCACTTGAGAAATCTTGGATCAGTTACCATCAAATTACACATGTCCATGTGTAATAAGTATGATTCAAAATCATGAAGTATAGAAACATAAAATTATTTTGGTTAAAAATCTGTAGATTAGATTATGAACTAGACCAGAATGTGTCATATACACTCCCTCTAAAAAGGATCAGGGCAGACTGTGCCTTTGATGAGCATGCTGGGGATTTTTAAACCAAATTTCATTAGTGATACAAAATATCTGGATGCCTGATGGAATGGATATGTTGATTTATATCTTTCTTTACTCTTTCTCAGACCAATAAAATAACAATCAAATTCAATCTCTTGAGAAAGTACTTTTACAAAGGCATTTCATTCATGGTTGATTTTCAGGGAGTGAGGAAGGATTAGAATAATTGAGACTATGGATCAGCTCAATGAAAGATTCAAGATTATTCCTTAAAGACACATGGGCACATACGCTCATGGTAGAGCTGTGTTTAATGGTTATGACTATTTCAGAAAAGCATATAGAGTAAGAATTTTCCTCATTATTCCCTTTTCTATCAGGTCATAATTAAGAAGACTGGTGTTCACATCCCTCCAATGAGAGAGAATGAGGAATGCAAGGCCTTTTGAGGAAAATGCGTACTATTACTCCAAAATGTAGTGATCTAACCTGCCTATCTGGCTCAGGTACATCTTGAACAAAGATACACCTTTTATCCAGCTCTTTAATATACCTCCTTAAAGCTATATCAGATATCCTATTCTTTTATCAGATATCCTATTCTTTGTTTTAAATAGGCAAGTTCAAGAACTGTTTGGCTTTAGAAATAAGAGTCTAAGCAGTTAGTTGACCCATATGAAAACCGTGCTTCTCAGTTTCTTTTCAGTAATATATTTCTCTGGAGTTACTTCAGATAAGGAATTAAGGCATTGAGGTGTGGGTCCTAGCAGAAGAGAAGGGCAACTTCAGTCTTCTTGGTTACAGAGTTCTGCATAATCAGCAAGCAAGGAGTAAAGAGCATAACACTATTCTGGGTAACCCATAATCAAATTAACCTATTTGGTTGTCAATTAGCTTTCTGCTTCCTTGGCATGTTTTTCCTCACTGTCATAGATGCAAAATAGCTTGTGTGCAAAGAAATCATTGTTAAGAACAAATGTGGTTTTTTTGCTGCTTCCTCCATTAACATACTGTGACCTGAATACTAGACAGAGGTGAAGTGACCCAGGAACCCAACTGGAAGCCAAAGTTTCAAGCACACACTCTAATGTCTTTTAAGCTCTCCTTTTTTTGCTGTCTCCTTCACAGCTGTGCTGTGCTTAGCAGTTTTAGTCAGTGATTAGACAGAGATTCTGAGCAAGTGGAAGCTAAAACTGTACACAGCTTCTGAGGAGTTGCTATTTACTTTAGTGTTGAAAATAGTTTATATGTTTTTGTTTAGTTTGTTTTTCTTTCCCCTTCCTTTCTGGACACATTTATTACAAATCAGGTTTTAATCTACTAGGAGCTTGGAAACTTCAGTTCTACAGCCTGAACCTCCCACTCTGATACTCCTTAGCATACCATAACAGAGCAGAAAAATCTTCACAAAAGAAACTTTTCAGACCTGCAGGACATTCTCCTGAATTTGAGAATGGTTTCTTAGAAAGGAAGACTTCATTCCTAATAAAGCAAACTATTTTGAAGTTTACTAAGGGTAAGATTGGGACTTTTAGCAGGGCCTTGAGCAAAAAACCAATGACCTGCAGCACATGGCAGGGGAAGGGATTAATTATATTGTGTGCATTCTTTAAAAACTCTCCAAGATAACAGTGTTTGGAGAAACAGGAGCTATAAATCTACTAAATCCTTCTCCCTTCCCCAGTACTGACCACATATTAGGTCTCAGGAGGATTATATTTCTGTAGTTACTCTGATCCAGCAAGAAGCAATAGGGGAGCTTTCTCCCCAGCACTCTCCATCATCAGTCCACTGACCTGCTTGGGATAAATTAATTGTGTTCCTGTACCACCTGTGCATGAAAACAACAGAATCACTGATCCTAACTTTTGAAGTTTAGGGCATGTTCCACAGAGCAGAACCTTCCACCACCCCAATTTTATGCTTGAGAAAGAATTTAAAATGCAATTTCCCACAAAAGCTTTTAACAAAATCAAAGGCAAGAGTTATGAACTCATGGGAAAAAATAGGAATGTGTGTGTGTTTGTTTCCTTCTGTTTGGTTATTGGGTGAATTGCACTGTCACATAACCAAGTTGTCTTCTCTTACTGCGGGTCTCTTAGGAGAAAAAAAGAGAGCAACTGCTCTGGATGCTTATCCCTTTAATGAAGTCTATATTATTCTATTTTTGGAAGAAGATTTCCAATGCGACTTTCCATTTTTTGCCTTTTCACTTTTTGAGTCACATTTCAGGTAAGAAACAACAACCTCTTCTGCTAGCCAGGCTTCTGCTGTTGTACTATGACAGTCTAGTGAGTGAGAATCTAAGTTACTAACTCTCAAGTAATGAGAACTACTCAAGATTTATTAAAAACCCCTGAAAAATATCCAGAAACTTTCATGTCCAAAATAGGGGTTTTTTTAATAAAGAAAAGATAACACAGAGAGCTATATGTAGCAGCCTATTCTTTTAGAGAATGGATAAATGGATGAAATATGCAAAACTGAGGCGTTATATCCTATACCATTTTGTGACAGAAACTGTAAAATTAGGCCATTCAGTTCCTGATTCATACAAAATAATACATGTGCCTGACAATCATACAGAGTCCCAAGTTTATAAACTGTCCTGGAGCTGAACCTCCAGAAAAAGGGTCTTTCAAGGATCAAAATTACTATTAGCAAAATTATTGGCATGACAGAAAGCAAATAAACTATTAGTCATTCTCAAGGTCCTGACATAAACACTGAATGAATTCTAAGAAACCACAGCAAAGTACATGCATGAAATCAGGGTCCTAATTCTGCCCTTAATGGTACATTGCTTTTCAGGCAATCTCTTTGCTTCCATTAATATATATTCCCTGGTTTATTCTCTGTTACATTGTGGTCAAACTCATCTTTTCCACTGCTGTGTATGCAATACATGACTTTGTTTTATCTCAGTCATAAATGTAGAAAGCAAACTGTAAAATTATTGATTCAGGAACAGTTCTAAAAAAAAGTTTAACACAAAGTACTGTTGTATTGTCTTAGGAAATATATGAGACGCCAACAAAGTCGTTTTTCCAGGAACCGTATCACCTCATAAGGATCATTGTGAAATAGATTTTTAGTTATCAGAATGAAGAAGTTTGGTTGCTAATTACCACTCAACTGCAGTACCATGGCCTGTACATGCCTAGGATTTTCTGTTCCCCCATTGCAATAAACACACAGCTGTCTGCTTCAAAATTCACTAGTAGCTATAAAATAATGATACAAAGAGCAAAAGTTCTTAATTCTTTACTAAAATATAAAAACACCCTATTCTATTATAAGACCATAAAAAAGAAATAAACGTATTTCAAGTATTGCAAACCTCACAGTAGGCATGAAGAATGCAATCACACTTGACACGTTTCTTCTGTGAACAATGAAGCATGCAGTCATAACCAAACTGCTATGTCTGCATCCTAGCAAATCCATTGACTTTTACTATGGACCAGATTGCATCTTTGCCACATACTCTGTGTCAGAATGAGCAAGCTGAGAAGTGCTTTGATGGTTGCATATGTTGTTAACGTGCAGCCCCAATGAACAGCAGTTTCACGAGAATGAAGCCTCAGTCTATTTAAATATATGTGCTACAGTGCAACCTCTTTCTAGTTCAGCATATGTCCTATATTGGGCTTTATATCTCACCATGATAGTTAAATCCTGTGTTTTTTTCACTGCAGAACTTCCTCTATGGAAACAAATGTACCTATGAGAGCTAGAGATAGCACTATATCTAAAGGAAATATCATATTGCTTCTGAGGCAGCACAAAACTTTTATTTCATTTCTCGGCTTGCTCCTGTCAAGCAGAGATTCAAATAAAGTCTTTGATCAGTGAGAAACCATAACCAACAGCCAGAAAAGTAGATGGGGTTAACAGCTGACATCACTGTTGCTGATCCACAATACATTAAGTGCTCACCAACAGAATGGTGCAAATAAGGCTGACAGTGTCTCATGCAGTGAACAATATTGTCAGCCCTGCAATGCAAGGCTAAGAACAAACTATTCTTAACTCTCACCATCTAAAATCCCGGCAGTCCAGATAGCTAATAACAGCTGGAAACAGGGAAAACAAAACAAAATCAGATAAATTAACTGAGTCTTCTCAATACTTTCTTGCATACCAACTTGTGTACCAAGTTCACAACTTTTTTGGGCTATTTATGAGCAATAAAACAGCAGTGTTGAGTGAAAAATGTCTTCAGATAGTTTATACAGCATAACTGGTACTAATTTTTTTTTTCATAACCATAGGTATTCTTTACATATACATGTAGCTGTTTGAAAATATTAATCTACACTGTTGCTATATTTCAATGTTATGGATTCATTCTCTTTAGAGATATTTGCTCAATATTCTTGAAGCTCTTTTTTTTTTTTGCAAAAGAGGCCATTGTTTATGTAACAACAATGCCATTGCATAAAAGTGCACCACTGCCCCACAGATGACCTTTCCTGAAATAGCAAATTCTAGGAAGAGAGCTGAGGTTCAGCATGTTCCTCAGATCTCCACCTGCCCTTATTGACCTTAAGGGCAAATTGAATTACCTGAATGCAGGTTTCTTTCAAAACCAATTTGCTCCAACAGTAGTAGGCACATCCTCTTAGGAAGCTTC
Organism: Cichladusa arquata; assembly: GCA_026413545.1. Taxonomy (NCBI): domain Eukaryota; kingdom Metazoa; phylum Chordata; class Aves; order Passeriformes; family Muscicapidae; genus Cichladusa; species Cichladusa arquata. The sequence goes on along the minus strand of JAOTQP010001546.1, from coordinate 94,551,891 downwards.
TGAGCATTTTTTTTGTTTTTGTTTTTTTTCTAGAAATCAGATACGTGGCAGCACCAGGGAGTATATGTAAGACACAGGAAAATGAGCTGTAGTGAACAAAGGGTCTTTTTTCCATTTTATAAAATCACTGCTCTTTTCAAGGATAGTAATGGGATTATATCTCAAATACATATATATTTGTACTAAGCATGTATATATGGTAATCTGGGATTGTCTAAGACTTTAAGAAAAGGTTTCAATAAATATAGTTTGTACGTGTAAATTTGAAATTTGCTCCTCTTAAGTGTCTGCAGTGGTAAACCTCAGTTCTCATATATAGAGGCATCTTGGCTATATTCTTTATAGCTAATTTCCAAAAATGTTTTCTCTATCTGTCCATTACTAGTAAAGACTATCATTCTATCATAATTTTCCATTAGAGGAGAAATAGAAGGAACATCTCATCAGCTACTTTTATTGTGGGATGCATAAATCCAGTAAGTCTTTCAGTCTTTAGGCAAAAGTGATATAATTCATAGTGCTTAAAAATGTTCAGGCTTAAGTGCTTAAAAATGTATTTTGTTTAAGAGATGTTATCTTCCTATTACTTAAATATCTAAGACACATCTCAAACCAGCAAACTATTTTGCTGAACGTTGTTTTTGCATCACATTTAGTAGCAACTAGCAATCTTGTCTCACCTTTCTTTCATTTGCTATTTCATCACCTTAAATATTCATCATTGTCTTTTCTTTAATCATAATTACTATTTTCCTTTTTCTAGTTACACTTTATAAATTTTGGTTATTACTTCTGTTTGATTTTAATAAGAAGGCAAAGGACTGCCAATATTAATTTCCTCTCTCAATAATTCTAGTACTTGTCTCATTCAAACTGTAATTATTTTTTGTAAGACTTATGAAAGCTGCTGCTACTATTTTGAGATAACAGTAAATCAGTTTCTGCACATTTTTGGTTTGAGAAGAGGTTGAGCATGACAAGCATCACCCAGAGTCAGTTTTTCTGAGCACAGTTGCAAATATAACCACTTGAAACACAAAGCTTGCAAATAGAAAGATTCAGAAAAGATGAGCAGCCCTCCTAAAACAGCATTAACAACAAAACTTGAATCAGGGAATTGCCAGTTCCCAGCCCCAAGGACAGTCTATTGAGAGATATTGCCCACTGTAAGTGAACATTGTTTTCCTATACTAACAAAACCAACCTGAGTATGAACAGGCAGGAGCATGCAGATCCTGAAGCTCCCCACATTCTAAAGAAACCATAATGAAATGCTGAAGATTAAAAAGTAGGTCAGACTTAATAAATGCATTTTTAAGTAATCCACACTTCAGATCCTGATATAAAATGGATGAAATCTGTGGTCTGTTCAGTAACTAGAGATTCACCCTATTGGCTTTTATTATGCTAAAATTCTTGTGCACACAGAAATGGCTTAGACATATTTACATCAAAAAGGAAATTAAAGAAGCTGAAAAATTAAACTCTCAGTTCTAAATAAGAAAACTGTACAGCAAAAATTGGAGCAGGGCCAAATATAGTTAGAACAGTCACTTTTACACAGATTTTACCTAGACCCTAGTCACTTTTAACACAGATTATACGTGGAAAAATCATGACCTTGCCTAGGAACAGTGGAAATGTCCAAATGATTCCTTCCTGGCCCTCTTTCCTCAACCACAAATAAAACACAATTCTTATTACATGCAAAACAATATCTTTCATTCACTATTAACAGAGTGTTTTTATGAGTAATTTTATATGACTGAAATATAATGTATAATCAACTGCTCCACAGATCTTGCTTTATGCTAGAAAGGACTATAAATTGTAGCAGTTCTAAGTGCTGAATCTGCCTCTGGATGTTGACACTGGAGCTGCTCCACCTTTGCTTCTTATTCTAGATACAAAGCCAAAACATCCTACTGTTAATGCCAGATATAAAAAAAGGAAAGGCAGTAGAAGGATGGCAGTACACTCTTACTTGGAAAAGGAAAGGTTTTGAAACATGATTGTGTTCCACATGGCAAAAATATGATCTCATGAGGCTCCACTGCTCTTTCATTTGCCTGTATTTACAAAGTCGGTGCTCAAGATATTTTTATACTTAAATACAAGTCATTGGCTCTCAGTGGACCTCCCAGGTAGTTCATGTGGGTGTTCTACATTATACTCAGTCCTTAGCTTTTACAAGCAAACAGACACAGCTTCTAAAGGTGCCTGTAACCTGTGAAACCAGTCATGCCATTAGGGAAATTCATAGTAAAAGCAACCAGAGGAAGAAATGGTCTGGTTGTCTGTCTATTACTGACAGCACATCAAAAGCTCAGGATGCTTCCACAGGCACAAGGAGAGCTGATACTCCCTAACAAGTCGAAGAGATCCCTCAGACATCACACTCAACCAAGACAAGTACATTGTCCTCACCTTTACTAAGCTCCTTTCTTATTCTCCTTATTGCTTTTACCTTTATACTGATACATCTCTGTATGTATGTATACACACAGATACCATTGACCAATATCCCTAAGAGTACTGGAATTCAATTTTTTTTTTGTATGCTTAAATTGTTAGAGCATCACCTCACAGTTTTTTGGACTACTTGCACCCTCTCAGTCCTTTGACACATGTGGTGAGTTAAGCATGGCCCAAGGACCATGCTTAGCAGGGATATGCACATTACTCATATTGAGAAAGGTAAAATAGAATGGACTATAGTAATGAAGTGATTGTTTTTAGGGACAGAGAACAAGTCCAAGTACCATTTAGTTTACTTATAAACAAGTGATATTTGGGCCTCAGAAGCAGCACAACCAATGAGAACTTCAGGGAGAAGACTCTTAAACAAGTGTTTTTCATTTTTACAGGTGCCATGAGTGTGAAGATATTCCCTATTTCATCACTCCTTTGCCGGAGCTCTAGTCAAGTCTCTATTCATGTCACCAGAACTCTCAACACGGTTGAAAAGTGCTGAACCAAGCATCAATTCCCCATAGCACTCTATATTTGCAAATCTAGAGACTTTTTTTCATACTTATGGTACCATTCCATTGAAATTGATGGGATTTGGGGGGCATTGTATATACATAATAAATCCAAAGATCATAAACCACCCATACATTCGCATTGACTTTGAGGGTACCGCAGCAGCTCTCTAGTGAGGCTCAGTCCTTTGAGGGATAGTTTTACAGAGTTCTTTATAGCCTACACATAAATTTAGATTTTCCAAATCCTGATAAGATGATGCCCAGGTTCTCTCAACAGGGAAATAAGCAATCATACTTTTAGGATTTCCAAAGCATTCCCTGTGTTTTATGGACATGAGTTCAAGGATTATTAGAATAACTACCCTTTACATACAGACAGCTGAATAGGCCCCAGAATAAACTGTTACTACAGAGGCAAGGGATTGAAACAGATCAGACATTATATCATCTATACACAGGAGCAAGTGGGTGAAATATTTCCCATGCTAGCAAAGCTTGAAGTGACAATCAACAATGTGCAATATTTGGTGAATGCTAAGCTTACGCAATTTCATTTGAGAGGGAAGCAAGTCACAGTTACAGTTTTCACAAAGAAGCCACTGTTGGGGTTTTTTGTTTTTTTTGCTTTGTCCCTGTTTTGTTTAGTTTGAAAGGGTGGAGACACTGGGAGCAGATCAGATGACCCACTGAGGCTTTTATACCACAGCAACACACACAGAAAGCATGAGATTCTCTGAGTGCAGTCCTGAGCAGATCTTCCCCCTTTTTGCTGTCCTCCTGACATGGCAGAATGTCCTTGGTACAGAGAGCCCAGCGGGGGCCAAGGGCAGAGGCAGCTCTGATGCTGCAGGTCGCTGCAGGGCGAGGAGTCCTGCCGGGCTCAGAGACCACGACTGTCACTCAAGGAATCATTAGCAATGAAAAGAGGGGGTGAAGCTCGTTGTGTTGTCATCACGCTGTAAGAAGGTTGGCTGCAGCCCAAATTAACTTGCTTAGGGAGTGTGAATCAAAATGACATGCAATCTGAATGTTAATGAAAATTTTCTTTTGCTTTATACTTTAGATTCCATCCAGAAAGCTGTCATCTGGAAGACATCATCTATCTCCTTTCTCCTTGCTCTCTTCTTAGAACACATATTCGCAAATATAAATGAAAAGAAGGAGCATTTATTTCTCTTAAAACCTATGCTGCTTGGATCTCAGTTTCCAGAGCACTGTATTGTTTCCAGAAATTTCTCTGTGTTGTAGCAGATGGAAAAGGAAAGCAATAGAGAAAATGCCCTGTTTTTCAGGCAAGAGAACTGCAAGGGTTTCACAGGCAAATAAATGTCATTCCTCTAAGTGCTATTTTACAGTAGTGCAGCTGTAGTCACAGAAAAAGTTCCCACTTATGTTACCAGAGGACTGGACTATTCAGGTGTTATTTGTGATATTCACCCGTGTAAGACTGTGTCAGTGAAAATCACATGTTTTTTTCCAACCGGACAATAGAGCTACTCCAATGTGAAACTAGTCTACAGAGATGGAAATAAAAGAGAAGCCTTTAATGTACAATCATCCATTTCCTGGCTAATGTGCAGTCATAAGCCTCATCACTTGGCGAGGAGCATAGTTAATTTTGATTTGTATCAAATTTTCTAACAGCTATTAGAGACTCAAGGATTGCTAAATTCAGAGGTCCTCTTCTCTCCCTCATGCACTTAAAAGGCAGCTCAAACTTGAATTTCCTGTCATATGATGTCCACCACGAACTTGTGTTCTTCATACTACATTTCAAGGAAGCTGCTATATGCCATGCAATGCAAGTAACATGTTTTCAATAACTGAAAAACCCTCTTTCTCATCAAAGTCAAAAGAAAAATTTTAAAAACCTTGAGAGATTTGAGATCATAAAATGGTGAGCATTCCTGGTTTAAATTTAGTCAATAAACTATCCAAATCCCTATTTTAAATCAACAAAAAAACAGATTCTGGATTAAAAGAGAGTATGAATGCCTGAATCTAGTACAAATAGTCTTAGCAAATTCAAACAATTGCTTCAACACAGAAATGTAAACACAGTTCTATCACTGAGAGACCACTCAACATTTGTAAAAGAATTAGGATAAATTGTATTTTAGAATCATATATTTAATTCAAAAGGATTCAGATTTTAGTAAATATCAACACAAAGAAGTCTTAGTGAACTTTGAAGATTCTGTATTTGGGCTTTTTTCAAGTTACATATTTACCCTGTCAAAAAGTTGGTTGGAGAAATGTTTTTTTCTGCATTTGAGACAGTAGCACACTCAAGAACTAATGCAAAACAGACTGAAGTCAACCAGGAGTATTCTGGTTTGGAAGGGATGGCTGTATCTGCTTAAAGCTGAGTTTCTGATTTAGTGTTATGTTTAGTCAGTGTGTATACTGTTGTATTTCGAAATATTGAACCAAGAACTTGGATTGGAATACAAAAGGATGAGTTAGGTCACTAAATAAAGATTCAAAAGTGTTAGTTCAAAAATTTAAAACTGTGAAGTCCTGTGAGACACCAACATTTTTGTAGTCAACTAAGGTCATCTGGGCTGCCAGGCATGCACAGCTGTACATCTCTGCATTTACATGGGATAAATCAGACCTTCTCTGAGCAAACACAACCTTAAAGAACCAAGAATTGACTAAAGAGAAAAGGGCAATGAACTGAGTTTGCAAATCTTTGTGGACAGGACAATTCTGGAGAATAAGATTTCATTGTTTTGTATTCTTGTTATTTTACTCAGCAGTAAACTACTTTAACCATTTTCTGCCCTCCATTGTGACATCTGCCCATCCCAGTGCACTTCTTTGTCAGAACACATTATAAACCAGAAAAATGAAATTACCCAAATAAAATACAAACACTTTGGGGAGCCCTTTTGTAGCTCACATCATTCACTGAGGCTGTCTCCAGGACAATGTACAATAGATCCGTCAGCATAGCAAAAGGCAGCAGAAAAGAATACTTGACTACTTAATATTCTTTCATTCTTTTTTTTTTTTTTTTTTTTTTTTTTTTTTTTAGGGCAAACTACTTTCTTGTGGTCTTATAACTCACAGTTTAATTTATTTTTACTGTTAAAATATGGTCGCTAAAAATATTATTTGGGCTCTATTACCAAGGCCACAGTGTTAGCTAATCTGTACCACTGGTACCTCTTGCATGGGGAAGGAAAAGAGTTGTTTCTCTGCAGCTAAGGGCAAACACAGTTGAAAGCTTTATGTACGGTCCAGCCTTTTTTGAAGCTCTTGTGTAATGTCTAGATGTGATGATCTGAAGCTTAGATGTGATGATCAGATAAATTTGAAACTGTGCCAAATTAAGAAGCAATGCATAAGGAACTGTGACTCAGGCTTGCTTGCAGTCACTTAGGTCTAATTACAGCCACTTTACTGATGTGAAAGGTAGTCTCATTATAATTTACATGCTTAGAAGCCGGAAGCAGGTGTAATGTAAAAGAGATTGGTTACTTTATTTCTATTTCTCTGTATCTCCTCAGCATGCTATTTAGACTGAGACTCCTTTACACATGGGTAGAGATGGAGTAAGTGAGACTTAAAGAAGCAAAGAAAATTTATGTCCCTTTAAAAGCTCTTTCTAAAGCAGGATCGCTGTATTTAACAGATGTATAAAGACTGTGTACAGAAAATGCTACTGTAAAGTTAAATAATTTGTGATGAATGTTGGCAACTTGAATAATTTCGAAGTTAAGAAATACCAGGCTTGTTTTTCATATAGGCAACCCATTTGCTCACTTGTGCAGTTCTACTGAGCAGAGAAGAGAGGGAAAAGATGGTATGTGACCCCATAGAGAAATTTAATATATTCAAGATGTACAAAAGCTAGAGGCATATCCTAATCTTCATATGCTTGATTATGGAAGCAATGTATTTTTATGATTATACATGAATTTCCCTTTTCTTTTTTTTTTTTTTTAGTGCTAAGAGGAAATCTTAATTGTGTTAAACCTCGTCCTGTCCTTGTCATGCATTGCTAATATCCTTCTATCCTGAACTTCCAGCACTGCCAGACAGCTGTGACAGAAGTCTTATCCTAGTACACTGCCAGGCAGAAGGATGTTGCTATTTAAGTGAGAGCATGGCGTGCCCAGTTCTGTGTCCTCTGGTTCTCCTATTTATCTGTACAGCTAAGGCTATTTCCATCGCCACACAAAGCTGAAAATCTACTGCACAGGCTGAGATGTTCATGTATGCCCAAAACAGGAGGTAAATCAAAGAATAAATGTAGCTGTTACTTCTCCTTCCCTCTCATTGCCTCTTGAAGATCTTCATTCCTTTGTGTTGCCTAAATCAGAAAACTGGAATGAATCTTTATGGCAGAGTTTAATGGAGAGAAGTAACTTGCAGGACATGGAATAGCCCAAAAATATTCCTATGCCATTTGATACCTTCCAAGGCTGCATCTGTACCAGAAATAAAATGGGAGACATATTATTGTACTGTTCTGTCCCAGCATAGCTTACAGCTCCATGGCTAAGCTATGTCCTCCCCAGGAAGAGGTGGGATCCTTTGCACTGCCTGTTGAGAAGAAATCTTGGTGTGTACTCTCACCAAAACCCATGTCGAAGCTTGGTCTGGAAGGGTGAATTGTCACAAGACAAAACTTTATGAGGTGACATCCCTGCTAAACACACAGACAACTACAAACAAGGGTCAGTCTTACTGCCCATTAGCTTATTATTACTCATGATAGATTTAATAAAAGTGTGACTGAAGAAGGAAGAGTTGTCTGCTCTTTTCCATTCTGCCATCTCTCAGCAAATCCTGGGAACTTAGCCTGGTGTTGCTGCTCCTACTGCTGCTCTGGCAGTAATACAACCCCAGCCTCTGGATGTTCCTATATTTAGCCATTATTACTGCCATTGCCAAAACATGCCAAGGAGTGCAAACTGAAGTAATGATGATAGAAAACTCAGCAGCAGCTCACTAAATAATCACAGCATTAAAAACTCGCCTCCTTACTTCTTGTTAAGCCTAAGGGGATTTCTTTTGGCAGCAAAGCCTTGCACCTGTAAGACTTTAAATGAAAAGGTAGCAAGAATCAGTTATGAAGCAGAACAGTAGGAAACTTAGAAAAACAGCTTCTATTTGTGTAGTCTACACCCATCTTTGCCAGGTAAGAGACAGACCCTTGACCTATGACAGTTGTCAAAGCATCTTTAAATTACAGAGCAATGCAGTAGATCCATGAATCAATATCAGTGCATTAGCCAGCACCCTGCTGCTGTGAGTCATCTCTCAGGAAAAGTAGATAATATGCCAAATGTTTTGCTTTCAGTTTGCTCCTTGAGTAGGCAGAAGTACAAAGATTTGACTACTCAGAACTATTGCAGGATATTTTAACTTACATACACTTTTTGCAAATTCACCACATCTTCTGGAAATCACGTACCACAAGTGATCACTGCTGCAATCTCAAACTCACACTCTTCATGCACAACCATTACAAATATGCCTATAAAACATTATTACATGGTCTATGCAGAGTTACTGCATGAGGGAATAGAGATCACGTACCATGTGGCCTCATTTTGTGCCACCTCAGGTTTCAGTGCGTGAACTTCAGTCAGAGGAAGCTTAAGACCAGGTTACATATGAAGGATATGACTCAGTTGCCCATAATTACTAGTTTTTGTGTCATTGCTGAGACTGTCTTTTCTGCAAAAACTGCTGATGCAGACTACTACAGCACAGGCAAATTTTACATTTGCAGGAAAGACTCAGGGTGGAGTTCTTTAGAGCCCCTGTTTTGCCTGCTGTTTCTGCAGGCACAGTTGTGAGCTGTAACATTTGGACCTGAGCAGGCATATTCAGAAACAAGAGTGAAGTCCAAAACATGATTTGTTTAAAAGCAGTTCTACAAAATCGCCCAGAACTTAATAAAAGCTCACTGAGACACCCTGACAGTTTTAGACTGCTTTTTGCAAAAGTTTAAGCAAATACTAAGGGTACCCTGGAAGAGGTTGAATATCCAAACCATTTGCACATGCTGTCTTAATTGCTTCCTTTTGAAAACGCAATATCTTTGAGGCACTTTGTAAGTGTTAATAATAGTCACTTGAATATATAATTCTCTCACTTGAAGGATGCACCATTTATTTTTGAAATATATCTTCTTGATATAGTATTATGAAATTATTTAGACCTGGAATCTTTGATGGTTAAAATTTAGCCACTTTTCAGATCCAAACTGTTAAAAAATGAAGAAAAAAAAAAAAAAAGGAAAAAAAAGGCATTTAAAATTTAATATATGACTGAACAATTGACATAGTTCATGGTATGCCTTTTCTCTCTAGTGTTGGTTTCCTTGATAAACATCATTTTTCTACTTGAAATTCCCTTCTCTTTCTTGGTAGGAGTCCTCCGCTCAAAATATTGAAAATAAATAAGTAAAAATGCCTCAGCTTTTCTTCTGCAAAGCTAATATGGAGCATAAAAATGTAATTAATTATATCAGACAATGTAAGAACCACTGCTTCTTTGATATCTAGAATCAAAGAAATATCACAACTGGATGTTTTGAAGGTCAAAATACAAACACATCCCCATCTGCCAACTCATTGTTGATTGTGTGTCTGTGTCACAGACAAAAAATACAGGATATATTCTGCAACTTTTTAAACTTCAAAATTTCTGTACTGTTAGAGATTGCCTTCTTCCTTCTTTACTTAGTTCCAAATGTGCCTCTTAGCCTGATTTATGCAACAGTGTCATCTGATGTCTTCAGATGTCTTTGCTCTGGATGTTTGAGAGAAGAGGTCTTCTGAGTGCTAGAGTAAAAGAGATGTTTGCAGATGCTGTCAGAACTAAGAGCCATTCAATAATTAACATTCAATAATTAACTATTTGAAGGCTTTAAAAGAAAGCCTTAATGTTTCTGAATATATTTCCCAAAGCCTGTTGGTGGTCATTTATGTTAGTTTTGCTACATTCTACCTGAAAGGATGGGGAAAATGAGCCTTGACAGCCTCCTGCAATGATGGAAGCTCTAGTGAGGCAGTGGCTACTGTCAAAAGAAGCACTTTGGAATTCTGCAGGACATCACAGGAGAAGATAGCCAACAGGCAGGATAAGTCTGGGAGAACAGAGTCTTACATTGGTTGAACAGACAGACAAGAAAAACACACAGGAGGCAAATAAATACCTATGCTTACATTCATCTTCATCACCAGCCATAAGTTGCACAAACCTTGTTCTTAGTTGAACAGGTAAGTATACCTGTTCACATTTGTGGACTATCATATCTGTAAATGTGTCTAGTGGCTGTGTTCCTCTCCTGTACGCTCATGGAACCTTTCTCCCCAGTAAAGGTCAAGTCATGTTTTTATTGCCTTTGCTAATTTTCAAGTCAAATATAGCTAAAGAGTTTTAATTCTTTTTCTTTGATATTTTTTTCTGATGTTTCCCAAATCCAAGGAGAAGTATCATTGATAGTTGTGGGTGGGTAGATTTTGGGTGATTATTGTTGTTGGTTTGGGGTTTTTATTTAATCTTGCATTTTCTATTGGATATTTCCACTTGAATACAAGCTATTTTAAAAATAATAGCCAAAACAATTTTTTTTGCTAGTTTTACTTCTTTGACTTCAGTTTTGAAACCACTCAGATTAACTTGGAGCATGTATCCTCACTTAAATCCATCACACACGTCTGTCCAAATGCAAATTTAATTCACTGTCTCTGAAAACCAAACCAGACAAGCAAACAATAAAAAATGATCATGCCTTGTAAAAGAGAGTCATAAAGCACAACAACTAGAAATGTTAACAGAGGAGAAAGGGAGAGAACCATTCTAAGAATCTATTCTCCTTGACAAGTGGTATTTATTTAAACAGTCTTCTGCTTCGTTCTCCTGATTATTACACAAATATTTTATGCTCTGGTTGTTTTACAAGTGCATTAGCTCTTAGGAGAAGTACAGTACTTTTATTAGTGCTCTATGAGACTGTTATACAAAAACCCACCTGGGAGGTTTAAATTTTATATCCTCAGCTCTACTAATTGTTCTCTAAGGGATTAATTAGAGTAACTTTTTAGCTTTCCAACAAGTTCATATTCATACTTACACTGAGTTAAGAAAAACCTTGCACAGTGATCACAGAAAAATTCCGTTTGTTTCATATTGTACCTAAACCTTCTGATAAGGGCTCACAGTAGTTACAGTAAAAATAAATGTACATAAAAAACATAAGAATTTTAAAGTAACATATTCACATTTCCATTTTGTTTTGTCTTCTGAGTTCTCTGGACAAAGGTAATTATTTATAAATAATATAAGGAAGAAGTTGAACACAGTTAGAAGTCACTCATGTTTGTGATTGAAAATTCTTGAGATAAATTTTACTATGATCTATGCTGACTCGATGAAAAATACCCTCCAGTCCCTGTCCAACCCACTCTCTTCCATGGTAGTTACGAATATCCATTTTGGAGGTGGTGGTGCTCCTGCACCTTTGTGAGGAAAGTTCTCACTGTCCCTGGTCTTTCTTGTGACCATGGCATCCTGCACTTTGATAGCAATCCAGTAACTTTGAAAATTGAATCATTTTTCTGTTGGCCAAACAAGTATGGCAGCAAAAGCAGAATATAATGCTGGAGTAAAATTAAGTTAATTCTAAAAGCATGTAAGCTACCAAATCTAGCTTATGCATTTCAAAACAAGCAGAAGTCAATCGTAACAGAAATTTTATTGATATTTGTCCATATTAAAATTTAATTTCAGGATCTTCTGTATTTTCATTAAAAAATCGTCCTATCCCCTTATCCTTAATCACTATCCATTGGAAGTGCTGATTGACCTGGATATAGCCTTCAAGGATGGACAACTTGGATAAAGGCACCCTTTATAAATCTCTCCAGTCACTGAGGATCTCACTGACTGTATAAACATCCTAGGGGTATTTCTAAAACCTTTAATCTTGATGCAGCCTGACTCTAGCCTGTTTCCATTTTTTTTTTTTCAAACAAGGAAAATATGGCTGAGATTACTGATGTGAAGGGAGACACTGAGCTGCAAGGCATTCAGTTCCTATAGACTCAACCTACAGAGCAAGGTCAGGTTTATCTTGCAGACTGCATGTAGCTTGTTCAGAGTTAGTTTACATATTTCCAAGCTTTCTGGTGTGTCAGAGGCCAACTTCTCTGTGAAGACTTTTCTTCATTGAACAGTTTTGTTTAGCTAACACTTTAACTCTTACATTTTTTTTTTTCCCTGGAAGGTCTCAGTAGTCTGGTAGCTATGGCTTCAGCAGCTTTACAGAGGAACTCATGCATTACGAGAAAATCTCCCTCTGGTGATCCAAGCACACAGTTTGACCTTAATGAATAGACAGGTTCTAAAACAGAAGGCAAAAATTGTTTAGATAAGGGCCTTATTCTGTGGAAAGATGTTTCTGTGAAAATTTTCAGTATTCTTTAATACAATGCCAAAATACTGATTCCCCTACTAAAAAAAAAATAATAAAAAACAACAAAAAAAAAATCCCCAAACCAAAGAAACAAAACAAAACAAAAAACAGACACTTCAAATTATTTCCGCAGAGTTAGGGAAAACACCAGCTCTCAAATGTGAAGAGTGTGTAACAAGCAATTGTCTAGCCTGGAAAGGCAAGCAAAGCACCTCTTTAGATTGTGGGGTTCTATTTCAATGAAAGGGATTAGAATCCTTCAATATTTATAGTACATTTGAATTATGTAGTAAACATCTACCCACTGGCAAAAATACGAAACCTTGGACAAAGTTTAATTTCATGATTTACTATAGTACACTCAGCAAACTATTGCAAGTAACTGTGCCACTGCATGCAGGAGCTGCCACAAATGTCAATTTTACACTTGGCAAATTTGGAAACCCTAAAGATGATGCGCTTTCTGCTTTGCTGTATAAGAGCTTCCACCCATTGGCAGTCAGAGTCATGATGTTTAAATTTAATTTTCTCTAATGTAATCGTTTTTTTCTTGCTGTGTTTAAGGCAATTTGAATCAATATCCCATGCAAGTCATTTAGATCCAATAGCTGTAACCATTGCAGGCAGTGAATTGTCTAAAGGACAAATAATTTGGGCTGAATTTCCTACTTTCTCTGGCTGTTTATAACAGTATTCACTTTGATTTGACTTCATTTTTTAAGAAAAAATAATAATAAGTTTAGCAATAACTTCATAAAAACAAATGTTTCCTGAACTGCTATTCAACCTTGAATTAAAAAAAATAATTGAAAGAAAGAACAAGTTCTGCTGGCTTGTCGTCCTATTACAAGGTAATGGTTTAATCAGGTCTGTCAAGTCTTACCCTTTTCATTTAGCTCAAGGATCCACTCACATAACTTCCCAGAATATGACACTTTCCCTGGGGCTGCACTTCTACTGCTTCTGGACCTCTCACAAGGAATTCCCCAACACCAGAGCTGCCCAGTGAATGGCTTCTTTGAGAAGGGAAGACCATGGCACCAATCAGCCACCTGGAAGGTCACATACTTTCTAAGAGGGCCTAGGCCAAGGAGCAAGCTTTCATCTGTTTTGTCCCACAGTCTCATGTAATTGCAGGGGAGAAGGTGAGAGATGCTTCTCACGTAGGAGCCAGTCTTTCATTCAGCAGCTCACAGAGGAGTCATGTCCCTGCCTCACCTCTCTCTAGAGGATAAAGCATTGCACTCCTTCAAAGGCAGTCTCCTCTCAGAGCACAGGTGCTTCCAAACTGGCAGAAGACTCACCAAACTTGAGTACATATGTCTTCCTCCAGAGAGAAACTGTGTAGAAAACACAGATCCCCAGGTTGTGCTGCTCCACAATATTGGGAATTCTATGGGTACCGAGGGAAATAGGTCAAGATACGACTTGACATTTTATAAAGTGGCAAGATGACATTTCCCATAGTGTCAGAGACTTGCATATTTTCCTTAAAGGAAGGGGTGCCCTACATCATTGCAGTGAAGGTTTTGGCTTTGGTTTGAAAATCAAATTTTCAAAGAAAAATTTTCAGCAATACGACCCACAGACAAGAGAAATGCTTGCAGCATCAACCTCCACTGCAGCACATGAGACACATTAATTTAACCAAGCTATTTTTCTTCACTCACAAATCAAAATCTCCAATACCATGCACAAAAGATATAAAAAATTCATTGAAAGATACTGCATATATATGTTTGTTCTAACTACTAAGTGGGATGACTGGGCACAAGAAAAAAAATTGCATAAGTTGTTCAAGAGAATTGAACACTATTCTTATTCCACTCAAAATTATGAGATATAAGAATTAAAAAAAAAAAAAAACCTGTTCTTTATACCTTAGACTTCATCAGAAACAGGATTAGAGAAACACAGGCATAGCTTCAACAGGCAGGATACACCAAAAGAACCTTAGTCAGATGCTCAGAGGAAGAGATACCAACAAGCACTTCAAGAAACTGTTCATCTAAACTTACTCATGCTGGCTTTGTCTATGACAGATCAAATTAGTTTGATCTATCTGGATTAAAGGATTAAGAATCTTTAATGAAACTTTGACAGATATAGTTTAAATTAGCGATACAATTTTCATTAAGTAACCCTTAATTATATGATTTTCTAATCCCAATCTTTAAATTTAATATTCTATGGATCCTCCAAAATGTATTGTTTAGTCAGAGACCACAAACACAGACAAATAAAATCCCTGAATTATGCAAGACTTTGTGTGAAGGTGTTGCACTTGGAAAAGTCTTTAATGGCAATCTATGTTACTGCTGGGAAGCAATAAAATTGTTGCATACTTTCTGGTATCTAATCTCTTAATCAATATGAATTCCCAGTAACAAGCAATGAATTCCAACCTAATTGAAACAATTAGCCTAACACTGTTGTCAAGAAAATACACTATTATAAATCATGACATATTAAGTATTAATTTCTTAATCTAATTTGAAGTATGACTGCACACAGCCTCTCCATGATACTTACTGTTGATAATACAAATGTTGGCTGTGAGCCTGCAAAGCGATCAGTGTGAGTTTATATTGGCATGGTGGGTCTGCAGATTTACATTACTTTGTAGAATGTAGTGCACAGGGAAAATGGAAATAAAGAAATACTGCAGAACTTGTTTATAGTTGGCTTTTCCAATCTGGAAATCTTTTCTACAGAACTCAAGATCACTTTTGCAAAACCTAGGAAACAAGGCTCTGATGCATGCAGAAATAGCTTTGAAATAACTTGTTACTACAACAAAAATTATTCCTAATTTAGTAACTTAATTGTCTTACTCTTGATTATTACAAATTTAATTCTTAAATTATGAAGATGGAGCTCTTAAACTAGAGGACTCTAACAGTTTATTGTATTCATCCTTGTGTTGTGTGTTCACACAAAATTATTCCTATTAGGTGAAAGATAATAAAACATAATAAGACATAATAAAAGACAACTCCCTGTGAAAAACACAGTCTCTAAACAGCAAATGTAAAATAACAAAGATAATAAGAAACGTTGATATTCTCCATAGTATTTTAGAGAAAGGACAACTGAGAAATCAATTTCAGCCAGATGCCTCTCATTTACACTAGTGCATACAACTTGTCCTCTAAATTCCTTCATAGCAAAACAAAAGATCTAGTCCCTTACCTCTCATATCAGTTCATCTCACCCAGAGGTAAATATCAAAATCAGCTCAGTAAAGTTGTACTAAAAAAGTGCCTGTTATGGGAAATATTGTGGTTTTAGGTCACATCTGAGTCTCTGGTGTCCATGAGTAAGCTCTGTCAATCAAGGAAACCTAAGAACACTTTGCTTCATCAAATTTTTACTATTCAAAAAATAGATACCTAGTCTTAGTTAATTTTCTTTGTTCTTACTATAGTTAATAGAGAAAGAGAAGGTGATCTTCTTGTCTCTGTCTTTGAATGAGATTATTTTCACGAGCTCAAACAATGCATTTTTGTTTCGTATGTCTTAAGTTAGAGAACCTCACACTGTCAGGCTTACTCAAGCCTGTACAGAAAAACTACAGCAAATTAGGAAATCAAGAAATGTGTCAAATCCCAGATGACTGTTTCAGCCAAAACAACACGTTTCTTTTCTGAGGTGTCTCTTTTGATTTGCTGCCTGATAAAACAGTAGTGAAATACATATAAGGGACCTACCTTATATTAGGAAGATCTTAAAAACCCTTGACAAATAAAAATCTCTGTATATACACCAAGACAGTTTTGGGACCATGTAAAATATAGCCAAATTGAGAATTATATTTTATATCATGTAATAATGAACAGAATATTGTTGCAGAGAATGGCAAGAATAATCTCCCAAGAAATTTTTCATAAACTGGCATACATCCCAAAAGAAATTTTATGAAGCTCTGTATCCTGTCCTTTCTGTTTACAGAATGTACAATTTACATTTTATTTTATTTAACAGACTTATTGGCTGTTTTATGGACCACATATCTAAAAACGTAGTAAAAATAGATGAGACCATTTTTAAGAAAATTGCAGTAGAACAGAATACTTCAGTTCAAAGGAAACTACAACAATCTGATGATTGTCCACCTCCCTGAACACTTCTGGGCTGACTAGCAGTTGAAAATGTTGCTAAGGGCATTGTCCCAATGCCTCTTAAACACTGACAGGTTTAGGACATTGATCACCACTCTAGGAAGCCTGGTGTAGTGTTTGACCACCCTTGCTGTAAACAAATGCTTCTTAATATCCAATCTAAACCTCACTGGTGCAGCTTTGAAACAATCCTACGTGCCCTGTCACGGGATACCAGGGAGAATAGCTCAGTTATAAGAATATATGAAATGGGATGATTCAAAACAGTAGTTTGTGGTTTGTGGTTTTTGTTTGTTTTTTCTTTTTTTTTGTTCCAAATCTCTTACAAACTCATGGATTCTTGAGTTATATCAAACAATCTAATTGCACCTAACATCTTTAGAGGAATTTGTACTTAGACTATGATTCTATATTGCCATTTTTACTATTAGACCCTTGCCACTAAATCAATAGAAGCCTAATCTGCCTCTAGAGATCACAGTATTTGCAAGAGCTTACTCTTCTTCATGGGTAATTTGAGATCTATGTAGAGCTTTCATGTCAGTAATGATGAGGTTTGGGACATAAGTAAACAACCACCCATAATTTTATGAAACAGTAGTCCCTCAAATGAACAGCTTCAAATGCAAAGCAGAGGATGTATTTAAAAAGTCTTGGAAAAAGTTTGAAAATGTAGAATCCTAAGTGCATTGGAAACTAAGCAAAAAAAAAAAAAAAAAAAAGAACAACTGTCAGTGTTGATCTAACATGCTAATGGGAGAAATTTTTCAAAGCATCTCTCAGAGCTGAAGCATAATTCTGCTGTAAGTTAATGGGAATCCTAAGCCATGTAACCATGATAAAAATTAGACTGTGAATGACAGAATTGCAGAATTTCATAATGGTTGAGTTTGGAAGGGTCCTATGGAAGTTATTTAGTCCAACTCCCCTGGTCAAGTAGGGTGACCCAAAACCAGCTGCCCGGGGCTGTATTTTTAATATCTCCAGGGATAAAGAGCACACAGCCTGCCTTAGCAATGTGTTCCCAGTACTCCATCATCCTTTAAGTAAAAATATGTTTCCTGATGTTCAGACAGCCCATCCTGCATTGGAGTTTGTGCCTCTTGTTCCTATCACTGGGAACCACTGAACAAAGCCTCCTTTCAGATATTCACATGCATTGCATCCTCCTTTAAGGTAGGGTAAGGTATAGATTGATAAGATCCCTCCTGAGCCTCCTCTTCTCTAGGTGCAATGGTCCCAGCTCTCCCAGCCTTCCCTCACATATATGGTACCCCAGTCCCTTAACCATCCTTGTGTCCCTTTGTTGAAATCTCTTCTGCACATCTGTGTCTCTCTTGTACAGAGAAGCCCAGGACTGGACACAGTACTACAAGTGTGGTCTCTCCAGTGCTGAACAGAGGGACAGGATCACCTCCCCTCCCCTGGAGTCTCACCTAGCCCAGGGTACCATCTGCCTTCCTTGCAGAAGGAGCTCCCTGGCTCTTGTCGAGCGAGTTGTGCATCAGCACCCCCAGCTCCTTTTCAGCCATGCTACTTTCCAGCTGATCCCCAACACATCATTCTATGTAGAGCTGTTCTTCCACAGGTACAGAACTTTGCACTTCTCTTTGAACTTCATGGGGTTCTTGGTGACCCATTTCTTCATGTATCCATTAAAAGGAATTTTTCTACCATGTTAAATGTTTTACTCCTTGTTACTGAAATTGAACTCATGTTGTTCGATCTTTTTTCTGAAAGAAAATAAAAATCCATGGTTTTCTTCCCTTCATGGACAAGTGTATTTTAATTCTAGTAACTTCCAGTAGAAAACAATCGAAATTGTAAGATATGAATACTCCCTTGTCTGTACAACTTTCAAAATATAACAAAACTTTTTCAGTTTTCAGGGGATGGCAGGCAGAAGCTCTCCCGACACACTCAACAGAAGTGATGAAAAGGACAATTATATTTTGTTAACAAACAAACATTCAGACATAAGGTAAAATTATGCCTGAGTGCACAGAATTTATTTTTCCCAATAAAGATTTAGTAATAAAAATGATGAAAGACTTATTAGTTCTTCTCAGTGGAAAAGTGATTTGTAATATTTTATGATATGGTACAGATTGCTATCAGCAATATGTAGAGCAAACTACTTGAACAGAACAAAAGTGTCATGTGAATCAAAATGCAAATAGCCCACTGGGGGTGCATATAATAATTCTCTAGGGGTTTTGTTGTTGTTGTTGTTATTGGTTTGGTTTGGTTTGTTGGGGGTTTTAATAGAGCAAGTATCCAAATTAAAATAAAGCTTCATTAATTTGACACACTTGAACTGGACTAGGACCTCAAGAGGGACCCAAGGGAGAAGGATCTATTGAAGCTGTTCAAGTCAACAAGCACATCTCTAGAAAATCGAGGTTTTAAATTGCTTTCTTCATCCTCACCTCATTGGTGCTTACACTACTGAAAGAAATGGCTTCAACATGTACATGGTCTGATTAATTTCATGGTACTTATAAATTTGATTCCATTATAAATTGCATTGCAAAGTACTATCTTCAGCTGAGATGAATGTCTATACATAAACATGCATAAATTCAGTGGCACTGACTAGATCTGCAATGCAATAAAACAGAGTGGTGATCTGAAGGTTCCTAAAGGGACGTGAAAATAGGTATGCCAGCAGGTAGGAACAGTCAAACTGCTACACTAATACAGTTCTTTTGTTCCAGCCAACGTACAGCAATGTAAAATTATAGTAATGGCCTGATCCTTGCTTTTCAGGGTAGGCAAATTAATGTATTCAAATTAGTGGTTTAGTAGTTTAAATTAGTTGTGGTTTAGTTTCGCCACCTCCTGTTTTGTTCTAAGCATTCTGAATTCAAACTAGCTAATTGAGATATCAGCGCTAAAGGATGAAGTTAGATTGGCTTGATGGACTTAGAACTTTCTAAACACGAGAGAAATTTCCAAAAATTAAACTCTAAGAAAGAGGAAAAAAAAATCTTTTAGACATCATTTTCACCTCCTCTTCACGTATAATATAAAAGCTACATACAAACTATCAAGTCATAAACACTCTTGCCTTAAATCAGGGGCAAATTGCATGAAGAAGAATTTATTCTCAAGGCACTTCAAAATGTAAAATCACCAAATTTTAAAACACAAATCAATATGAAGACAGTGGAAATAATGTCATGAGACATTTCAGGAATAAAGAACTTTTTATGAGTTTTCTTCTCTAAGGCATACAACACCCCTTTCATTAATTTATTTAATTTATAGAAAGAATTAGAAATCTTGGAATTTCATTTCTTGGAATTGTATTTTGGCATTCAAAGCTTTGCAGTGGCTAATTACAATATTTTGTTGCAAGCATCCTTGCATTCCAAGCCAGTTTCTTTTTCTTGTCTCACCACTTAAATACTCTGTAAGGTAAGCAGAAAGTGCATTTCACTGTTGAGCTTTCCATGGAAAGAAATGTCTGCCATGAACACCTGAAATATCCTCATCACCAGAAAGATGCTTTAGAAATGAGTATTCTATATTAATTTGTAATACCTCTTAAAATAAAGCAAAGTCCACAGAATTCCTTTTTCTGAATATCCCATCTTGCTATTTTTGTGTCCATTGTCAAAATTGTGAGTCTTGTGGCTGGCAATCAGAAATGTTAGCCTCCATAGTATGATTATTTTCAGTGTCTGAACAAGTACTTTTCTGTTTCTGCTGTGTGATTGAGAAGTCCCCATAATTATCTACAGTATCACATTAGCAGTGACAGTAAGAAAACACACTAGTAAAAAATTCTGGACAAGTTCCTTTGAAAAAGATCTTTTAATAAACTATTTTTTTTTAATTGCATCTTTAGAGAAATCTTTCATTCTCTATTGCCACTGTTTATATTTCACAATGGGAGAGCTACCTGATTTTCTAGTATAGTTTTGACATTTGAAATTCTGGAAAAGTGCTAAATGTTAGACAGCAATAGTAAAAAATTATTTGTTATTTAAAAAAATCATTTGGGGTTGGAAACAAGGGGTTTTGAACCAGGAGATGTCTTTTGAGGATTTATTGTTGAGGGGAATCCCTCAAGACACTGGTAGAAAACCACTTTTCCTAATGGAACCTCAAAGTGTAAAATAATGAAATCTATGCCAGGTTGTACTTTACAGAATAATCTAAATTGTATACCGTGGTTTGATTTCATTCTATTTTTAATTTTTTACAATTATTAATAATAGTTAACTTAAAATAGTGTTACTTACTTTATTTCTAGAATAAAAAATAGGAATGTCTAAGTGTTACGAGAACTCCATATTTATCTTAAATTTATTAGCAAGCAACTGAATGCGTGAAGCATACTCAAAACTGGGAAAAACCTAGAATGCAGTGCCACTAGACTTTTTATATGTTCATGCTCAGTTAGGGTAGAATGCACTCCTTTGTTCAGCCAGCCAATGTGTGTTATACTCAATTTCATAAAGAACAACTCTCAAGATTTAGAAAAGATAATAAGAGTACTAATGAAATAAGAGGAAAGGGTCAGTGTACATTCCTGGTCAGATCAACTCAGTTTAAGTGAGCCATAAATTAATTCTGCCAACTGAGGAAGTGTCTCAAGCCTGTGAATAAATCACAGTAAGTTGGTCTGTTACACTGGGTGCACTTAAATAAAAGTTTGTGTTTATAATCTCTCATATAACAGAATAATTCAGAAATATTAATGTTTACCATAAATAACCATCTTAAATGAATTTTAACAAGCAGGAGGGTGAGTAGAATTTTATGGTGACTGGACCATATTTAAAGCTTTCAATTACAGCAATATTTTCAAAGATTTAATCTTGTTCTGAATACTCACATTGGGTTCATTCTCATAAAATTAATAACTACAGCAATTCACACTTATGAAATATTCTTTCTTCACGTTTCTCTGTCTTGGCCTCTTTTGGTAAGTTTGTAGTATGATTCTTTCCTATCTTAAAGTGTGAAAAATAGGGCGACTTCTGAAAGCTGTACAAACATAAGACTTCATACATAGGCTACAACATAACATTTTTCCAGGCAAGAAATTAAGAAATTAAGGTTAAGGGAAGTACCTCTAATGCACTTTTAAAATTTCAAATTAAATTTTCCGGACTGAAGTCTTTCTGGTTAGTTAGACCTTGACTAAATTTACTTCAGAGCCTATGGTCACTCTAGCAAAAACCATGCAAGATCCTACACTTCCTTGAGCAGTCACAGAAGAAAAAGAAAATAAACAAGCTTGAAAACCTGGTACTATCCAGCACAAGTTCTTGCTTGACATTAAGATCACTGATTAAAACAGTAGCTTAAATTATCTTGAAAAGGTTCAAGCCTAAGCTAACTCTTTCAGTTAAATGTGCAATTACCTCTGGTCCTTTTCTTGCTCTTGTAAAATCTAAATCTGAAATTACTTTTCCCTCATCTATGGTTAAAGTTACATGTTTTCCTAATGAAAATTAAATCATTTTGCTGCTGCTTAAGTTCTTACAAAGTTGGTGTGAACTTATTTTCCAGGTTTGTACTGACCAAGCTAATGTGATATGGACTTAGCTGCCATTTGCATAACGAACCTTTAGACCTCTGATAAGATACCCACTATTTTTAGCACCTTAATGTATGTGAGAGGGTTCTTGTAGGGTTTATTTTACACCATAAGAAAAATATGACCTTTCAATCAAAAATTTAGATTCAAAAAGTGTTAAAAAGACACAGATATTTTTCCCTCCCTTATAGAAGAAATGTTTTTGTCAAACAGCCAGATTGGAAGGAAAAAAATGAGGCATTTGTTAGAACTAACTGACCTGTGATTTGTTTTTCTTCTGATCTAATTCTTATCTCAATACTCTTGGTTTGCTTCCAAGAAAACATATTTTGCCTACTGTGAGGTTTAATTAGTTGTAGCTGGCATAGCACTTTCAAGATGTGAAGTATTCTGTCCAGCCTAAGTTACTTCTATCATCTCTCATTTACTGCCTATCTAAATTAAATGAAATAAAATATCATGCTACTTTTTTATTTTTTTTAAGTATTATTCTAGAAATACGCATCCTAAATAAAATGGAAAATATTTCTGTGTTTTTGCATAGTGGAAAAGTATTATTCCACAGATGTATGTGCCTTTATTTACCATTCTCAGTCATCAACAGCAGAAACACCAGCCTTTCCACTGAATGCCAAGAAAGCCAATAGGACATGATTTATTTTTATTGGTAGTACTGAACCTAACTTAAATCACAGCCCTGCACCAGATATTGCATACACACATTCAGTCCCAATCTGCAAAGCTTGCAATCTAAAGGAACATCATAAATTGGGAGACACAGAAAGGGAACTGAGGCAGAAAGGTCAGTTAGACAAGAACACATGTAACAACTTTTCCTGTAGCAAGATCTGTGGTAAAACTGAGATTCAACCTACCTAGATTTGTCAGGGTTCAGATCATGTTTTAGGCTGGTACATATCAACTGGTTGGGGAAAGAGGAACCTGAAAGTTTATTGCTAACCTACAAACAGAAAAGTAAGGATAAATACAGCAAGTCTGACCCTTGGATGCATTGGTAATATGAGTGTGAAAACCACAGGTGTTCATCAACTCAGGGAAACTTGGAGTCAAAATCCATCCTAAGACACTTCAGGAAAACTTTAAATCAGTTAGTGAGTAAAAAAAGAGGAAAAGTTCAGAAAACCTTGATAACAACTCACAATAAAATAATGGATGTAAGCTTATTTAATCTAGGAAAAGAGGAGGGGAGTTGTGGTTGCTCACCCTTAGCTTGCCACCAGGTGCTCATCCAGATGTTCTCTCACTCCTTTTCCTCAACAGTATCAGGGAAGAAAATAAGGTAAAAAAATTCATGAGTCAAGATAAGACAGGGAAATCACTTATCTATTACCATCAAAGACAAAACAGATTGAACTTAGAGAAGACAAATTTCATTTATGGTCAATTAAAAATAGCACTGATTAGTAGGAAACAAATCAAAACTAAAGAGACTTTCTATGACCCCCTCCTCCCCCTGTTCCCAGGCCCACCTTCACTGCCTCACTCCTGTATCCTCTATCGTTCCCTTCCCGAGCAGCACAGAGGCTCGAGCAATGAGAGTTACACTCAGTTCATAACACATTGTCTCTGCTCTTCCTTCCTCACACTTTTTTCCTGATCCAGAGTGGGGTCAGTCTGACATGGACTCTTTTCACAGGCTGCAGTTTTTCAGGGCAAATCCATCTGCTTCTGTGTGGGGTCCTCCACGAACTACACAGCAGATGTCTGTTCTGACGTGATTATCCATGGGCTGCAGGGGAGCAAACTGGTCTTACTCATGATCTAAGTGGAATCTGTGGTGCCTAGAGCACCTCTTTTCCCTCCTTCTTCCCTTACCTGGATGTATAAAGGACTGTTTTTCTCCTCCTTTTCTCACATATTTTTTCACTCTCATGGTTTAACCCCAGCCAGCAACACATCCCCACACAGCTACTTGCTCACTGCTCCTGGGTGGGATGGGGGAAAGAATTGGAACATTTAAAAGGAAAAAAGCTTGTGGGTTGAGATAAAGACAGTTTAATAGGTAAAGCATAAACTGCACATGCAAGAAAGCAAAACAAGAAATCCATTCCCATGGACAGGCATGTGTTCAGCCATACCCAAGAAAGCAGGTCTCCATCACATGGAACAGAGACTTGGGAACACAAATGCCATCACTCCAAACATCCCCTTCTTACTTCCCCTAACCCCAAGTTTGCATGCTGAGCATGATACCATATGGTGTGGGATATTCCTTGGATCAGCTGGGCTCAGCTGCTCTGGCTATGCTCCCTTCCACTCCTTGTGCACCCCCAGCCTCCTCACTGGTGGGGTAGGGAATAGAAAAGGCCTTGATGCTGTGTAAGGGCTGCTCAGCAACAATAAAAATATGTCTGCATTATCAAAACTGATTTCAGTGAATCCAAAACACAGGCCTATGCAAGTTATTGTGAAGGAAATTAACTTTATTCCAGCCAAAACCACTATGCTTCTCTCTCTTGCAACTGGTGCACTGCAGTTTTTACCCTTTCTAAAATGTTAAATAGTAATGCCAGCATGTATGTTACATATATGTTGTATGGTAATAACAGGGGCACTGCCAGCATCACTGATGGGCTCAGCTTTGGGCAGCAGTGGGTTTGTTTTGGACCCAGCTGCAACTGGCTTTTTCTGACATGGGGACAGGTTTCTCACAGAAGCTACCCGTGAAGTCCCTCTACTATTAAAATTAATCACTTAAACCCAACACAGTGGTGAAATTTTCAATTCTTAAACTCTATTAAAATATATTTAATGGAAGTTAATAAAGAAATAAACATCATGAAGCTCAGAAATCTCCTGAGCTGAAAATTCATGGAGGCCAGGAAATCATTAGGGATGAATTATGGATGCTTTCCCTGCATCCTGTAACTGTCACTCTTATTGAAGGACATGCATGTTCTTCAAGACAGAATACTAGCTGAGTGGTCCACTCTAAACCAGAGCATCTCTTCTTATATCCCTTTATTCAGAACTGTATAAAACAAATTTAACATTTCATTACTTTTCTCGTAAATGTCACAAACAGAATTCAGCAAGTTCACTTGCTACACCACAAAAATCTCAACATTTGAATATATCTCTTCTGTATCAGACTGAGGACTTTTCAAAGTACATAAAAGTTACAAAAGGAAGTGCTATTTACTCAAAATTACCAATTGCCTATTAGAGTTGTAATGCTTCAAGATAAATACATTAACCTAAGGATTATTCTGTGTTCTGGGATAAATGAAAGTCTTCCCTGTTTCAGAAACTCCATCATTACTGGAGCTGGTAAAATCTTGCTGAAGTCTTCTGAAAGGTTAGAAATATCATCATTGCTCATGCTCTTACACTTCTTCAAGCTGAAATTTTTAAGGAATATAGCATTCCAAATCTCAGCAGGAAAAAACTGAGAAGTGAATGAAAATATCTTGGATTGAGGAGGACATCTGGGCCCTCTTTATTCACATTCTTAAAATGAAACAAATGTTTAAAATGTTCCTGTATGACCAATGTAAATAGTGGCTTCAGTCACTTCTTCCTTGGGTAAGACAAAGCATTATAATGAACAATCTAAGAGATACATAACAGAACACAGAACACACTTGTACTGTGATTATGTGCATTGTGCCACAGGCTAAACCCTGAAATTTGACTTATGCTGAAACTTTACCAACACCAAGACAGACACATAAGAGAGGGGAGGGTAAAAAAAAAAAAAAAAAAGAGAGAGAGAGAGATATTCAATAGTCAGATTTACCCCAAATTTCTTAAAGGGATTTTTTTCTGGAAGGTACCTGCTGGATAAAAGGTACAACAGCTTTCCTTCCTACCCTTTCCAAGTAACAGAATGAACAAAGAAGAGCAGCTCAAGCTACTTATGCCTGCTCCTGATACTTCTTACATTCTTATTCTTATATAGTTAGTAACAAATGGCATTGATATGCAGCCTTTTAGTGCTACTGACCATTTGCTAATTTTTCCTATAATTTGACTGGCCCATAAAGTTCTGTTCAGAAATACCCAGGGGTTGGTACCAGGCAGAGTAAGCTATTCAGAATTCATAATTGGCATTAGATAAATGCAAAAGGATTTAAAAAAGGTTTAGCCTATGCTTCACTGTTTTGGTGAAAAAATAACAAAAATAAGACAAATATTTATTTTAACAGCAAAACTCAGGATAATTATTTACTGGTTATTTAATGGTTATTGAAGAGGCAAACTCAACTGCACAGCAATACATTTTCAAAGATTCTTCTTCCTTCCCTCTCAGTACTTCCTTTTAAAGTGCAGTCATCCTGTTGACACACAGTCAAAAAATGCCGAGCACTAAAGCTTTAAATTCATTTAAATCTGAGTTCCACTTTTGCATTCCACACTCGCAAAAAGAAGTAGGAGGCTGAAATACACCCACTTTCACAACTTTACTTATTTATGCTTCCAGGAACACTGCTGGAAGTCTTAAATCATGTTAAAGTTGGTCTCTAAATAGGATTTTCAGACTTCAGAAGAAATGCATAAGCAGTGTAAAGCTCTTTCTTCTTATCTTGCATCACCAGTGCTTACACTAATTTCAACAAAATAATCTCTAAAAGGCACAGATTTCATAAATTAGCAGCACAGTGCCCGTTGGAACCCATCCTTCAGATCATCTGGAGGCTTTGCATTAAGAGGAAAAAAAAGAGAACAAAGCAACAATGTAAAAGTTAAATCTCTGCCTGAAGCACACAGGGTGATGTGAGCATTGATACCAGACTCTGTTTTAAATTAAAAGCAATTTAAGGAAGTTCTTCAGCTAGGCTGCAACTGAATAACATAATAGGCTTTTACTGCACTGTTTGCTCCTGTTGCCATACCCTTGATAGTGTTCATCAGGATTTATAGGACTTTCTTGGAGGTCTTCTTAAGAGTTCTGGATTTTAGGATTTCTTTGCTTTTCTTCAACATCCTTTGTAAGTTACTGTTGTCATGTCACAGAACCACAATTGTTTATTGTGAAAAGTCGCTAATGACCAAATGACCCTGCAGCCTGGGGAACTTACAGCCTCATGTTAAACTCCAGCTGTATAAAAAAAAAATATCTTCCCAGGCTATTGATTCACTGGCAGTGTTTGATTGTACCCTGGAGGCAGGTGACAGCAAGGCACCTGGGCTCTTACTGTTTTACACTCTCTATTACACAAACCAAATAAATCTTCTCTAAATGAATTCACTTGTTTTTCTCACTTCTATGTGACAGTTCAGTATTGAACAATCTGTATACTGTTTGCTTCTGGGATATTGAAACCAAAATCTTCATAATCTTAATAACAACAAATTTCTAGACCTTCAATTTAGCTTTAAGATAGTGGCAGCATTTGTTGTGCTCTACACTCTACAGACTTTTGAAACTATCAGGTCCAAAGCAATACTTATCACAATCTCCTTGTGCCACCAAGATTATCCATTTTGGAAAACACTTCCACTATCTAGAAATATGGGTAACTCCCACATTATCACTTGTCTTGTACTGTGACTAAAACATAGCAAAGTTGGCCTCATAGGGAATGAAATGAGATTTTAGTGATCAAGCTAGTCTAGAATATGAATGTCTTGAGGAAAACGTGCAAGGCTTCTTCAAAAAAAAGTAGTTGAAAAAAAGTTGCATTAACCTGCCAGCTTCCCCAGGAGGTAAATTAACCCCAAACTTATGCCTAAATAACCACAGCAAGAAAAAAACCACAAAGCATTGCAGTGTGACTGAATTTGTGTTCTGAGAGGTGCTAACATAAAATTTGAAATTTTCCTTTTTAATTTGAAAATCTGACTTAATTTAGAGTGTCTTTTACTTCATGGTTTAATATATCATAGCGCATATCATGGCTGTCTTAAGAGCAAAGTTATTTTAAGAAAAGAGCTGCAGTAATGGATAAGCAATGGTCCCAGAGTATACAGGAGTATACTGGACTCTGGAGGTCCCAGAGTCACAGGAATATTTAAATATTCCAAACAGATTTTCTTGAAAGATTTTTCTTCTGATTGCCTCTTTTTCCAGCTCTTTTTTCACTGTGTTTTAAGCTCAGTTTCCTTTTGTGCCTAACCCTGTGACCTGGTCATATTTCCACTCTCTTTTTCTGTTCTCTTGTCAGTTTATGTCTTTCTAATTCCTTGCCTTCAAAAACCTGTGTATTAATGTGGGTTTCTTGGCATTGAGAATTGCTTTTCTTGTTTAGTCTGGAAGCCTTTTTTTCACCTTGCATCTGCCATCTCTATTTCTATGGCTTGGTATCACCTATGACTGTTTGGCTCTCTCTCTGTGTGACCAGCTGAGTTTGATAACCTAGCACAGGGAGTGGTTTCTCACAAGGAATTCTTGTGTAACTTAGGGTTCTTCCATCTGGAGAACAAGCAGTTTTAAGGAGGCCATAAAAGAGGGTTTCAAAACCGTGGCTGATGTGGGTGGGTTGGGGTTGACCAGTCACAGACTACCTGAAAAAAAAGTGTCCCCAAATGAGACCCCAAGGAGCAAGGCTGATCAAAAGGCAGAAGTCCTTCCTACAACCAGCAGTAGATCTGGAGAACCCTAACAAGTATGTGTGCACTATCTCTTGTGTTCATAGCCACCACTGGAGACAAAATATGGACCTGATCACAACCAAAACATTTTTCACATAAATACCAACAATGTCAACCACAATGGGGTCATTCTTAAAGACTAGCAACAAGCTAATAAAGACTAACAAAGACAGCTAGTAAAATTAAAAACAAACCCAAACCAAAACAATTATTTTAATTTCTGCCAAAAAAAGGAGTTTGGTTTGAAAATTTGATGTAGTCCTACTCAATGGACTATAGATAAATAAATTAATTTGACGACAAAAATATATTTAGCTGAATTGAAGAAACACTCTTTCATTGTATATTCTGCAGTTATTTCCAAGCCTAAGTCCTTTTCCTATATTAATCTCACAGTTGGAGATTTAGAACTTGTCACCACACTTGGATATGAGGTTGTTTGGACTGAATACAATGTTTAGTATACAATGACAACTTATGACCTTCTGTCAACAGTTCTGTCTTAATGTTATGTACATACTTTAATTCAGCTCTTTGAAGTGCTATGATTTTAAAAGATAGAAATGTTTGTAATTTCCCCTTTTTATGCACATTGCCTCAATTATGCCACTGTGTCATGACAATTCTCATTTAATATAAAGTAATTTAGGCTTGTAAAAGGAAAACATGCAGCTACTAGGATACTGTGTTACTAGAAAGAGAGGTTGTTTGTGTTTTACCCCTTACATTTTGAGGAGGCATCAGACACAAGTTGTGTTAAATCTGATGCTATGATAACCAGAGAATAGGTAGTAGGTAGTATTTCAGTCCTATGTACTCCATTTGCTGTCTCCAAATTTCCATCATATCTACCTAAGGCACTCCAAGGGCTAGAGGTATTCAAGAAAATGAGAAACTCCTGGCTGGACCCTCACTGCACTTAATTCCAAACAAAAATGGCCACCAAAATCCTACTTGTTTCAGTAATTTATATTTTTTAAATTAGGCTGAGCCCTCTCTTAATTTGTACATGCCATTAACCAGTATTTCACATCCAAATACAGAAGCTTTCTGCCTTGATTTATGTTATATAGGATGTTAACTAAAGTCACTGATGAATTTGTACCAAGGATTCCAGTATTGAAGTGGAAACCCTCAAATATTTTTTCAAGTTTCAGGTTGGTTCCATCTCAAGAAACCATGTATGTTCAATTGAGGATTTATAAAATCTACTGGAGTCTTTGAAACTGTTCAAAAGCCTGTGACTTTCCCTGATGAGGAGGGAAGAATAAAAGGTAATAAAAGCTCTGAAATGAGGACATCCTGTGAAGGGGAAAAAGAGTAATATGAGATTATTTAAGAAAGACTATGCATTGCATTGAAGTGTCAGTGAAGTAAAATCAATAATGCTAAGGTCACTTTGGATATTCTCATATTCCTGAGCATCACAAAGAAACTCCAATAAAATACAGAAATAGTTGTAGTTATCTCTGTTTATGATGATACACATATATGTGCATGTGGTCATATATCTGTATTTATGTTTATACAAAAACATTGATTCCACTACATTTATTCCTGCTATGAAGTACCAATTCATTTTACTCGCACAGATGAAGTTATTTTAAATCAGTTAATGGAAGTACTATCACTTTTTGAATTTCCTATAAACTTCTCTCTCCTCCTATGTAACCACTAGTCAAGGAAAAGGAAGATCCAGAACTTCCTTTGTTCTTTCAGAAAGAGAGAACAAAAAACTGGCTGCATCTAGTAGTGACAGACTGCAAAGCTCACTCTCCCTCCAGGAGGAACTAAGTTGTGTAGGCATGTAACAGCAGTTAGCTTTGCTAACTAAACATTTACAGCTACTTCTCACTAACCTTTCATGAGTAATTCAGTTGTTCAGCTATAAATTATAATAATTATTTTGCAATACTTTTTGCTTTACCTGCATTTCCAAAATACAGACATTTTAAACACAGACACTTTCCTATTTTCATCCTTCCAATCTCTATTTGACCCTTACTGTGGCTCTAGGGTGTTTGAGCTCACAGGGTAAGAAAGCTGCCTTGGCTTGGAGGAAGCCACTCTATGAGGGCCAATAGCTGCAGAAGCTGTCCTTCACTTTGTAGGAGCTCAGGCTAACTCCGTTCAAGCTTAAGAACATTTGTAATGTAACTCTGAGTGCATTACATCTTTTCCACTTGATAAGTTGACACATTACAGAAAAGACTTAAAAGACTTAAACCTCTTAAACCTGAAAGTGACAAATCCATTATTCAAAAGAAAGGGTGCCTAATGGTGTTAGCATAACCTAAGTCAACAGAAGTTCTGCAGATAGCAGAAATATAATTTCCTAGATAGCAAAATATACTTTTTCCATGGCAATAGGAGAAGTATTATTTGGCATAGCAGCTTTTATAAGTCAGATATGTATACTACAGTACAATAGATAGACACATCAGAGAGGATGCATTGCATAACTTTATGGTATTCTAAAACTGTCTTTCTTGGAATAAAAACAATTTAAACTCTTGCCAGGCTCACATTGAAATATGAAATGGCTAATATAACATCAAAAATCATGTACTCTTTCTTCATGCCCAAAAAGATTTTTTTGGACTAGTGACAGTTTTTAATGTGGCATTTATGCCATTTATTCCATGTGTGTTCACATGTCCATTCTTCTGACCACAGAAATGCTTTTTAATTATAGAGTCAGAAGAGAAAACCACACTAGTGATTTATGATCTATTACTATTAGATGGCTTGAAACTTAAATAAAACTGTCTTGACTTACACTAGCCAGAAATCTAACCCTAAAACAGAAAACTACCCCAGACTTTTCCAATTAAATTCCTCCACTCTTACATGTAAAAAGTTACCCTGCTTTTTTGAAAACTAGTTTTTGGGAGAAAAGATGGAATTTGCCATATGAACTGAAACTGTATCCCTCTTTCACTAACAGAGGAAGAAATATTCTGCCTTTTTTTGATTGAGTGATTAGTAGAGTAAAACCCAGTCCCTTATAACCATGACTGGACATGAAATGACAGGCAACATAGACAGCTTCCCACAAGATGCAATACTTAAACAGATGGCATGTAAAAAGTTAAATTTCCAAACAGCTTTAAAAGACCACGTAGACAAAACAGCAATCTAATATAGAATTAAAAAAAAAAAAAAAAAAAAAAAAAAAAAAAAGAAAAGTTATGGGGTTCTTTTTGTTTATTTAATTAAATCAATCTTACTTTTAAAAAAGATATTCCTTCATGGTCACTTTAGTAGGTCAAGGTTAGGACAGTGAAAAAGTGCAAGAATTATGTAGAAGACTTTTTGAAGCAAAACGAAAGAAAGCAAACAATAACAACAACAAAAAAAAACAAACAAAAAACCCTCTAATCAAACCAACTAAAAGAAAAATA
Source organism: Cichladusa arquata (assembly GCA_026413545.1). Taxonomy (NCBI): domain Eukaryota; kingdom Metazoa; phylum Chordata; class Aves; order Passeriformes; family Muscicapidae; genus Cichladusa; species Cichladusa arquata. The sequence goes on along the minus strand of JAOTQP010001546.1, from coordinate 94,519,828 downwards.
AAAAAAAATCCCATTTCTACTTATTTATAGTTCTTCTTCTTTAGTCATTTCAGCCATAACCACAAGCAGGCTGTCTTTGATCACTTGTTTGTCCTGGCTGTTTTTCTCCAACAGCTTTTTCTGGTTCACTTTTCTACCCAAAAGACAAGGTTATCCAGCTGCTGATCATTCCCGAATTTCTTCTTCTATTAAGTGGCACATGCAGGCCTTGGTGCTCAGGAGTTTCTTCTCAGAAAGAGAGCCACATAATTACAGTGCCTACTATCCATGCAGTCATGCTGGCTTTCAAAATGGAATTTGAACTTCAGAGACTGTTTTCACAAATGCAGACTGGAATCTCTGAATCTCTTGCATTTGTCACTTGAGTTTACTAGGAAAAAAAAAGAAAAAGAAAAAAAAAAGAAAAAGAAAGAAGAAAAAAGAAAAAAGAAAAAAAAAGAAAAAGAAAAAAAAAAAGAACAAGTATATGACAGTAAATAGGGTTTACACACAACTTGTTCACCCAGTGGTAAGCAGCCAAGTCATTAAATCCTTCTGACAGTGTTAAGGTAATATAATATTGTTATAATACTGCAGTCAGATGACCTTGTTTGGCTGTCAGGTGCCCACCAAACTTCTCTATAACGTTTCCCTCTACCAATAAGTCAGAGGGGAGGAAACATGACAATATGTTCATAGGTCAAGAAAAGGACAGGGAGATTACTTACCAGTTATGATTATGGGTAAAACAGGCTCCAGATGGTGAAATTAAATTTACTATCCATGAACAACAGAGTAGAATAGCAAGAAATAAGAACAAAACTAAAGATGCATCTTCTCTCCACTCCTCCCTTCTTCCTGGGCTCAAATTCACTGGCAACTCTTACCTCCTTGCCCCAAGTGGCACAGGGGGACAGGGAATGAGGGTCTCTTCTGCTTCTCTCTCCTCAAGAAGATTCCTCACACTCTTCCCCTGCTTCAATGTGAGGACCCTCCCACAGGAGACAGTTCTCCATGAACTTCTCCAATGTCAGCCCTTCCCACAAGCTGCAGTTCTTCATGTTTTCCATGGGGTTCTCCAGGCACAGGCTGCTCCAACGTGGGTTCCCTTCAGGGTCACAAGTCATGCCAGCAAACCTGCTCCAACATGGGCTGCAATGTGGGCTTCCCCAGGAGTCACAGCCTCCTTCAGGAACCCCTGCCCCAGCCTGGATCCCCATGGGCTGTGGGTGGATCTCTGCATCCCCCATGGATCCCCATGGGCTGTGGGTGGATCTCTGCATCCCCATGGATCCCCATGGGCTGTGGGTGGATCTCTGCATCCCCATGGATCCCACGGGTTGTGGGTGGATCTCTGCATCCCCCATGGATCCCCGTGGGCTGCAGGGGAATCTCTGCTCCAGCACCTGGAGCATCTCCTGCCCCTCCTTCGGCACTGACCTGCTGTCTGCAGGGCTGTTTCTTTTACATATTCTCACTCCTTTCCCAGCTGCTGTTGTGTAGTGGATTTTATCTTATCTTAAATATATTATCCCAGAGGCACTCCCACTGTTTCTGCCAGGCTCAGCTTTGGCCTGATGTACCCAACAAGTGCCTTTTTAAGGCAGCTGGCACTGACTCTGTCACACATGGGGGCAGTTTCTGGTGTCATCTCACAGAGTCATCCCTGCAGATTGCCCCCCAAAACCTTGCCACATAAAGCCAATAGAAATGTAAATGTATCGTATTGCTGATGTAATCGACTTCAAGGTTTTCTGAAGAGTAATATCTGCATATCATCTCAGTTATATTATATTGCAGTACTACATGCATGAAGCATGCAAAGATAATACAAAGTCAGCATTTTTTTACCTCGTGACTTCATTTGGCTTTCATATAAATGATTTGGCTGCATCATAAGGCTACAGAATAACACTGAATCAACGTGCATCTAAATCAGTGGAAAGATATCTGTTGATGGCAATGACCTTTGCACAAGAAATTGAGTGAACTCACCACTTGTAACTTCACAAAGATATTAGAATTAAAAAACCTCAAAATCACAGAAGTTAAAATTTCTTTTTTTTCCCATTGACCTCATTGTCTTATTCTTAATACTGATTTAAATAATCTAATGAACTTTAATATTCTCTAATTATTTGAAAAAAAGATGATTCAAATAGATCACATGCATGGCCATGGAGGCCAATGCAGAAAAACATTTTATTTCATATGTATAGTATAAACTATCATAATATTAGTTTAAAAAGAAAATGTTTTAGTGAGCTTTTAGTAATGGAAACGCTTTGAAAACAACAAATCTGAGGAAGCAAAGTTAGGAATGTGAACTCTGGAAAAATTTCTAGACATATCATATATGTTGCTATTTTATATATGTTACTCTGTTAATTAAATGGGAAGTAGTCTTCATGAGTCAGGCCTTTGGGGCCAATATGGTGACAATCAAATCTCCCAAAATAGAAGATCTGGTCTATTGCTTTTGGTGGGCAGTGTTGTTGGGGTTTTTTTGGTTGTCATTTTTGGTTTTTTAAATTCTATTTATATTTTTTGTGCTCAAAGAATATGCTCTGCAATACCTCATGAAAGAATTACTAATGATCAGACAGTAATTGTAGTTGAAGCACTAACCTCTAGGGTTTCTGTAGTATCCACTGCTATTTATATAAGGTGTTCCTCCACAGGAAAAGGATAATGTGGCTTTCTAGTGTAAAGGCAGCATTAAAAAGTCTTACTCTGAAACAGATGCAGCCAGGAAGGCCATTCAAATGTGCCACTGGTAAATGTTTGACCACTTCACATCTAACCACAATATACTATGAAGCAAAAGATGGGTTTCTATTTTAAGATGTGCAGAGAGAAGTTCGTGCTTCTAAGAGTGCTTCCTTTCCTAGAGTTTGCTTGAAGTTCTAACTGACATGGAAACTGATAGGTTTAGACTGCAAGTAGAATTCCATTTCATGGGACATACAGTGATTTCAAACCTTGCTTTTATTCTGATGCAATATGAAACATCACATATAGTTTTCTACACAGAAGATATGTCCAACACATTCATAGAAGTCCAGGTCTCATTTTATTTCTCTTTCTTAAAAGAAGGTGTCACTGAAATATATATGTGTCCACAGACAGTTTTATTTCAGTCTCATCAGGAGAACCTTTCTAGCTAGCTCTGAAAATGACTAGCTTTGAAAGGATATTAGATTTAATAGACTGATGTTATTTTGTTTAGGTTTTCAGTCGTTCTATTGTTACTCAGCAGCCCACTAATTTCTACAAAATTTAAGTACATGTTGATTAATTTGATTTTTTTTAACCTATTGTTATACTCATAGACTCCAAAATATGTGCATAGAATTCCCAAGCAAAACTTTAATTCTAATTTTACTTTTCAGTGGCTTCCCTGGAAACCAGGTCAATTATAGACGTTTTGGTAGAAGTGAAAATTTATAGGACTCAGCAGATTTTAATATATATGAAACTTACTCGAAAAACAAAGGAGTCCACAGATCCAGTGTAAACTAGTCGTTTGATTAACAACTCATCAAAGTTAATTAAATGACAACTGTCATTGACTCCAATAAGCTTTAGACCAGGTGTTAGTCAATGTATTTGATACTTCTAAAGCAGATGGAATGTGTTCCTTTTTTTATTTCTTTGAATTTTGACTTTAGTAGGTGCTGTATTTTTATTAGGATTTTATCAGGTGTCAGGGCTCCCAAGGATCAAGGACAAATTACGGTCTCTCAGCAGTATTTATGATACCAGGATGTTGAATTCTGTACATTCTAGCAATTAATGTTTTCTACAAAATAAATAGATTTTTCATTTTAATAATGCTAGAAGTGGCACAATATTGCCAGAAGTTATTTATTTTGCATATATATGCACATATATGTTATATATGCACATATATATTTGTGTGCAATGTATATCTTTCAAATGCACACAAACAATATATCTATTGAACAATATGAAAAATTCTGTATGGGAAACAAAAAAATTATTTGCATTTAAACTCAAAACATACAAGAATTTTGCTTAATATATTTCATTGCTTTATAGAATACTTAAACAATTTAAAATGCCTAGTATTTCCTTTCTGTTTATGGTTGATACAGTAATAATTTTATCTTCTTGTAGAAATTCTAATTATATTTATTAAATATTGTTATGTCTTTATACCGTCACAGAGAAAACATGCCCCATGTTCCTTAACTCAACTAAATCATAAGACTTTCTTTTGTCCTCTAGTAATTAACTATAAAATATTTCTTTAAAAAAAAAAAAAATATGTTAAGCTAATGTACAGAAATGCAATTTTTACTTTTGCCATTTTTACTTTTGCCATTTTGTAACCTAAAGATTGCCTTGTACAGATGAATCTTCATATCCTAAAGAAAGACTTCAGGCATACTAACAAAGTGTGATTATCAGTTTAAGTCTTCCTTGAAAAGCAATCCTTGTGCATCCACCTTGTGTTAAAAACCTCCCTAATTATTGCATAAAATCAATCATTGGGCTCCTTTTATTCTCTCTCTGTGCTAAGCATATGAAAACTCCAGATTTTAAAAACCATCAGGGCCTACACAATGGGACACTTGACAAAGAACAAGCTTGTGTTGTGTCAAAACTACTTCATCGCAGCTGCTTCTCATGAAGCAGAATTTGGGGGATGCTGCTTCAGAAAGCAGAGTTTCTTTAACTTTCCCTCTTACAAAAACAAGTCTTTATCAATACATGCAAACATTTTTATCTTGAAACTCATTTTGTCTCCCCTTAGATTTTCCAACAGGGGTAATAGAAGTGGGTGATATTCATTCCTGTTCCTGCATCAGAACAGCACAGAAAGGCAGTTCAAGATGCTTAATTCCTCTTACTACCTGGAAGAAAAGAGCATTACCTCAGCATCTCTCCCAACTGAGTCTCGTTGATCACTGCTACCTATCTAGTAAAATCTAGTTAGCATCTAGTAACATCTAGTCAAGTTAAATAAATAATCCATACTCATGAGAGAATTTGAGTCTGTGGTAACCAGGAAATTTGGACACTTGAGGCTCATTCATATACTAATCACACTAGTACAATACTTAGAATAAAACAATGTGTTGGCTGCCATTTTATTATGCTAGGTTGTTTACGTTTTTTTCTTTTTTACACAACACTTGATTTCAATCTTGATTTGTGTTGGACCCTTTGGTGAAAAAGATAAAAGGAGGGAATATAGCATGTAATATCATTTGAAACCAAAGGCTCTGTGTGGCTTGGTGTTGCAGACCCTAGTATAGACAGCAGTAGAGCGAGATCTGTAAGAGCTGCATTATAAAAGAGTACAGAGTTAAAACTGTAACATTAAAACTGTAACAGAGTTAAAAATGTAACATTGTCAAATAATAGGAATAAAGGTCCCTCTTCCTTAAAATATTATGGGAATTCAAAACTGGAAAAAAAAGCTCTCCCAAGGGTTAGGCAAATGTCTTAGGAAAGGACTTATATTTCATACCCTCTTATATAATTTGCTACTTGTACAACGACCACTGTCCTTGCAAAACTGTTAGTCTGTGGCCATGCAGCTAAAGGTCACTGCCATAATGCATCCACAAGCAGAAGAGAGCTGTCTGCACCAGTTTCAGAAAGCAGTCATGGGCACAACACACCCAGTGCGCCTGTATATCATATGATTTCCCTCAGAGTCCCTGGAGTCTACATGTGAAGAACTGGTACAAGCTGCTTGGCTGCCTGTGCAGATACTGGACATACTCAGATATAAGGAGTCTTTTGTTTTCTAATGGGTCTTCTTCAGCTGCTTGTGGTTACACAAACCACAAACACAACTTGCCTGGTCTTGAGCTCAGCCTGGGCATAAATCTCAGGATGAAAATTACAGTTAGCCAGAGAAACTTTAATCTGTACTATGGAGTAGTAGACTAGAGACAACTCCCTTTGGCAATGGAGAAGCCTTAAAAGAAGCAGTTTGACCTCAGGAGAGGAAATTGGGGAGGAGAGGATATCAGGAGATGGAGGAAACTGCTCTAAGCAAAAGGAGAGGAAGTCATCAGTTAGAAAAGTCACAGTGACCTCTCTGGGGCAGTCCAAAAACTGAAAAATAGAAAAGTATTTAGTCATATTCCTTTTCTGACCACACAAAGCATTGCATAAAATTTGACCCCCACTCTGTTGGAAACATCAACAATCTATCTGCAATATAAGCAAAATAATGCTTGCTGACTTTCTAAACCAGCAAGCTGTAGCTGTGCTCTGCAAGGCAGGAGAAAAGCATGCAGTCAAGGAATGGGGACTAACATTCCTGCCTGTGCCTCCAATCACATCATCTGTGCAAGCACCCATGAGTTATGGTTCTGCACTAATTCTCAGTTTGTCATGAGAGAATCAATGTACAACAGGAGTGAATTCACTACCCTGAGACCTGGTCTTAGCAACTTCAAGAGATACAGGTACTAAATATTCATATATAGAAATGATGAGGTTTTGCATCTTTGTGCAATCGTGTTTTTAATCCCTGGACCTCTGACCTACACTCAGGCTCATATTCCCAATACTTAATACAAGGATGAATTGTAACAAATTTCCCTCCAAAATTTAATTTTCTGAAGCTGTTATATTACTGTTCTTCACACACATTGAGTTTCAGCCTGATGCACCAGCAATTATAAGCAATGTCAGCTGCCAATGAGATTCTCATATACGGTAAGTTCACTCTCAATAAACGAAGTTTCTAAATTTCATTCCTGAAATTCACATTTCTTGTCTCCCAGAATGATTTTCTAATATATCTCAAGAGAAAATAAAACTTCTAAATCTTAAAAAAATTAGTCAACTTCTTTTCCTTGCCCCTACCACTCAAGCTTGGACCAAAATAAATCAATCACAGGTGTGGTATGAAGTTTCAGAAGTGTCAGATTAAGAAACTCCACCTTTTTACATCAAAATTGCACACTTAAAAATCAGAATGAGTCACAAACTGGAACTTAGGAGAAATAAATATTATTAAAATATAAAAATCAAATATTTCCTGTCTAGAAATTTTTTAATTCATTAGAATTCTATATTTCTTTGAAAAATGCTGGAAAAATTTTCCTTGTGTCTATTATTCAAAAAAAGTCATGCATATATCTGTGTGCATGTCGCCAGCCAGGGAGCTTTAAGAGAACTTAAGAAAGCTAAGTTTTTCACTGATTGTGGGCATATTAATATCTCTATGACTTCCCTCATTGCACTCACTCTTCAAATTTCGTTTCGGACCATTTTCAAATAATTTTCTGTAGCATGCAGAAATCATGCTCAGTGATAATCATGTATTGCCTGTACTTCACATAGGTTTATAAAACAGAGGTTCTAGGAACAGCAATTTTAAAAGAGTCATATCCTGCGGCATCTTACCTGTTACATTATTCACATACAGTCGCATGGTCTTACAACAGCAGGGGCACTGCACGACTACCTGGAATTCTGGGGTGGTTTTAGGTTTTTGAAGGGACTGTTCTCAAGGCACCAGAGATGTAAACGATAGTTTTCATTTATTTTAATATAATACTTTCTCAAGCAGTAAGTTTTTCAGCCTTTGGCAGAAGCAGTGCAAAGTGTGTGTGTGTGTGAGTATGCAGCACTGATTAATGCATCAGTATCTGCAGAGCATGCTTCAGTTACAATGTCTCACAGTAAATATCAGAAAAATCATCATAATCCACTGCTCTCAGCCACTGGGAAAAAGATCCCGAAATTAAGGAAGATGTATGCATTTTAAAAAGGCATTTACAGTGCATTCACAAGAATAAGAATGATATATATATGCCAAGGTTTACTAATGACTGTGGCTTTTATAGAGAGGTTGGTATTAGCTAGATAAATCATCTGCATTTCATTTTATCAGGCTTTCAAATGCAATTGATATCATCCATCTAGACCACACAGGTCTATACTTCAGGTAAAAATCAAAACAAAGCTGTGTGGTCTAGTTTGTTAGCACTGTAAAGACAACTTTTTGTTAAGCTTAAGATAAGCCTCTGCATTTAAATCTATTTATAGCAGTCTTCAATAAGTATGCCTGAGCTCTTTTTTACTTTCCAGGTCAAAGTCACAAAGGCTGTCACAGGAAGGTGTAAATTACACTCCTTTGCTACAGCAAATCCCTTTGCATAAGGGATGGAGTACATTTCAGCTCAAAACAGTGAGCTATTTCACTGCTACCTTCTCTCAGGATTTCTACCACAGAATAGAAGAGTGGGCAATTTAATTTTTATAAAGCTGTCAGTGGAAGTCATTGAAGAATCACAGACCTTGACCACCCCACTTTTATGTCAGAATTGCCTACTTTTAAAAGCTTATACTAGCCCTTCATGCCAGGTAACAAAGAGAACTATAAAAAGAGATTGCATCTTGTTTGTGACCCCATTCCCTCTAAGAAAGGCAATTAAAATAGTTTTCACTTGCTTTCCATGGAAGAGAATCAGTAAAGTGAGAAGAGTACTGTGTGAATCCACCCATTTAACATCTCTCAAGGAACCAAACTGCAAATACAGAAATTAAAAAAAAAAAAAAAAAAAAAAAAAAAAAAAAAAAAAAAAAAACTAATAAATAAAACACCTGTGTCTGAGGGCCTATTGAGGTGTAATAGTCTTGGTATCCACAACAATGTAAATTTATTTTCTGCCCTGTCACCTTAGTTCCTGATATACTATTCCCTACTCATACACACTTGTTCTCTGTGGCACTTTCCCAGCATAGACCATGGAACAACAGAGAGAATCAGGCTTCACAACACTTCAAAAACTCAAACTCAATCTGTTTTGTTACAACAGAAAATGCTACCTCAAACTGAGAGATACTTAAGACTTCTAAAATGATTACTATGAAAAGGAGAAGGTGGTACTGAGTTTCAGGTCCATCCCTCAGAGTGTTCTAATGAAACAGGACATTTCTGGCTGAGTTTCCACATGCACACTGGTTTGCTTTGGAAAGCCTGGGCAGACGACCAAACTCAGTTTGCAATCCTTCTTTAACAATTACAGCTGGTCAAGGGGGTTGACTTATGTCTGCTATTTATAACTGATGTCCCATGGCTTCTTGTTAGAGAGCAGGCTGTGCTGAGAGCTGCGTGATTGATAGTGAGTTAATGATTCCATTGTCTGCAGTAATGCAGAAAGTACAATTCTCATGCATCAAACTGAACGGGAGCTTTATCACCAAGGCTCTGTGCTTTAAAGTGGTGCTGTCACTAACACTCCTGAAAGGAACAGCAACCAGGACCCGAGGCACTAGGATGAGTCCTTGATATTCATGTTATTAACACTTTCTGTTAACTCCTCAGGGTACAAAAGTTGTAGAAGAGGACTGTCAGAGTTGTTATGATGAGTGCATTAGGAGAAACAGACTAAGAGCAATTTTTCACCTTGCCTAAGGTAATGTCTTGGCTTTTTGTTCAGCACTGCAATTAAGTGCTTGCAATCAATTACTCAAAATAATTGTTACAACTTTTTTAACTGCCTTTACTCAATGCATGCATTGTGTTTTTTGTCCTGCTTTACCAGCCCTACAACACCATATTTCCTTCATGATACTCACTCTCAATGACGTGAGTGGCAGTGCACACAGCCAATTTAAGCCATTGAGTGGCTTAAAATTAAAACATTTCTATGAAATACAGGGAGCACCCATCACTTTTCCTTGACAAAAATTCACTTCTGCCTTTAATGTGAGGAGCCTTAATTTCACTGTCACCATTCTGCATCCCCTTCAAAACTATCGACAGACCACAACTCTGGACTCTCTGCACTGTGTGTCAGGCACAGATGAAGAGCTGCAAACTGTTCTGCTGACTTTCACCAGTCTGCAGAGATTTCTTCACATGAAATGGAGCAATATTACAGCCACTCACACTGGATCTGAAGTAATGACTCCAACATCTGAAAGTGTCACTGGCTGTATCCTCAATGGCTTAGGACTACACATCTGCCCAGCTGAGGCTATAATTTGATGAAAAGGACAAAAAGCCTCAACACCCCGTGTTTTATTGCTCTGTGCTGAGACCTGGAATTCACAGAAATTCATAACCTTAGAAAATTCATAGATTTGTATTGATATACATTGCATCATTGGGGTTTTTTTGAATATTTAACTCAGTGAATAAGATGAAAAACTTATTACAGCCCTATATGTGAATAGGATTTAAGTTCCATCACTTGTTTCATATTTTTGACCAAAATAATGTCTGTAAACTACTGCACACCAGAGTTTTGCTCAAAGTTATGTTCAGTGTTATTGCCTTCTAACTCAAAAAAAACTCCACAACAAATTTTGCCCAGCAATTTTTTTCACAGAAATATTTCCCAGTGCTCTGTATAGTGTTGGATTTGCATGACATTTCCTCTGTGTGCACTGATCTCCTGTGAGCTCAGACATGGCAGATATGTTAGATACAGCCTGCATTCCCCATAGAAATATTTATGCTTCAATCTCTGCTCAGAAACAAGTTTCAGATGGGAAAACAAGGCATGCTCAGCAAAATCTAAATGGATGATACTTCTAATAAATATCAGCATCAGAGTTTATATTTCACTTTTATTTGCCTGTCATAATTTTGCACACAATTTTATCTCCCACTGTGAAGACAGGCAGTCCTGAAATGTTTCTACAGGCAACATAATGTGCAATTGTGTGGGACACAATAAAAACTGATCCAAAGCCTCCAGTGTTGACATTACTGGCAGAACCACATAATGAAAAACAGAATTTTTTTGTGCTAATATTGAAATTTTCATACAAAGATGGGTTGAAGTTATGGCTGACCAGAATGGGATCCTTCATACCCAAGTACTAGCACGTTTGTGGTGCTAATTTTCTTAAAATCATATACCTCCATAGAAGGTGACACAGAGTCCCACAAACTTGCATTACACAGAACTGGCAACAGATCAAACTGGGTAAATGGGAATTAAACATGATAACAGTGGTTGTGCTTTTCATAGAGGTATAGATGACAACACATCACAGAGGAGAAAAAAGAAACTGCCCCATTTACAATTTTTTCAGTCAGCATCAGTGGAAGAAAATCAAGCCCTTATTATATACCCCTGTCCAGCCCATTATTACCAATGTTTGTGATGGCAGAGAATGAAACCTCAACTTCCTCCCAGAAAGGAAGCAATGAATATATCAGTTAAATGAAGAACTTGCGAGGAGCTAAAATAGATGGCTAGGAGTAAAATAAACCCTGCTAATGTTTTGTTCTACAAAATTCCTAACTCCTTCCTAATTATTATTTATCTTTATAATTCTACTTGTCATGTCTGAAATGCTGTCTAGATTTTTCTGTTTTCTAAAGATTATTTCAATAAATCTGTTGACTAAAGAAAAAGTATATCTGGAAGAAGTCAGATTTATTTGAAGTATGCATAATTTACAGGAGTTCAAAATTTAGAATGCCTTCCTCAAATAAATACTGATTTTTTTGGTTGAACCTCTATAATTTTTAAGATTTGGATTGATAACTCACGGAGATAGAAGCAACGCTGTATAAAAACATTACAAGAGATGTCTTTTCAGAACACTTTATCCTGATTAAAAGGTTTATTTTACCATGCTCCACTTTTACAATGAATTAGAAAAAGAATTTTAGAATGTGGAAGCTTTTACTACATGTTCAGCATTAACATGAAAACCAGTATGTTCCCAGAGGAACAGAATTTACTTTTGCTAATTTGATCATCTGCTGCTGCTTTTGGATGGTATGCAGATATGTGTACATTGGCATTCCACTTTGTTCCATCATATGTTAACAACAACTGAGAAGAAGGTGAGATACAGAGTTTTGGTCTAGCAGTCCTGTACCTCCCAAATAAAGTAATAAAAGACTTTCCCTCCATTCACATAAGCGTGTTTTTAAAAGCTGGAATAGAGAATTGCCTCTTGGCAGTGCTGGTAATGTTAGGACATCACCTTAGGATAACAGCTTTAATTGTACAACCCTAACCTTTCACCCCAATTATGTTCAGTCTGTGTTTATTTATTACAGAAGCCTGATGCACTTTTGGTACTGTGCTTTTTATTTTGCCTTGCCTTTTTCCTGTAGAAAATATGTAATGCCCGACATACAAAATGATTAAAGGTCTCTTGATTAAATTTCTTTCTCTTTGACAAGTCTGAGTACAATTAAAGTGCAACAAAGTCCTGAGAAAACTATTTCTTATTCCACTTCTATTTTTTCAGCATGGTTTTTCTTCTCCTTTGGCTTTTTAATGTCACTTTCCACTTTTCCTCCCTTCTGTGAGAAAAAGCAGCTCTAAATAATTCTTTGAAGACCTACAACTTGCTGAATAACAGTCATTTTATGAGGTATCACATGACAAACATAACAAGATGGATATAGTGTAAAAGTCATGCACATTAATTACAGATTTAAACCAAAATAAAACTACATCTTGTAACACTTGGTATCTTCACCTATTCACTAAGCCTACTTGGTTGCTTGTGTCCAGTCCCTGACTGACTGCACTGATTTCAATTAAGCTGACTTCAGTGTAATTGCTGACTGTTTATTTTCCTGAGTTATGGGAAGGCAGTGCATGAACTCAGAACTATAGAGCATTTAGTCACTTCTTATCCTCTTTTAAAAGATGTTTTTGTTATAACATTTCTAATCTTTTGTTGAGACCTCATTCAATGTCAGAATACAAAGGAGAAAGAAAATACCTACTTTCTCAGACTTTAGGCATAATACATAAGATTCAGATGAACAGAAACACTGTTCTTGTTCTACAATGTGCTGGTTTAAGTTGCACCCATATTAAGCTAAATTTACCTCAGAGGGCTTTTGCACAGGCACAGCATCTCACTGTTAAGCTGTAAGTAAGGATATTTAGTCCCTAAATACCAGTTTGTCTAATGTCTGTGCCCATTTGGTGTCACACCAAAGACACAGGAAATCCAGCTTTTCTTTAAAAAAGGGACAGTGAGACCTTTTACTTGATTGTCTAAGATGACTTTATTTTGTGCAAACATCACTGATTTCAAAGGAAGAAAAAGAACACTGCCCTGAAGTTATGAAATTGCAGACGTAGTTAACATAATTTTTTTTGGCACCAAGTTTAATTCAAAAGGATTAAATAAGTATATTCATAGATTTTTAAACCAATCAAATCTAGAAGCCATTTCCTGCATTAATTTCCCAGCTAACTTAATTATACAGCCCCAGGCTCTGGCTCATGATCAATTAACAGAGCTGTAAAAATCTGGAGCCCAAGACTACCACATATTAATCACCACATCTGATGTAAGGAAAACAGCCTTTATTGTGGTTTCTGGAGTTGCAATCAAACCAGTATCCACAGCTGATATAACTGTGCTCTGATTTAAAAAAAAAAAAAGTTTTTAATTAGTATTTCTCATGACTTAGAAAGATGTGGGAAGGATAGATTGTCATATGCAAAACAGGTCTGAAGAATATTTAAAACACAAGAGTATGCTCATTGTAAAGTACTGAGGAAAACTATGCATATCTGGAGGAAAAGGGTTCACTGGTGCAGGCCATCACATAGTCCAATATTGCAAATGCTTAATTGTTTTCCTCTTCGTGATGCAAAAGCTGTTTAGTTCATGCTCTCACAGAAAACGAGTCATAACAGCATGAGTAACTCTGCCATGGGTACCAGTTTGGACACACATTCCCTTCCTGCCCCACTTACATGTCGAGTTCACAGTGCTTTGCTAGGACAGTGGGTGCAATTCTCATTCTGATTTCATTTACCTGTCTTACCAAGAGAAGAAACATGAGAGTATCAAACAGTCTGCAGGGAATCACACACCAGCTGAGGCAATCCTGCAGGCTCCCAGGAAATTCAGGTGGATTAAGGCTTTTGCAGAGGGAAAATGCTACCATTAAGCTACAAATGGACTCTTCTATAAATATGTAACAAGAGTATAAATAGCTTCAACAAGACTTAGGGAGAAGAATATCCAATCTTTGTGGTGAAAACCCTTTCTGTGGTCAGGCTGATGCATGCTGTGAGTATTCCTGACAACAAATAACGAAAGAAAAAAAATCCACAGAAAGGAGGGGGGAATTAAATACATGCAAAGTTCTAATTATACTGAAGATTACTGAAATTTCAGGAGAATATTTTCAAAGTAGTATCTTCAAGGCTTGCTTAGCAAAATAGCAGGGCCTTTTAGACTGCCCTGGTCTAAAAGTCCTTTGGAAAGGCTTCCAGGGATGCCTCCAAACAGTGACTCATGCTTACATTTGCATACACTTAAATGTTATATTGAACTGGTGCCACAGACGCCCTGTAGAGACCAAAAGTGAGCCATTATATTAGAATACATTGTTACAGTACAGCTTTTCCCAATCTACTTTGTTAAGATACTTTGAAATGTCTTGTGCCTTTCTGCAAGGTCAGGCAGTTACACTTAATGTCTGAGAGCCAGGAAACAAATCATTAAGCTATATATTAATGCAATTTCCCAGGGTGCACATATACCAGTAATGCCTCCTTAATACTTAGGTTCTAAAAGAGGTGATACCAGATGATGTTAAGCTCCTCAGAGTTAGATGCCTTTAGATTTAACTGTATTTACCCTTCAACAGGCTGAAAAAGGAAGCTAAATCTTCTGTTTTAAGCAACTACAACGTATCAGGGGGGATAAGTGGAGCTGTGACCTGATGAGATGACTGACTGATGGCATCCACCTGGACTTCTCTAAGGCCTTCACCATGGTCCCTCACAACATCCTTATCTCTATATTAAGAAGATAAGTGTTTGAAACGTGGACAGTTTAGTAGATAAGGAATTGTCTGGACAGACACAGCCAGAGGTGTAGTCAATGGCTCTGTGTCCAGGTGGAAATAAAAGTGGTGTTCCTCAAGGCTCTGTCATGGGACCAGTGCTCTTCAACATCTTCATCAGTGACACAGGCAGTGGCATCCAGTACAGCAAATTTGCAGATGACACCAAGCCGAGCAGGGCTAATCAAACACCTGAAGGATGAGATGCCACCCAGGGGAACCTGGATGAAGCTTCAGTAGTGAGTTCAGAAGAGCAGCATGAAGTTCAACAAGTTCAAGTGCAAGGTAATGCAGATGGGTCAGGGCAACCCCAGAAATGAGGACAGACTGGGAGAAGCACACTGAGAGCAATCCTGCAGAGAAGGACTTGGGGATGCTGGTGGACAGAACACTCGAGACGAGCAGGCAATGTCTGCTCACAGCTCAGAAGCCCAACAGCACCCTGGGCTGCACCAAAATAAGTGTGACCAGCAGATTGAAGGAGATGATTCTCATGAGACGCCACCTGGAATGCTGTATTCAAGTCTGGAGTCCCCAGCACAGGAAAGACATGGACCAGTTGAAGCAGGTCCAGAGGAGGTTACAAAGATTGTCTGAGGGATGCAACATCTTCCTGGGAAGAGCTGGGACTGTTAACTTGGAGAAGAGAAGGTTCCAGGGAGACTCCATTGCATCCTTCAGTAATTAATGGAAAAATGATGGGGAGAGACTGTTTACATGAGGAGACAGTGATAGGACAAGGAGGGGAATAGTTTTAAAGTTTAAGAGGAGAGATTTGGATTAGAACAAATTTTGTAACTCAGAGGGTGTTGAGGTGTTGCCCAGGGAGGCTGGGGACACCCCATCCCTGGAAGTGTTCAAGGACAGGTGGGATGGAGCCCTGATCCACTGATTTAGTGGAAAGTGCTCATGATAACAGGGTTGGAACTAGATGATCTTTAAGATCTCTTCCAACACAAGCCATTATATGATTCTATGACAAAAAAAACTTTAAAATCTCCATGGTTTATTGGAATTAACTCCAACTCATTGCTAAATGATCAATTGAGTGAACTCCATAATTTCCTGGGATAT
>JAOTQP010001546.1:94479510-94495265 GCA_026413545.1 Cichladusa arquata | reverse complement strand
CTGAATGGACATCACACTGGCCAGGCAGAACCTGCCTTTCCCAAACCTATCCTGGCTGGGCCTGATCCCCTGGTTGTTCTGTCCAGGTTGCATGATGGCTCTCAAAATGATCTGCTCCGTGACCTTCCTCAGCATCAAAGCCTGAGAAGCTGATAGTCCCTGAATTCTCCTTCTGATCCCTTCCTGTTGATGGATCCCGTCCTTTGGAACCTTCCTGATTGACCAGGACTGATGATAAATGGTGGAAAGTAGCTTGGCAAGCTCCTGTGCCAGCTCCCTCCGTACCCCTGGATGAATCCCATCTGTCCCAACAGACGTGTGTGTCTCAGTGGCTCACAGGCCACTAACTCCTTTCTCCAGGATTGCAGGTGGTGCACCTCCTCCCCATCCCAGTCTACCAGCTCAGGGGGCTGGGTGCCCTGATGATAATCAGCCTTTCTGTTAAAAACTGAGGCAAAGATGTCATTAAGTACCTCAGCCTTTTCCTCATCCTTAGCTACAGTGTTCCCCCCACATCCAAAAAAGGGTGGAGATTTTCCTGGGCTATCCTTTTCTTGTTAGTGTTTTTATATAAATGCTTTTTATTGTCTTTCACAGCTGTGGCCAGGTTCAGTTGCAGCTGAGGTCTTGCTTTTCTAATTTTCTCTCTACATGGCCTAATATCCTTATATTCTTGCCTTCCCCTTCTTCCAGATGTCCTAAGTTCTTTTTTCATCTGAGTTCCAGCAAGAGCTCCCTGCTCAGCCAGGAAAGTCCTCTTCCCCAACAGCTCATCTTTTGGTACGTAAGGTTGTCTTGCTCCTGTGCTTTTAGATTTCCCTCTTCAATTGTGTCCAGCCTCTGTGAGCCCTTTTGTTATTAAGGGGACTCTGGTCCCCTTAATATGGACTTGGTGGGGACTCTGAACTGATGTCCTAAATAGATAAAAGTCTGTCCTCCAGACAAGGTAGAAGTTTTGTTGACCTTTTCTTACTACAGGAAGAATTGTAAATTCTGTAATTTGTGGTAGATATGCCCAAGACAGCCTCTGACCACCACAGTTTCCACCAGCCCTTCTCTATTTCTAAAGAGTCAGACTATTCTGATTCTGGAATCAGCTCCTACCTTTAGAGGAAGAAAGCATCTCTTCAGTGGCACTTTGGGTGGTCTGTAGTTCCCAGTACACTGCCTCCCTGGCATCCCATACAGTGCTACCACTCCTGAACCAAATATGCTATTCAATAATACATTTGCATTTTTTATGCCTTTGCTGAGCAAGTACAGGGCATGACTTATAAATACAAGTTATAGACAAAATTACTCTGATCAAAGAAAGATCATGTTGTGGACACAGGGATCAGAACAGGAATCACAAGGTTACTAGCCTGAGATATTAGCCAAGATATTGGTTCCAGATTCCTTTTCTAACAATGAACAACCAAGTGCCTCATCTGTGCCAGAAGTTAGTATTGCAGGGTTTTCCATGTGAAACGGACATGGAAACTTTTTTAAACAAAAAAAAGAAAAAAATGCAGACTATGAAACAGAGGTTCCATTTGGCTTTATATTGATGTACTAAGTCAACTACATATACGTATGTATATATATGTATGTATTATATATTTTGTTCATAGTCTTTAAAAGTAATCCTGTCAAGGAGACAAGATGAATTGTGGAATTAATGTTACCCGATGAGCAAAGAAAGTTTAATCCTGCCATTCCCCGTTCTTCCTTTTGTGTCTGCCTCATTGGAGTTGGGTTTTTCAGTTAACCAAATACTCGTGGCTCTCCTGCAAAACAGCCAGGTGGGCTGTACTGGGGAAAGGTGGACTAATGAATGGCCCAGTGAGCATTAGAAGGGCAGCTGGGGAAAACTGGGACTAGCTGATATTTGTAAGGCAATGTGTAAAAGTGTGTGTTTTTTCAGATTTTAGCTGTGTGGTTTCGTGTGACAGGAAGCAAGGGGAAATGGATTTATACCTTCAGAGGCAAGGAAACTACTCATATTAGTCTTTTGAGTGCTTTGTATTTAATTTATATTTTTTAACTCTTTAAAATTTTGCTTTGAGCAAAGACAAATGCTGCTCCTTGGTGGAAAAAAACCAAAACATAATATTTTAACTAAAATAGTCCCACTGCTCATGTCAGTCTGATGACAGAAATGCAAATATTCAGTAACAAATTGAGACAATCTGCTAGTATTAATGTTTTTGGTAAAAGCGAACTGCAAGGTCTATAGAAATGCTGGCACATTAGTCTCCACCAGGTAAAAGCTGGACTTGACAATTTAATGTCCAAAAATGTTAGAGAAAGGTAGGAGAAAAGACTGAAACATTCTGATGCATCCAAAAATTTGTATCTGCTGTACCTCCAGCTTAACCAATGATCTTGTAAAGGACACAAGAATGAATAGAACATAATTTACATATTTAAAATAGAAGGCCTTTATGGTTTGATTACCTTTGAAGAATAGTCCTTAGCGTGTGGGAAAGGTACTCATAAGTGCACATGGATACTTTGCTCATTTTTTAAAGACATATCTATAGTTTTTCCAGACTTTACAGAACCTCGGTAATACTTTCTCACTAGGAATGATTGGAATAGTGTACAATCATTTAGACAATTTGTACACTAAATTCATCAGAGTCAGGATAAGCCAAACATGCCTAAGCAATATAAGGAGAATGTAGCATGTAAGTGAAACACAGAACATGGAATTCTAAAGATTGCTAGTAGTAAATAATAAATCTGTACCTAACAACCAGCATATCTCTTTCCAGACAGTACCACAAAGCCTGAACCATGTAAAGCAATTAAAAGTAATTGATAATCAAATATCTAATTCCAAAGTTGCTTCCTTTAACGTTTATTTTATGGGAGATTCCAGAACTTCCTCACTGAAGATAAAATTATGCTTTTGAATATTTTCTGAAAAGGTAAGGTTGATTTTAGGAACACTTACTAGTTAGGAACTGGACAGTTAAGGAGTCAAATGAAAAGCATGCAGGAAAGACTTTGATGCTTAAAGCCATCAGCTGAACCAGAGAAAACCAGATTTTTTAATAAAATTTAAACTATTATTAATAAATAATTAGAAATATTTTTCTTTAGATAATTTTTATTTTATCCAGTAAGAGTTTGCTGTAAAACATACAGCCCAGTTCTTCTCCTTCCCAAATGCAATTAGTTTTTTTACATTTCTTCAAGACCAGGGAAAACTCCACCTCTTCTACTGTATTCCTTTAAGTGCTTTGGCCTGTTCCACAGGGTTGCTGTTCTCATCAGGAGGTCAGACAGGCTTGATCTGTAGCAAAGTAACTTCTTTTGTTTGTTCATCAGGTAACAAAGAGGAGAGTTGGCTTTGTATCACTGCAGCAACAGCTTCCTGTATGAGTCTGTCAATACTGATTTTATAATGCATTTATATCTATGAGAGAGACAATGTGAAAAGTGCAATGAAAAGCTTTTGTATTAGATAAAAAAATATAAGGACTGTCTTATATACTTGCATTAGTAGTTTTTAATAGTGAAATAATGAAATATGAATCATCTAAGAATCAATATCAAGGAAAATCTCACTAAAATAAATATAGTATGAAAAACTTCACTAAAACTATAAACTATTGAATAGCAAAAGTATGGAAAGAAAGAAAGAAAATATAACATGGAAAAAATATATTACAATTATAAAATACATGGAAGAAAGTTCTATAAAACATTAGATAAAAGTGAAAAATAGAAACAATTATAATGAGAAAACTGAGCAACTAATGGACTTTTAAAGGAAGCATGAAATGTTTGGAATTTTCTCTGGTTCAGCCCTCACAAAAAAGCTAACTGTGTCCAGATGCTCAACTTAATAATTATTAATGAGGATATAGAAACACCAGCCTGTGAATGTAACAATCAATTAAATAAGTTGAATGTATTCAAGTCGTTATGACTTGACAAGCATCACCCCAAAGTAAATATAGAGTTAGTCAAAGTCTTTCTTTATGGGTGCAGGAGAAATGAGAGAGGTCTGTGGAAGGTGAACAAGTTCTAGAAAGTCAGAGCAAGGATGAGAACTTAAAAGGAGCACAGGGAACTACAGAAGAGTCAGCTTCTCTTTGATAGAAAGACAACTGAAGCAAATTATTAAAAAATCAATTTGTATTCACCTAAAGACAAAATGCACCAACATGAGTTTGTCAAGAGTAACTCATGTCAATGTAATTCAATTTCTTTGACAGGATAAAAAGATCTGAGAAAGTAATAGATGTCAGATTCACATGACGCTCATAAACCAGCTGGGAAAATATGGTCTGAGTAAAGATGCTGTAAAATCTTGTCCAGAAAGCTTGATAATAGCTTATTGGAGAATGGATAGAATATATTGCATAATGCCCTTCACAAGACTGACCTGATATTACTCAATATTTTAATTAATAATGAGGTGTATGTAGAAAGTTCATGAATGACAACTTGTGAAGGATTTCATGGCAAAGGAAGAATTTGAATTGAAGCTGATCTTGAAAAAAATTGAGATCCCACAAGGATCTGAATGTAGAAATACACATAGTACTAAATATGGAAAGGAGAAATCAAATGCACAAGGAAAGGATGAAGATTTTTGAGAGAGAGATTTTAGAAAGATGAGATGTTGTATCAGAAAGGGGGAAATCTTACTTCTGTGAACATTAATGATACATTTGGCCACCTGAGGCCTGACTGTCACTGTTAGGGCATATTGAAAGAGAGTCCACGTCTAGTATTGGTGGATTCAGTACAAGATGGATTCAACACGATGGGAGGCAGAAGAGAACTCCAGACAAAGACCATTAAAAAAAGGCTAAAAAATATTCCAAGATGAATAATGATTGAAAAAAAAGTTTATAAAGGAGAGAACTGAGGGCAGAATATAATATCGAAGTGGTAAATAATAAGTCTTATTCATATATAGTGAATCGGGGACAAGAAATAATTGCTTTCCTTGCAAGCAAGGAAAATTTAAACTTCAAGTAAAAAAAATTCTATGATAGCAGTTATGCAGTGCATGGAATTATGTTTGAAGGTGTTGAAACCAATATCATAGGAGACATTTAAAAGATGTGCATGTCAAAAACAATCTTAAAAAAGGTTGATTTTCTTGCTCTGAGACAAAACAACTGCTAGATGACACTTCACCTCCATATTACTTAGATTTCTTTAATCATACCAGATGCTGCCTAGAGTCTACATTTCTTACCTTTTCAATACTTATTTGTGATTTCTTCAGATAAACAGTGTAGCCTATTGGTCAACTACTGACCTGTGACACTGGAGGTTATTAATAACCATTTAGAAAACCTTGTCTACTTTCCAGACAATAGTTTGTTAATATATAAAGATAAAAATTACTCACCTACACACTAGGGAATGCTCTGTTATCAAATTCATGAAATGACATAAATGTGGAAGTGACATTGCACTCCTGACAAGATTGCAATTTAACTGCTCCGTTGTAGAGACAGCAAACAATTTCTGAGGACTGGTTAAAGTGTATCCTTTGTCTTGAGTTCATCAAGATTTCCCCATTATATGCATGGAACAGGCCTGTAGTTCACTTATAACTACACAAATTTTTAGCGATAAATTAAAAACTTATATTTAGCAAAATAAAACAAAAATCTTAATGAATGACAATAAAACAGGAAATTAAAATGTCAAAACCTATAAAAAAGTATAACGAAGATCAGCCAAAGCCAGTATATATATGAAGTTAATACTGAAACACCTTCCAATGGAGTAACACCTAATAATATTTTAAAAACATGTTTTTAAAACATTTATGTGGGGTTTAATATATTTCACATTTTTGCCAGATTTATGTGATCTAAAATACTTCAGTTCAGGGTGGTCTATAGATTTCTGGAAAATCAGTGTAGAATTAAATGCTATTCTTATAATTTTTCAAATATGGATTGAGCTGCTGCTGCCCCGATATGCCAATGGTCATTAATCAGGCAAAGGAAAACATCTTAAATAGGTAAATGTAACCTTTCAGAAAGTTTTTGTCCTAGATCAATATCAACTGCATGAGTCACATCTATCATGTCTCTAATTCATCTTTACACTGAAGTCAATCACAGCTTAAGTCAGACAGAAACGTTCCAATTAGGATTTTGTGGACTTTGCTCTAAAGGTCCTGGAATGCCCTTGCAAAAATACAGATTAATTTAGAACAGGATGAATTTTTGCTAAACAGATGAATTTCACCTGAATTCCTATGAAATGCAAAACCCATCTATAAATACACCTTTCCCTCCTGTTTACCAGGGTACAGACTGTATCCTCACAGTGGTGTGCAGAGGTGCCACACAAAATGATGCTGATCTGATGCCATACCCAGTACACACACAGGCCTCCTGAAAAAAATTGAGTACTTCTGACTGGTAAGGAACATTTTATGCAAGTGCATATGAGATTTGCATTTTCACCGTTTGTGTGAGATTACAAGGAATGCTGCAGGGAACAGTGAGTCAAATCCTACTTTTGCAACAGACAGAATCTATTTATTTTACCAGCCTTCACAAGCAAGACTGCACCCTACAAATGAGTGACTTCAGTGACCTGTGTAAATTTAAGAGTGCCTTCAGGTCAGTAACCCTGCATGTAGTAGACATATGTAAAGCACTGTTCATTCATGCCTAAAACTTGCAGTCTAAACCCAGATCCAATTAGTAATAGCTAAAAGGATTTATTTCTCCAGCTTTTAAAGAAAACGGAACTGAATTTTAAAAATTAGACTAACAGGAGTAGTAAAAACACAAAATAAAGTCTTTGGTTAATAATGTTCTTCAGGATGCAAATCAGATAGAAAAAATCCCAGGAAATTGGAAACATTTGGTGCAAATTCAGTTCAGCCCCCTTTTACACAAATCATGAGTTATATACCAAGGGATTACCTTACTCAAAGGATCAAAATAGCAGACTGGACTAGAGAGTTTCACTTCACCAGCGCACATGAAATGTTCGATTTTACTCCAGGGCTCACTTGTAGCTCTTCTTCCTGTGTCCTACACCAAATATAAAATTATTGAAGCAGTTAACTATGTATTAGCAAGTAGCAATCTCTCAAAAAAATCAGGAATAGAATGGATTACCTTTTACAACTATATGCATAAAGCCCAAGAAGGTTGTTATGTACTAGTAGTACTGTGTGCTGCTGATACTAGGGTATCAGCATAATCACAAAATCTGAAATGCAGCACCTTGTTGACATTCAGGTTGACCCCCTAAAAGCTGGAAAACTTGAAGTCTATGACAGCACATTTCTGCACCTTAATTTAGCTCTTAACTTGAATATGCTGGGAAGTTCACAATGAAAGGTTCCTCATATTTTTCTGTTGGTATAATGTGCATTTAGTGGCCACAGGGAAGAGGGTTTGGTAATTTTGTCTCCTTTACAAATTTCTCAAGATCTTGACCTCCTATTTTCTACAAAGGAACACCAATGACCCAGTCCCTTGGCTCTTGGGAAATTTTTGTAATCAAAATGGGCCAGACTTCACTCCATAGGAATCTGCCCAGCTCTTTCATCTGGATTTGTTGCTAGTGCTACAATAAAGAGGAAGATTAGCCTGAGGCAGACACCTGGTATGGAAAATTCAAGTCCACATTCCAGTATGAACAAAAAAATTATAAGCTATGAAAACCAGAATTTTATTGTAGGAAACATCAGACTCTCTTAATAATTCTACCTTTTAAATATGACTAATGGAAAATAAGGTATTCAGACTCCAGTTATTAACGATAAAATTTGGCCCAGTTAGAAAAAATCCCAGCTGAGTTTTCATGTCTTTCTGCACCAAATGTTTTTAATGAGAGTGGATTCTATTTTAAATGAGGATAGGGGAAGTAATTAGATAAATATCTTTAACCCATGGAATCACAAACTGATTCAGGTTCAGTTGAAGGATAAATACAACTAATTCTACAAGAAGTTTCACAATGTGCAGGGGGAAACTTGACAGGGCATCATTAAGAAGGTAAGGACTTTGTTGGTAAAGTCAGCTAAATATGTTGGAAGGAGACACTGTTAACTGTCTCTGTTAATCTAAGGCAAAAATTATCTCAAAATCAAGGTTTTTGTGATGACTAAAGTTTAGCTGAAGCAATACAGGTGTGCATGGGTTCATTTCTCTTCCCATCACATTTTGATATAGGGAGAAATTCTAGGAAAAATGATAAAAATGAGTTAACCAGCAAAGAAAGCTACATCTTGGGAGGCCAGAAAGTGCAGGGATAAAGTGGGGATTTCCACCAGTCAAGCTGAGTTAGACCTTGCAAAGGAAATGAAAACAAGCAGTAAAAGGTTATTTAACAACATAAATAAAACAAGAGAAGTTGAGCAAGTAAGCTCAAGGTAAGTGCCAGTGGACTTGAGATTAAGAGTTTATAGGTACAGACTAGAAGCTAACTGAATACTTGACTTCAGCCTTCAGGATGGCAGCTATGACAAAATCAACATGGATAACAAGTATGAGAGTCGGAAAAAGAATTAACACCATGAAGTTGGAAATAAAATCATAACAATCATAGTAATCATAACAAAATATTATTTCTGTCACTGAATATGAATTACTGAAAAACCTCAAATCAAAAAAAGCAAATATGATAACAATACTACATCTTCAGAGGGAATAGAGATTTTATTTTGCCCTGTAAGAGCTGAATTTTGGCATCAATTTTCAATTTATTTTGTTCAGGTCTCCAAACAGCTGTCAAATCATAAGACCTTTCCTTCTAAGAAAGCCAAAAGAGTTAGTACAATAGAATGATATATTATAAATATAGATTATAAATTCTTTCCCTTTTTGTGCTTTACTGCACTGAATTTTTCTTGAACTATAACTTTAAATTGTGTTGAATTTAAATAAAACCAGAATTTTGTCTTATTTCTTATTCATGATAATTCTGTTTAAATGACAGTTTCACTAATAGTACATGAAAAGAATTATAATAAGGAATTGTACCTGTCTAATATCAATGTGACATGTTTTAATTTTTGAAACAAGTTCCATTTTCAAGGGATATGAATTTAACAAAGTCACAATTTTTTTTTCTGGTGACCTTGGTACCATGGGAATATTAAACAAACTAAGAATTTTGAAAAAAATGACAGCTAGCTAATGATCACTAATGGGTTTCTTATTTGGAAGTAAACAGAAGAATTGACATATTTCAATTCCTGTTGGTGTTCACAATGAATTTTGATGGTGGAAATGAAATGGTATCAAAATTATTTTTCCACTAGGACCCAACAAAGATGGGAGAGACTGATTTGCGTGTCAGGAAAAGGTAGTGAAACATCAATATTGCCGAGTATAAAAACTAAAACTAGCTTACTGCACAGGCATACAAACAAGCAAACATCAGCTGCTCTTACAAGAGTAATTTTTCTGAGAAATTCTCTCAGTTCCCTTTTCCCAAATGTGTTTTCTGCAATCCCTTCTCTACGGAAAAAGATATTAAGCAAATTTTATAGCAACAGAAAACAAAATAAGGCATCAGAAACCACTATACTAATGTTTGAGTGTAGAAAATATTCAATTTACCTGTAAAATTGCAGCTACAGGGAATTGTTTTGCTGTGCAAAATGATGTATTTAAAAGCAAGTGAAAGTCAAATTTAGCATATGATGATGGACAGACTAGAAAAGTAAAACTGTTTCCTGATGGAGACTTAATTGCATGAAAGATACAGTTAATTCACTGATTTACAACATCACAGATGATAAATGCTCCCTGCTGTACAATATACTTACTTTCTGAAAAAAAAAAAAATACTGTAAATATCATCTGGGATGGAGGAGGAGTATTTGCCATAGTTTTCATTTATTAAATATCTCAAGTCCTTACAATGAAATATAAGAAAGAGAACACAACACATTTCTGTTTATACTGCTATAAACAGAATAAAGTTACCACTAGAGTTGGAATAAGATTAAATCTGTCCAGGAGTACATCTCAGCCTTACTCCAGCCATCCACTTTGCAAATTCAAAACCTATGCGTGTACAGCAATGCACACACGTAATTAAAAGTGTTCAAATCATAGAACAGTCAACAGTCAAAACCCAATAAAACAGTCAAAAGCTCTATATTGTTCTGGAGTAATTTCTAGTTTGGCCTCTCCTAGATCCAATATAAATTTATTTTTATCTCAAAGCAGATACGACTATGCAAAACGGAGAACTTTTTTTTTGCAAATTTGGAGCATGAATTTGCTGCTGCTTCAGGAAAGATGCAGATCTAAATTAAGTTGGATGGGAATTATTGCTGATTTTAGACTTCCATGAGTCTTAGCACTGAGGTGCATAAAGGTTCATAAGATCAGTGTTTGAGATGAAAGGCGAAAGATGTACAACCAAGCTATTTGCAAATGTTATGGAAACATGAAGCCAGAGCTAAGCTGGTGTGCTCCTCATTCAAATAGCATACAAACTAGCTGTTGGGAAAACAGTTCTCTCAGAAGTTAGGATCTAACCTCAGTAAAACTGGTTTATTGTTGTTGTTAAATACAGACCTGTTGAACAGTGCATTCTGTGGAGAAGCACAGAAGCCAAGTGTCTTACTTACCTAAGAAAGGAGAAATAGATTGGCATAACTGCAGCCAAGGCCATCGTTACTGCTGTGTCTAGGGTGAAAAACCTTCAAAAGTCCCATGCTTTGGCTATCTTAAAACTTATCAGTATGGTGTGAGTTCTGGAGAGAAACAAACAGGCAGTGTTGTGAAGACTCCCCAGACAGGACAAGTTTTCAAAGTAAAATCCTAAGGCAAAACTTTTTGGGTAATATTATGTAAATAAGCAATAAGATTGAGGTTTCAGCAGTAGTGCCCTATGATTTTGCTTTGAAAGTTTTTGCTTTTAGGAGTTCACTGTAACCTCATTATGTTTTGCTGGCACTTTCTCCAGGAAAAGCAACAGCTGCATAATACTGATAAACCTTAAGAAGGCCGACGTGCATGACTGTGGTTTGTGTTCCAGTCTAAGTCAACCATACATAAAAGCTCTAACCTGGCACCATTTGCTGTCATTAAATCTCAAATTCTATCTTGTAATGTAAAATGTAGATAAATAAGAATAATCATCCATGAAGGCAAATCTCTAAAGAAAAAAATATTTTAAAATATTATACCACAATTGTGATATTTCTGTAAATATTGACTGAATGTGGAATCATTTCAAGGGAGTTGACAAGGAAGAAAAATCTTTATGCATTATTTTTTTTTAGTAGCCACAGAAATAAATAGATTACACTTCTAAAACCCCTTTGAATATATACCAATATAAAAAAATATAACATTAAATGTTTAATAATTCATAAAATCTTGATAATCCTGGTAATATTCATTATTGAAAAAAAATGCTTTTGCTGAATATGTATTTCCAGGGCACAACAGTCTTCTTTAACTTGAATGATTTAAACTAAAACACCAAGTAATTTTTTTTTATTCCTCGTTGAATCTGCAGGTTATAAAATTAATACATTCCAATTTTTATTAACTTCCTAAATTTTTATGGATAGTGAAGAAGGAATTCAAAAAGTCCAATCATATACTAGCCTTGTCTCATTAAAAATGCTAGAGTAGGTCCAGAATTTCTCCCATTCTCAAGATAGAAGAAAAACTTAGGGTGTGATAAGAAATACAGAATGGACAGAACCAGATAAATTACCAAGTTTTCTCCATGTGGAATTGTTACATGAAAGTCATTGGTTCAAAGAGTTCAACACAAGTGAAAAGGGATCTTTCACATTTAATCTTCGTGGACAACTATGACTAATAAAATTAAAAATATAGGAAACAACATGGAGTTTTTTGTCTCCTAATGTAAACAATCTCTAATTAAAAAGGCCTCTTGCCTGTAGTTACGGTACTGGCTGTATTTGTGACCCACTGTGAGAAGTATCCTTGTGTACAATATCAATAAGATATCGATATTATTCCATACTGATTTAGAATAACGTCCACAGGATTTGGGATCTGTGAACTCTTGCAAGTCAGATCCTAACTGTAAAAAGTTTTCTGCAAAAGTCTGTGTTGTTTTGAGTCAACAGGAATGCCCATTTTCAGACAGAGCTGCTAAAGCTTTGTATTTGGTCATGAGAATACATCCATGAAGTCTTACATTTGATTTTAGAGATCTAGTTATGATTCTTAAAAAATCTTTTGATAAAACCAGAAAAAATCATAAAAATCTCAAGAGTAGCTTCAAATATACTGAAGGCAGAGAAAAAGTATTTGAACTATTGCAAACATTTTTTTTAAAATTTGATTTAAACTCAATAGGTCTTTTCTACTAGGCAATTAATTTTTCAGGGTTGCTGTGAAGTATTTCAGATTTGCTGAATGTTTAAACTTAATCTCTGCACTAAAAAGAGAATTCCTATGTCTTCAAGGGTTTGCTCTCTAGCACACAAGTGTGATGTATAATTCTTCCCATACTTTGATTTCTTTTCCTGTTGTGTGAATATTTTTTACTCTGTATTTATAGACAGGCCTGATGAAATGTAGTCACATAATGCAGCATCCCAACTCAAGTGATCAAGTACAAATGCTCCAGAGAAGTCTTGGGAGATGTAGAAAAGCGCCAAAATTATATATTTCTAATTTCTCTGCAGCTTAGTCATCAATCTAGAGCCTGAAAAAAACCCCAAGATTTGATAAATCATATAAAATGTTGGTCAGACTCATGATTGGTTTGGAAATCCTTGCTAATAAACTTTCCATCACAGGGAATTCACCAAAATTACATTTTTATACCAAAAAACAGACACCTCATTTATCAGCCTTAAATTTTCTACTCTTTTAGCTTTAGTAAATGTCCCGTTGCTGTTAGTGTTCAGAAAAAAGTTGCTATGTTTCATTGTTATCCTACTAATTACTGAATTTCTATCTAAACTGTGTGATTACATTTGCTTTATTTTCTTCCTTCTTCTTTGAAACCTGTTCATACTGCATACACACTTTTTAGGAGAGCTGCATTTCCAGTCTTTCCTTCAGTCTTGGAGGTCCAATGCAGTGTTAATTGACCATAGCTCTATTTTTACAAAAAATATGTGTGCTCTGATTTTGACAGAAAAATAGAATTAAGATATGAACTATTGCCATCTATGAGATTAAAGATTCTAAAGCAAATAGGAGGTAGATGCTAGAAATTCTGAATCACATCTCCCTCCAAGAAAATGTCCAAGAGACTAATACCTTTTTTTCAATGTCCTTTGCTAGTCACAGATGTGGCCTCCTGCATATTTCTGCTGCTTTTGAGACACTGAGATCAGATATATTACAGATACCTAATGGTGTTAAAGTGTTCTGAAGACATAATTCTTTTACAAATTGCTAACTTTGAATATGAAAGAGACTTGTCTTAACCATTTCTAGACAATGCACAATGAGATATCTGCATAATGATCTTCAAAGGATGAAAATCCCTCTCAAGATAAATGTGATGGAGGAGTTTTGGGTATAAATAAAGTATATGAGGTTAATAAAGTGTTCAGACTTGCAAGTGAATTTGATTCAACAAAAAACTTTTTCAGCATTACTAGCATTCTTGGATGTAAATCTCCATAAAAAGGATGTAATTTGGGAAACAGACAAAGCCCATATTTGCTACATTTCTGATTTGTTATTGGGCTGTTTTTTCTGGACAAGTGCACTCTTACACAGTCTGAGGGAGGTTGTGTACTGAAGTTCAGCTTTGTGCAGGTGTCAGTGCTAGCTATAAGTCTGCTGCCAATGGAACTGGAAAGAGCCTTTTGCTAATTCCTGGCCAGCTCTTAGTTCCCTACATGGCACAGCAGAGCATTGTAAAGACAGAGCTAATACAACTAATGTTCCCTTTTTTCCTAGTTTTCCTCATCTTCCACTAGACCAGGTAGGTCAGGACCCCACTGAACCTGACCTTGCATACTTAGAGGGATGGGGCATCCACAACTTCTCTGGACAGCCTTTTCCAGTGCCTCACCACCCTCTGAGTAAAATCTTCATCTGATACAGATTTCCCCTCTTTAAGTTTAAAATTGTTCCCTCTTGTCCTGTCATCAGGTGCCATGTGAAAAGTCAGTCTCTATCTTTTTTATAGTTTCCCTTTAGATACTGAAAACCACATCAGGTCTCCCCTGAGCATTCTCTGACTCTTCTCCAGATTTGTTTGCTATGATGCTGTAGAAATCATAATTTGATTTCGTAACAGAGTGACTCTCAGGAACAAGATCGAATTACAAGATCTCTTAAAGTTCTTTAACAGTGCTGCTATGATTGCAGGTGGTCTTAGGGGATTTTAAATTGAAGTGGCTGTAGCTATGTGGAGCTGTAACCTTCTCTCACTCAAGCCTTCTCTGTACCCAAGCTAATACCACATTAAGTAACTTTGAGGCCAGTTTATTTAAACCACAGCAGTCAAAACAGCCAAAGCTAAATCAACATACAGCCCTTCTCCATCTGCTTTAAGATTGTTTACACAAAAGATTAGAATGTCTACACAAAAGATTACTTATGTGCCTGAGACATGTTCACCTTTTACAACTGTATCAGCTAGCCTAATAACAGATTTTATTTCTCTCTAAAATCTTGCAGGTTACTTAGCAGCAGCTTATATATAAGTTGCTTTGTGACCATTGTAATTAATGAAATATGTGTTCAGTACAGTTTGGATTTCAGAGTGATCTCAGATGTGGATTCTCTGATAACCAGCAAAGGATGAATTCAAGCCCTGTTTCTTTCACACAGCAGCCCACCTTTCCCAGCACTGCTGGAATTTACTGTGTTTAAGACCTCTACCTCCATCTCTAAAGCAAGGTCAGTCTACAACCAAGCACAAAAGATGGTGACATAAAGACACAGATAAGTGTGGCAAAAATGCTCCTGAAATTATGTATGTATGGAACATGTCTGGTTTTTGTCTGAGGACTTTGGCATGACAAACAGAATGTGGAATCCACTGACAAGCTTTTGGTTATTTTAGTCAGAGCTTTCTCTGCGTGCACTTCTGTGGTGTGTTGACCCTGGCTGGATGCCAGCTGCCCACCAAAGCCTCTCTGACATTCCACATCTGGGCAGAGGAGAGGAAATATAACAAAAGCCTTGTAGGTTGAGATTAGGGCAGAGCGAGATCACTCACCAATGACCATCATGGGCAAAATAGACTTGAGTTGGAAAAATTAGTTTAATTTATAACCAGTGAAATCAGAGTCGGCCAATGGGAAGAAAAAAACCAAATCTTAAAAAACTTCCCCCATCCCTCCCTTCTTCCTGCAATAAACTTCACTCCCTATTTTCTCTGTCTTCCTCACACAATGCCTCAGCTGCTTTTTTCTCCTCGGGAAGAGGAGGACTCCTCACACTCATTCCCCTGCTCCAGCATGGGTCACTCAGTTCTTCAGGAACAGCTGCACCAGCATGAGCCCCCCACAAGGTCGCAAATCCTGTTAGCAAACTGCTCCAGCATGGGTCCCTCTGTCCTTGGGGTCACAGATCCTACCAGGATCCTGCTCCAGCATGGCTCCTCTCTCCTTGGGGCCACAGATCCTACCAGGATCCTTCTCCAGAGAGGGCTCCTCTCTGCTTGGGGCCACAGATCCTACCAGGATCCTGCTCCAGCATGGGCCCCTCTGTCCATGGGGCCACAGATCCTACCAGGATCCTGCTCCACCATGGGCCCCTCTGTCCATGGGGCCACAGATCCTACCAGGATCCTTCTCCAGAGAGGGCTCCTCTCTGCTTGGGGCCACAGATCCTACCAGGATC
>JAOTQP010001546.1:94445685-94475569 GCA_026413545.1 Cichladusa arquata | reverse complement strand
CCATTGAAGAGAGGAAAGGCTGCATCATACTCAGGAAAACATAATATTTTAAAAAGGCAATTTTCATTAAACAAATCTAAAGGATGCTGCTTAATCGTAAAGTCATTTTGTCACCCCTACCAACAAAGCTGAGACTGAACCTTGGTGACCAGCCCCATTTCTGAGTTCTTTCATCCTGGAAGCGTTTGGCTGCTCCAGAGAGACTCACTGCTTGGATGCCATCACCAAGGCCAATGAATCGAGAAAATGAAAAGTTGATTCCATACAAGCAGCAACCACCTGAGAGCTCCTTGACAGATATGGATGAGGCCACAAAATAAGAGGAAAAGCCACCAATAGAACTGCCCATGATCCCTACACAACTCTGCCCTTATTGGTTCTGGCTCACAGATGGAGGACCTCAGCCTCCTTTCATTAAAGAGCTGCTCATCACCCTCCTGCCACATCTGCTGACCTACCTGGAGAAGCTCATTATACTATCATGCTTGAGAGCCCTCTACTAGACCTATCCCTATCTCCTTTAACAATTTTGAGTGCAACCATGTGCCTGGAAAGATCTCCCAAGATACAGATCAACTATTATTATGTCTATAGCCAAAAGAAAATTAGATTTTCCCTCTTTCTTTCCTGGTGGGAGCAAGGTTGGAGACATCCCCACCATAGGAACATCCACACCTTGAAATTTTCTAGACTGGTATTGGTTTCAGCCCTGCTGTGAGTTGTATGGAGGATGAAGCAGCATACAGCGTGCCTTCCCTTCCTTCCCCCAGCATGGAGAGCAGTTATCGAGGGATGTAGTACTATCTGAGCATCTCACACACATGGGTAAGTGGATTTATCCTCTCTCAGGCAGGAAAAACATTTTTGCAGCCACAAGGAAAAGAACTGCAGAGAGATTAAGCAACTTGCCCAACATTAAAGATTAAGTTGCCAGCAGAAACTCACAGTTAAAAGCAATTTTCTTGGTCTCAGTCCAGTGCCTTCCCCCTAAACCCATTCTTTTTCCTCTAGCTCTCATTAAGAGGGAACATGCCACCTTCAATCAGGCTGGCTCCCACCAGGATTACACCAGCAAGCTTCAGGATATACGAGTGTTTATTCCTTGCTTTGCTAAGAAGTGATCAGGAAGAGAAAATCAGAAATTATAATTCCTGATTATTTCTTATCCAAATTTGAGATATGAGATGGAAAAAAATATATTTGGGAGATGAGATAATTCCTTCTTAATGCATCCCTTAAGACAGTAAACTGTAGTGACTACAGAGACTTTATGGTTGCATGAAGCATGTTGAGGACAATTGAGTCTGTAGGATAGTCTTCTTGTGTGAAGATTTGGTTTAACTTGGATCAATCAGTCAAGTACTTATGTCCTGAAAGATTTCATGTATTCATAGAATCATAGAATCCTAGAATGGCCTGGGTTGGAAGGAACCTTCAAAGCTCATCTAGTTCCAACCCCCTTGCCATGGACAGGGACACCTTCAACTAGACCAGATTACTCAAAGTCCCATCCAACCTGACCTTGAACACTTCCAATGATGCACCTTGAGACCATAAAAACCAAAACCCAGTTGGCAGGAGACCTCTACCAGCTGTACAAGCAAGCTGCCCCAAATCATGTGTTTTACTACATCCTGATTAAGCTGGACATTCATCCCCCATCCAGGCTGTAAACCACCAGCATTCCCCAGTCCCTCTCCCACCCCACAATGTGTCATTTGTCCACCTACCTGTGAGATATGGGACTGTGTCTTCTCGCTCTCACCATCCCCCTCCATTTTATCCATCAGTAGCCCCTGGACCTGGTACTCCAGGACATAACTGTCAATGAAACGTTCCAGCTCCTCAATCTCCTGAGAGCGGCTGCTCCCCGCCTCTGAGGAGGCTGATGCCACTGATGAGTTCTCCATCCCTTCAGGAAAGATGTCAAGAACAGAGAGGGGCTGAGAAAGCAAAATAAAAAGGGGCAAGAAATTATTTCCCAGTAATTATTAAAAGGTTAAAAAACAGCAGCTGAAGTTTATTGGTTTCCAGGGGCAGGATATTTTTTTACTGCACATCTGCATTTCCAGTAATATTTATAATAATTCTAGGTGGTCATAGAGTTTTCATGTGTGCAAAAAAAAAAAGTCTCATTTCTGTAATATTCCTACATCTAAGGACAACAGACAGTTTTCCTGTCCTCCTTAAAACCTAAACTACTGCAAACCTCCAGACATGCACAAAATAAAATTAAAAAACTTAATTTGAAAAGCCCACAGCATTAGCTGTGCTGGATAAGGGTGAAAAGCTGGGGATACTGCGCAAGGGTGTGAGGAAGAGGATGATAACTGAAAAGCTCCTCTAGGACAGAGGCAGTAAATGGTGCTGAGTCAATGATGTGACTGCAAATGGTCAAAAGAGGAGGTTTGCACATGGAGGTGAAACAGACACCTTACTAGAATCTATTTTTAAAATCTCTCTTTCTTCAGGACAATGGCTCTATAGAAGATGTACAGGCTTTATGATGCTCTTCTTCCTATTTCTCCATGGCTCAACAGGTATGAGGCTCTGGAACTAGAAGGCCAGACAACTGAGGTGGGTGAAGGTCCTTCTGGGACAGTGGGGCATCTTAAAACAACACCACCTCTACCCTGCATCAAGACCTCCTCTGTTAGGAGGGAAAAAAGTAATTGCAATAGAAGACTCCTTTTTAGGGAGAACAGATGGCCCAATATGCAGACCAGACACAACTCACAGGGAAGTCTGCTGTCTCCCAGGGGCTCAGATAAGGGACATCACTGGAAAACTCTCCAGTCTAGTAAGGTCCTCTGATTATTATCCGCTGTTGATTGTTCAAACTGGCAGTGATGAAATAACAAAGAGAAGTCCAAGGACAATCAAATGAGACTTCAGGGCCCTGGGACATTTGGCAGAGCAATCAGAAGTACAGGTAGTGATTTCCTCGATTCTTCCAGTAACAACAAATAGTATTGATAGGAATAGGCAGATCCA
Source organism: Cichladusa arquata (assembly GCA_026413545.1). Taxonomy (NCBI): domain Eukaryota; kingdom Metazoa; phylum Chordata; class Aves; order Passeriformes; family Muscicapidae; genus Cichladusa; species Cichladusa arquata. Next base: position 94,472,575 of record JAOTQP010001546.1, on the reverse strand, counting down.
TCAGGACAATGCATAGCTCCAAGACTGGTGTCAGGGGAAAAAATCTGGGTTTGTTGACTATGGGATGAACTACTCAACACTAGTCTACTGACACCTGACAGGATGTGCCTATCTCAGAGTGGCAAAAGAGTTTTAGCACAAGAGCTAGTAGGGCTTGTTGATAAGAGTTTTAAACTAGCTTGGAAGGGGGAAAGGGATGAAACCAGGCTCACTAGTGATGAGCAATGGGATGGTGTGCCAAAACTTGAGGAAAGGAGCACTAATGGGATCCCTCAATCTACTTCACAAGGTGTTGTATACAATGTACCACACCTGAACTGTTTCTACACTAATGCATGCAGCATGAGGAACAAACAAGAAGAGCTCAAGGCTTTGGCCCAGTCCCAGAGATTTGACATCATTGGCATAAGTGAAACATGGTGGGATGAGTCCTGTGACTGAGGTGCCCTGCTGGACAGTTCCAGACTATTCAGGAGGGATAAGCAGGGCAGAAGAGGCAGACAGGTGGCACTGTATGTAATAGAAGGGTATGTATGGAGCTCACAGTTGGCAATGGTACAGCTGAGAACTTCTGGGTAAGAATCAAAGGACAAACAAATAATACAGATGTCATTGTGGGAGTCTACTATAGATCTCCAAGCCAGGACAATGACACTGACAAATTATTCTTTGAGAAACTAAGGGATGCTTCCAAGTCAACTGTCCTTGTCCTTAGAGGGGACTTCAGCTTGCCAGAAATTAACTTGGAGCATCACACAGCTGACACAACCTGGGCCAGAAGGTTCCTAAAAAACCTGGGCGACAACTTTATGGAATGGGTCCTAAAGGAGCCGACTCGGAAAGATGCCTTCCTTGATCTACCGATTGTCAACAGAGTGGAGATGGGTAGCTGTCTTGGCCACAGCAACCACGAGTTCAAAACCTCTGTTGACAGGGGGAAAAGTGCCAGCAAAACCTCACCCCTGGACATGAGGAGAGTTCACTTCTGGCTGCTCAGGGAATTAGTAGGTAAGGTCTCCTGGGAAAATGTTTCTTGAAGGTGCTGGGGTACATCAATGCTGGTCACTTTTTAAACATCATCTCCTAAGGACCCAGGATCAGGCAATTCCCAAATGTCAGAAGTCAAGCAGGCGAGGCAGAAGGCTGGCTTGCTTGAACAAGGTCCTTCTCTTAGAAATAAGGCAAAAAAGGAAGGTGTATGCCCAGTGGAAGCAAAGTCAGGTGACATGGGAAGAATACAGAGATGCTGCTCACCACTGTAGGGAGAAAATTTGTATGGCCAAAACTCAACTGGAGTTGAAGGTGGAAGAACTGTGGGGGGCAATAAAAAGAGGTTTTTCAAATTAATTAATGGCAAAATGCAGTGTAAAAAACCATCAGCCCATTACAGGATAAGGATGGTCACCTCACAAACAGAGACAGAGACAAGGCAGAGGTGTTTAACACATTCTTTACCTCTGTCTTCAACACAGATGATGGATCAAGGGGGTCTCAGTGCCCTGAGCTGGAGGACCATAACTGCAAGAATGGTCAACTCCCAGTCAACCCTTAAATTGTGTGGAATCCTCTGCTCCAGCTGGATCCCTACAAATCTATGCGGTCTGATGGAATTCATCTGAGAATACTCAAAGAGCTGGTTGATGTCATTCCAAAACCTCTCTTGATTTTTGGGCAGTCTTGGGAATCCGGAAAGATCCCAGCTGACTGGAAGCTAGTGAATGTTGTCCCGATTTCCAAGAAGGAGGACCCTGGAAAATACAGGCCTGTCAGTCTCACTTCAGTGCCTGGTAAAGTTACGGAGATTATATTAGGAGGTATTGAAAAACACACGAAATACAACACAGTCATTGGCCACAGCCAGCACGGCTTCATGAGAGGGAAGTCCTGCTTATCAAACCTTATTTCCTTTTATGACAAGGTAACCCACGTAGTTGATCAAGGGAAGCCCGTTGATGTAATCTTTTTGGATTTCAGTAATGCTTTTGATACTCTCTCTCACAGTATCCTTCTGGACAAAATGTCCAGCACACAGCTGGATAAACACATAATGTGATGGGTGAGCAACTGGCTCATGGGTCGAGCACAAAGGATTACAGAGAATGGGGTGATGTCAGACTGGTGACCTGTCACGAGTGGGGTTCCACAGGGCTCAATCTTAGGCCCTGTGCTCTTCAACATTTTCATTAATTGTTGCGTGGCGACCTGGTTCAAGCCCGGCACGGCGGCCCTAACCCCGAGCCACTCGGTCCATATGCTCCTGGACACCAACGTGGTGGACAGCAAATGGCGTTTATTGAAGGGTCACAAGGGTTTTTATAGCTTGGGCAGTCAGTGTCATTTCCTTCTGCTCACGTCCGGCTGGGTGCGGCCAGGCACGGAGCAAAGGTCTGACTGCGAGAGGGAAAGGGGTCCTGACTGACTGTACAGCCCGATATCTTCCGCACGCATATCCCTAACTCTCCACAAGTAGGTCTCTGAAATACCTAAAAATACAGACAGTACTTGGTAAAGAAACTGTATGGTAGCTATAAACAGTTATACAATCAATCTAATGTACTAACTATTCATTTAAAGAGATTGAAGAATTACCTAATAGTACCAAATAATTGTCTTTTCTCCCTCCCTTTTCCTTTCCTCCATTTAAATACAGATGAACACACATAGAGAAGGTGTAATCTCAAGAAAAAAAAAAATAAAAGACAAAAAATATCCCTTACTTTCTCTCTTTAAAGTTCACATTAAAAAAATGCAACACTCTGGTAGAGAAGTAAAGAGGCATTAACAATAAAAAGGGAGTGCATTAAAGCTTTGTGAACTGCAGTTATCCCCTAGTAAGTCTCACAAAATACACACAGATCTTTAAATCAGTGCAGGTGCTCAGACTCTTTCCTCTGTAAGAAGTCACACTGGCTATTGATTGAAATAAGGACTTACTGACCTCTGGGTCTAAACCAGACAAAAGGTATAATGAAACTAAATCAACACTAAACAGAAAACTTCATGAAGACTTTAAGGTAGTCAACACCAGGTCTAAATGGACCTCTAACTATTAAGAATGAGAAAAAGGATTTTGCCTTACCGTAAGCCTTTCTCCAATATTTTCTGTACTAAAGGTTTTATATGGTATAAAAATGATTGTAATAATAATACTCTATGACATCTAATTTTTAAATATGTTCAGCATGATTGAGTTGAAGAGGACACATTCAAGCTCAATCTTTTTATGTGTAATAGTTGGTATTAGTAATTCAGTACAAAAATTGTGTGCTTTAATGGTTGAACAGTGTACAGTGAATGCTGGAAAGAAACCTTTTCACTCAAGAACCAAGCCTAAGACCAGACACTTCACAAACAGGAGCTCTGCATTCAGGAATCCTACTGAATTCAGGAGTCCTAATAAACTCAGGAGTCATTCTTTATTCAGGATTCCTGTTCTAATGAAATGAATGAAGCTCTGTGTGTCTCTGTGCAAGAGTCAAGGGAGCTGCTTATGTGGACATCTTTCCTTCTTTCATCTGTGTACACATCAAACAGTTCCAAAACAATTTATATTATATCCCGTAATAGTCCTACGGTTATTCCAGGTAAAACTGATTTCCCAGTCAGTTCCTCACTAAAGTGGTTGATCTGTTTCTCATAAACAAACCTCACAAGAATAAATTCATTCCAAATTTTAATTTATACCCTTCAAAAGTGTTAGAATATTCTAGTTCTGAAAACAAATATAATGTGGCCTCTTTAGGAAAAAAACTACTGGAGACTTTTACCTCCTCGGGTTAAAGCACTCAAGAACAAGGGTTGCTAGTGAAGGCTATAACATGAGTTCTTATAGGAATAAGAAGTAATTTAGGCATGACACTAATGAGACAGAAGTTCCTCTCTGATAATGTGAAAAATTCAGTGTCAGAATGCTATGAGGATATGGTTGAAGGAAAAGCACACCATATAGACACATAAGCAGATATATATATGTGTGTGTGTATGTGTGTGTGTGTGTGTGTGTGTATGTGTGTGTGTGTGTGTGTATGTGTGCATGATCAAGTTCTGACAATAGAATTTGCCTTGGTTTTGAACCTTGTTTGCAAAAGAACAGCATTTAATCATTGAATGTGCCATGTGCCACTGGCAAATGAAACATTTCAAAACTGTCTCATGCATCTTTTGCTATTACTTGTACATTTACAGAAATACTGCCCTTTTTCCCTTCTCCCTATATATCTTCCAACTCTTCTCAATATTCCACCTTCTTGATATGTTAGGAGTTAAACATCTCTTCTTTACTTGCTGTGCATTCTGGTTGTGAGTGTAACGACTGACAGATTGCCTTAGTAGACTGGAAGACTTTGCTGGGTTGCTGCCTCAAGCAATGATTCTCAGCCTCTCTTTCCCTTTTTCTTTCTATTTCTAATTACATATTTCTGGACCCATGTTACTATTAAAAGGTTTGTATCTCATGTTAATGTGGTAGAAATGAAAAAGCTTGTGATTTCTTGCCTCCAGAACAAACTGATATAATTATAGGCTTACAGTTCATGGCTACTGATATAATATCTTTGCATTTTCATGTTGTCTTCGTACATGCAGATTTGTATTTGGGAAGCATATACTCACAGCTCTAATAGGCAGGGTGGAGAGATTGATTATTCTTCACATTATGTACCAAAAGAAATTTCCAGCTGTTTGCATTATGTGAGCTTTTGGACTCTCTCATGTGATTGTATCATGCTGAATTTTTTTTTATTAAAAAAAAAAAAAAAAAAAAAAAAAAAAAAAGACTAAGTGGTAATGCTAGCTGTGGTGAAATATTTCCCTAAGCTTCAGGTAAAGAGTAGCATGTAATTTGTATTGATAACCACAGCAATGAGTGCAAATACTAGTCAGCTATTACCAGCCATAATTGGTGCACCTTTCATCTCCTGTCAAGCAGAGTGGGACCGATTAGGACCACAAGACAGCTATCAGCTCTCTCATTTCCGGACTCAAACAAAAGGAAAAGAGGTGCCTGTCTGAGCTGATAGCTTTTGGCCCTTTGATCAGATCCTACCAGAAGTCACCCAGTCGCAGTAACCTGAGTTCTCATCAATGGGCTCCGTCTTTGATGTAGGTAAGGTCCTACTGCAAATTGCATTTATGAAGGGAAAACAGCAGGACATAATCAAGGAGTATAGTTACTGATTCACATGGAAAGGTTGCTTTGGCATCCTACTTTCTTTGAGGGAAGTAGTAAATATGCTCTACTAATATTATTGAAAAGATATTCCCATAAACAACCAGCAACACGGCCCTTCAGAAGGTTGTGTTTGCCATCCCCAGTGTAACAGGAACTTAGGCATGGTTTGGTGTTTATGAATGGTCCAAGCAAAATAACAGAAAATCAAATTTACTATTGACGGATGGGGAAAACATTCCCTGCTTGGAAAGAAAACATATTTGGAAAATTCTTGTTCTAGTTAGGCAAACAAAGCATATTTCAGAGAAAGACTTTTCAAGTTTTACTTTCTTTCACCATAAATCTGTAATACCAAGTACAGATATGTAAAATGTGAATCAATCCTTCTTTATTTTTTTAAGAGGTTTGCCAGGAATTATTCTTTAATGTTAATATTATGGTTACGGTGGGCTACAGAAACAATTTCACCACATATTCAGGAAGATCCTAAACAAGGTTTTAGACGATCTAACTAACAATTGGATTAAGTACTATGAAATCACTATATTCCATCATTATATGGAGAATTTTTGGAATAAAAATTCAAAATCTTCCTCTCAATTTCACATACAAATACTATCCATTTAATGTAACAGCTGTTATTCTCCTCCTGACAAACAGATACCTTGTATTTTGGAGGGGGGGGGCGGGGTGGAACTCTGCTTCAGAGTGGAAGAGTACTGCACTGTATTTCACCAGTACTTTTTTCTTTTTAATCTGACCTCAAAAGACCTTGGTCTGTGACATCATGACATAACCAACTTTTTGAAGACTCTAACTTGTTAGGGAGGTAAATCATTTTCTGCTCAGTCTGAATTGTTGAATTAAACATCTATCACAGTTGAGGAAATGTGATAGAGGTACTTTTGCAGTCTAGCATCCTAAATTTAATCTTTTTTTTTTTTCCAGGTAAATTAGAGTGTGATGTGTGGCAAGCTGTATAGGCCATAATAGCTTTTGTAGCATCAAGAAAATATTTATCTTCTGGGAAAAATGTTAGCCTGCACAAAATTCCTAAATCTTAAATAATATATTGCCATTTAAACACAAACAAGCTAAAACGAACAAACAAAAAGCAGAACTCCAGCTCTATCAAAGGAGGATGAAATTTTGAAAAGGTTAAGATTTTGGTCATGTTTATGAAAATTAAATTCATTTTCTAATTAATTTTAAATGTATTAAAAATTAATCTAAATCAGTTGACTTATTGTATGTGCTAAGGCTTAGAAAGAGGATCATCTACAATTGAATACTGCCTTGAGTATTTGTCTCTAATTTGTTCTCACTAAACAAAATTGAAAGGATGTGGATATAAATAATGGATGCTGAGGATCCAACTAACAGTGGGAAAAAACAATTTTATTTAAGGTAAAGTACAGGATAATTTTGAAGATGTTTGAAATTGATTTTAAAGTCATTCACATATGTATTTGGGCATTTATAAAAGTATTTAAAGATATACAAGGTTATAAGACTGGCATCCCCTTCCAAAAACCTAGTCCTCTTCTCTGAACACAGTCAAATATTTAAATTGTTCTATTAAGATAGGAGACATCGATTTTCTAAAATACAATAAAACACAATTAAACTCATTTCCAATAAAGTGTATGGCAGAGATTCAGGCAGAGTTCTCTCCCTCTGTCTGTAGCTCCCCAAGAGCGTGCCAGCAGGGTTTGCACCTATTCATATCCAGATATGTAATTCATACATTCAGCTTCATGCTATAGAGACATGTGCTCTGCAACATCATTTTCATGTTTTTTGAGATGGACTGAACTGAAAAATGCTGCAGAGTGTCATATTTTGAGGGCCAAAATGCTGAAACATAGAGCCCAGAAGGAACTTACAGACAGGTGCTGTGGTATGTGGTGTCTACTTTAGGACAGACTTTCCCTAAACAATGTGGATGGGTGCCAGTGCATGAATGCTGACTGTGTTAGAAGCGGTATTCCACCCATTTTGAGGAATTTTTGGACCACAGGATGCTTGTAAGAAACACCCAAGTCATTGAGCAGTTGAATTTTGAAAAGATGCAGTCGCATTCTTTTCCAGAAATGAGGAACATTGGCATGGTGACAGTTTGAGTTTGGGAGAACCTGTGTGTTATATACTAATCACAGCTCAAAAAATTGTGTGGAAACCATGGAATGACAGGGACAATTTATTTACTCTTTTGGAAGATCCCAAACCATCTCCATCCCCATATAACAAGTGGCACAAGGAATATTTTGTCACAGAGTATCAAGCCTGGTTTGTTGCTTTGGAGTGTTGTTTAACATAGTTATTTTTCATATGGAACAGACTGGAAATACCCACCAGCTCTTATCTGACTTGCCTAGATGCCATTACAAAATACAGGACTGGAGAATTAGAGGAGCATATTTGCTTACAGTCCTGCCTTTTGGGTCTTTAAAATTTGACTTACATGCTTTAATTGCTGTTTTGATGATGGTGGACAACCATTGAAAACCTTCCATTTATTTCCAAGAGACTGTAAAATGTTAACAATTTGTTTAATTTCTTATTGTAGAAGAATGCTGGTTCCTATCTACAGCCTGATTAATGTAATGAATTTACCAAGTAATGTTGATTGGCTGATTGGATTAGATATGCATTAGATAGATACACATTTAATTGAAAATCTCAGTCTATGCTAGAATAAATTCAAATGTTGCTGGGTGTTTTGTTGGTCTAGATTGCTTGGTGACTTTTCTTAAATATTTAAATAAAAATTTTATAAGCAGTTCCAGCTTCTCATTTCTTTGGGTTTGCTGCAATTTCATCTTCCCCAAAAGCTAATAAAGGACATTAAGAAAGATAGAAAAAACAAGTGTAAGGATGGGTTAAGCTCTCCCTCTCTGACTGGTCCTAGGCAGAGAAGGAAAGATGAGAGTTTTCCTTTTCGTTTGCCTCCTACTATCCAGTTGCTCTGGAAGAGAAGGGAATAGGTAAAGGACCTGAAGAAAAAATGTCATTTCTGTATAGAAAGACCTAGTAGCTGGAGATTTTTCTAAGCTTCCAGCTTGTAATTTCTGTTTGAGATGTCAGCATTGCAGCTGTTTCCTGTTCTATTTCCAGCTAAATAAGATGGTATTAAAATTCACTCCTGCTAAAATACAGGAGAGGTGTATGCACTTCATTGAGCAAGACTATGCTGTAAGTGGCTATAACATAATTTCAGGACTTTAACAGAATAAGGACTAACTAAAGAAATAAACCCTACAAAACACTAAAGAGTTTTATAGATATTGCCATATATAGAAAATTATTGAGAGAGAAAGGGTTGGCATACTGGAGAAACTCTAATGCAGTCAGACATTTTGTGACATGAGCTGGCACACAAATTGCAAACAGACCATTGAAAGATGCTGACACCAACAGAGGAGGGTGCATACCTTATATATGGTCTCTGATCTGCTGTGGTCCTACGGCAAAACAGTGTTGAGGCTTTCAGGGATAGGAAATAGCTAGATTATAGTCTCCTTGGATTAGAACTATCAACTTCAGTGAGTCAAGGGATTCCTCAGCTTGTATAGAAGAGATAATTCTATGGTAAAACCCCATGTCAAATTCTAGACCTCTAAGAAACCCTTTATTGTGCAGATCTCTCATAAATTAACCTCAAAACTAGAACCAGTTTTTTCATATTTTTCTATTAGGGCTAGATGACTGTGTCATCCCATCTTTCTCTGTTTTTCTTGTCTAAAATCAGGTTGTTAGTAGAACACAAACAATTTGAAGTCTCAGCTTTAAAACTAGAAAAAACCCCACAGTTAGGATATGACTAATACCCAAAAGCCCTACCAGGTTTCTGGGATTAATTGTTTAGGGTTTTTTCCTAGTAAGATCTGTTTTAAAGATATTTATTTCTGCAGTTACCTGAAGATGTGCAGCCTAAAAGGAGGACCAGTGGCTATCCTGCTAAATACTGATTCTATCTAGAGTATTCACACACTCTCTAAGTGAGCAGACTTAGAGTTTGTTGGTTTTTTGTTTTGTTTTGTTTTGTTTTGTTTTATAAGTAATTAAAAATAGCTTTCTCTAAGTAACAGCCATCTTTGGTAGTGCTTGCAACCCCATTAGATTTCAAGAAAAACATTCTGCCACTTGTGATTTTGGCAGGAAATGTTTAGCTCTAGCAGAGCCCTTTGTGACCCTAACCCCGAATCTGTATGTTAAAGCTATAATTAGACTATGAAAGGCCAGAGGAAGTAAAGGGCCTGTTTCTTTCCTCAATTAACACCACTTGTATTCTATATAACTGTTAAATTTAGTGGAATTGTTCCCAGCTTGCAACTGCACAAACAGAAGTATAATCAGACTCCTGAGCCGGGCTTTGCAGAAGCACACTATGTATGTTTTACCTCTCGTCTATTAACTCTCCTGTGTTAGTTAGGCAGTATATTTCCAGGGCCATGGCAGTCTCATTGATGATACTGGTGCATAAACAAAGTAGATGTTTCCGCAGAAAACCTTAAAAACTGGAAAAAGAAAATTTTGAGTCCTATCCAGCTAAAAATGTCTGTGGTCTTAGAGGTTATGCAAGGCCCTGGCTAGAGATGCTGGCTGTTCAACAAGTCAAAATATTCAGACACAGGTTGGCCTCCAGTGTAAGGTCAAATAAAAGTGTCTCTGTGTGTGGTGGAGAAAGCTTAGCAAATGTGAAGGAAAGCAATATCAGAAAACTTCTATTTGTATCCTGGTGATCCAGATATAACTAGAGACTCTTTGTACGGGTCCTGTAAGGCAGAGTATCACCATATATTGGATCACTTTACAGTTAACAGGTATAATATCTTAGCCAAAAACTTTTAAAAGTGTTTATTATCACAGCATTCTCACTAGGTATAGGAACTCAAAATAACACATCAAAATACATCCCAGCCAAAATACATCCATCCACCAAATACATCACATCTACCTTGAGGCATTTGTCTCAGTTGAAGAAGACAGGAATGTTTACACCCAATAAATAGACAGTGGTTCAGCCCATCTGAATACCTCTGACCCAGTGGAAATGTTTGGGCTTTTTCTCCATTGACAATCTAATCTTTCATTAGTGCCTAAATTTAATGAGGAATCCAGACATTAGTGATTTTTCCACGACTTCACCAGCTACGGGAGACACTAGAGCTGAACAGAAGTGACAGTCAAATCTCCTACATCTCAGGCTGTAATTATTGAAATGTTCTGCTATTCATCTTCCCTCTAGACATATGGGTGAAGAAAGTCAAATAAAAACAGAATTGTTGTGACCATCCTAAGATGACCCACATCCTATCTGTCACAGATATGTATTCTGCTGGTTTTCTTGTTTCCCACAGTTCTTCCACACACAAATTAGTATTTCTTTTATTTTATTTAATGTTGGAAGCTTATTTGTTCTTTTTACTCTTATTGACCAATTAAGGCTAATAGTCTGTTGGGGGCCACAGGATCTCTGTGAGGGAATTTCTGGGATATTCTTTCACATCCAGTAATTTCTGTCCAGAATTTTGTTCAGTTTCTGTCTGTTTTTCTGAAGCAGTAACACAAATGTGAAATATTCCCATGACTCTCTCTCTGGAATGAGAGCTCATTTTGATGTCTGTAATACAATAGTTTCTTAAGGATTTATGCTATAAAAGCGTAAGTGTCATGTATAGCAAAGAAATGCATTTCAAGTGTATGAAACACAGAAAAGAGTTTGATGTAAACATATATTCTCTACGGTCCAAACTCGCATGCCAGGACCCACCTAATCGTAGCAGAACACAAATTGCAAAGAGAGCATTTGTTCCTTCTTTCCAAGCTGCTATGATCTTGGTTATAGATATAGCTTACATGATTTCCTGACATTTTTCCAGATTAATGGTATTTATTACACTCTACCTTAGCTATTAAAATTAAACACTTTAAGTCTAAATAGGCCATTCTATGGTCTGTACTCACTGGCCAGGAATGGACATTTGTGAGTGATGATGCACCATTGCCTTTTTTTAAAATATATGTTGGCAGATGTCTGTATCTTTTTAAGTGTGTATAGTATCTATATAGATTTGCCACACAAGGCAGAGTGCAAATCCACCCCAGTACGTAAGAATCTGAGCCTCTAATATCTGTGCAAGACAGAGGAGACATGTGGAAACATAAGCAGACACCACAGATCATTGTTATTACTGTAATCAACTAAGTTGAACTGTCTTCTCAAACTACAGTGACAACTTGGAGACTATCTCAAGTGTCTTGCTCAACAAAACTGGACAGGAACAATGGCAGCACAGGGCTTATCAGAGTATACTGACAAATATATCTGGTATTTTGATATTTTAAATGTGTTAAGATGTTTTTCCTTGGAAAAATATAATTAAAGCATTAAATCTCACAACTCAAGATGGAGGAGCCAGAAAATAAAGGAAGATTTTCCAGTCCTTTTACCAGATTCTTGAATGCTGACTTGAACAAAATGAAGATTTGTGTTGTCTCCTCATACATTTTTAATGTGCTCATTTCTTTGGAAAGAAAACATGCTGGGTAACTGCTTGTTATGTAAGACACACACACATCACAGCTGAAGATTTGTTTGTCCTAAAAGCTGGGTCTGGACCAGCTGAGAACAGAAAGGTGTTAAAACAGTCAATAGCTTTCTAATTAACATATTTATGGGATTACTGGAGCCCAGAAAACCTACAGGGAATTAAAACAGTACAGATTTCACCAGATTTGGATAGTAGAGATTTTTCACTTTTGAAATAAAGTTTCCTTTTATGCATGGCTGAAGTTAGTTACAAAACCTTTTACAAGACATTTCTCTATTTCTTCTTGAGCTGCCCAGCCTCATAATATTTATAGCTAGTTTCACATTTAGCTGTTCATTTGATATTGTGCTTCTGATTAGATAGGATGGAATTCTTAACTATGCTATACTGCCAATGAAGGCTCAATAACTTCTACTAGCATTACTTTTTCTGAAACTGTATTTATTACAGATAAAAATGTTATAAATTCAGGTATGCTTGATAGCAATTTATTTACTACTGTCTTTTTCATATTACTGTTATCAACTTCATATAAATTATCAGCATCATACAAAATATCTTAAATAAGAAAAATTGTAAACACTACTCTCAATTTATGGCAAATTGTAAGCTTATATTTAGCCATATAGCCAAAACAATAAACTTTTTAGTTTATTATTAATCTGAAGAAATACAGACAGGCGAACAATTGGGTAATAAGATGGGAACATATTTCTCTAGAAACAGAACCAGTAAAAATATTAGGTATTTCACACAAAACTCAGAAAAAAAGTTGTTTATATCTACATGTGGATGTTTAAAGAGCCCAAGTTTTCTCCTGAAGCAATCATAATGCAGACTGAGTTTCTGAAAAGGATTTGGGTTTGTACTTCAATTCTGATGCTAAAAAACACAACTGTTTTCACATTAACACAAATAGGAATGGAACATCAGACTTCTGAAACATTTTAACATCATAACTATCATCATGGTTGTTAATCACAAAGAAAATAAAATATCATTCTTTTTTAAGTTAACAGTTCCTGTAATGCTCTTATGGAAAAAATAGAGCATCTGCACTACCCAGATGCTACAAGTCTACAGTGATATCTTCTGCTAGAATGCAACTTTGAAAGTCATTGAAGGAAATTGTTCTTTTTCCAAGATGGAGAAAGAGAGATACTGGATTGTCATCTCTTTTCTTGGAGATGTCTTTTACATTTTCTGTTTAACAATCTCCAGTAAGACACATCAACAGCTTTAGGAACTGGGATAGAGGCCAGACTTCCTCCACCACTTCATTACAGAGAGGACCATAAAAACGGGTGTGGGACGAGTGTCACCTCAGTTTTATAATCTTTTCTGCATAAGGGACAGATTTGGTAAGAATGATGGCAACACTCCAGAGTATGCTTTAATCTTGTGTTTAGAGAAGGCTTTGGAAGACTGGACATCATCATCATGTGGGGACTTGGGCACTGCTGGATTGTGTCCAGAGAAGGGCAATGAAACTGATGGGGAGTCTAGAGAGGAAGCCACGTGAGGAGCAGCTGAGGGGAGCTGGGATTGTGTAGCCTGGAGAAAAGGAGGCTCAAAGGAGACTTTAATGCTCTCTATAACTGCCTGAAAGAGGCTATAGCCAGGTGGGGCTTGGTCTCTTCTGCCAGGTAACCTGCAACAGGACAAGAGGAAATGGGGTCAAGCTCCACCAGGGAAAGTTCATGTTGAGAATTTCTTCAGTGAAAGGGTGGTTAAGCATTTGAACTGGCTGCCAGGGAAGTGGTGGAATTACCATCTCTGAAAGGGTTCTAAAGGTGTGTGGATGTGACACTTGAGGATATGGTTTAGTGGCAGGCACAACAATGCTAGGTTGTTGTTTGTACTTGATGATCTTGGTGCTCTTTTCCAGCCTTAATGATTTTATGATTCCATGTTCAACCACTTTGGGGGAAACAGCAAGAAAAAACTTAACCCATTTGTTTTTTCTTTCTCAAGCATTTTTTCTAACTTTTCATATTTTTGCTACCACTTTTGTTGTTTCTGGAGAAATTAATGTGTATTCTGAAATCTAAGAGAATAAATGTTTATTACATCTTAGTTCTACACCTAAGGGTTCTCATAGGTGCATGTTGAGTGTCTGCTCCCCAGGAGGTGTGAAAGACACATTATACTGAGGAAGCCCTCATTTGATCTGAGCCCTTTAACTTCAGAGGTACCTGCCAGTGTCCCTAAAGATTGATCACCTGTCTCAGTCTGAGAGGCCAGGACTGTTTGACTATTACTAAACAGAGAAATAAACTATCTTCTAAATACAAATTACCTGAAACAAGTCCCATAACAAATAGTGAAAAGATGGTTTTAAAGTTTTTTTCAGGTCAGAAAATATTTCTTATGCTAATATCCTTTTCCTTGGTTACTTTGACCCCAAGAATTAAAAATTAAAAACATTTAAAATTAAAATTAAAATTTCAGACTCTCTTATCCCTGGTATTTTTGCAATTCTGTCTAGAAAGCTAAACTGTCTCTACCAGTATTTCTGAAAACACATTCAATTTTAAAACACTTTCTTGCCTTTTTATTTCAGAATACTGTGAAATCACTATTTTTTTTTTCAGGAAAACCCTTTGTATTTTAAAAGTAGGAAAAGTTTCTTTTTAAAATGCTGTTTTAAACTTGTTTATCATTTTTGTGCAGGGTTAACTCTGTATTGGCCTATTTCGTATCAGAAAAGCTGAGTTATTCAATAACCAGCAAGCAATACACATGAAAACTGTCCCCTGAAATCATATTCATAGAGCACTGTACCCAATATTATCTCAGCTTCCCTTTATTTCTGCTAGTGATGGGATTTCACTTCTGGTTGTACAGAAAGCTCATTATTCCCAAAGCATCAAAAACCCCTTTAATGTAAACAGCATATGGCCTTTGGCCTGTGTTGGTTTGAGAAATAAGATGGATGAGCTGCCCTGTGAGACTGCACACTAATTCATATTCCACAGCAGAGCAAAGATGTTGCTTCTCATTGTATCTGAGAATTTGAAGTTGTGAGAATTCTCAGGCCCTTTTACCTTACTGCTAGGCTGGAGTGTCCTCTTCCAATTTTTCAACACAATGGTAAATTCCCAGTGTATGTCTTAAACTAAAATGTTCATTTCTTCATTGTTCCAACCCCTAGACGCTCTTTCTTCTCTTTTCCTATACGGTCTTCCTCCCTAATTTTCATCCAAAACAGTTTCTTTTAAATATTTGCTTTGCTCAACCTCGACCCCTAAGAAAAGGCCAACAACACCTAAGAATTCTTCTTTTCTTCCCTCTGGCATATTTTGTTGAAGTGCACTTTTCTGAGTCTATTTGGGAACTACTGCTCCCAAATTCCGTTATTCTGAAGTGAAACTAGGAAATACTTTGAGTTGGGGCAACTAAATAATTTACTGGTGCATAGAAACATATCCATGAACATAAAATGGATAGAAAATTGATATCAAATAATATGTTATAGATTTTAATAATTAAATTTTCCTGAAACCATATATAAACTTCCATGCAAAAAAAGAATTTAAAAAAGCAATCCCACAACTAAATAAACTGCTCTGACACTGATCATGAAATCACAACATATATCAGAAATTTTCCCATTTGTTTGACTAATCTTTTAAATGATATGTATAATTTATTTAATGTGAGTATTGTATTATTGTACGTAAAATATTGTATCATAATGTAAGCATTTTATATTGTATATTCAATGTTTGTATATTCAACTAGTAATTAAACAATAGGCCACAGCTTGGGGAAACCCCTAATGAAAATGTATTAACAAGAATGAATGCAGCAATGACACAGGGAAACATACTTAAAGATTATAAAGATGAAGAATATGGGCTCTATTTCAGATAGCCAGCATTTTGAAGAAGGTATTTTATTAATTAGCAAAATTACTAATTTAAATTTCCTTCATTATGAATCTTCACATTGGGGCAACACTGCACTGAAATATTTCAGGTAGGAAAATATTTTGATTTTTAGTAAACAGATGAGGTTCTGTGTATTGTTATGTATGTTCATTATACAATGAATTTCAGTTCTACATCTTCAAAACTACAGTTAACCTGAGATTTCTACATGGATTGTGCCTACCATAGCATGAACTATGCTCTTTTGCTTTGCTTCACATGGAAGCAGTTTTTAGGGCTGTCAGCTGGAGGGTTTCAGAAAAACAACACAACCTTTGAAGTGTTAAAAAGTATTTGTGGTGAATATAAGACATATCCCCACCTTCACTTTTCCCAAAAGTAGTTTACCTGCTGTGCCTTTCTGCCACAACTCCATTTTCTCTTGATATCTGGATCCAGAATAGTACAGACCCAGATCTGTACAGACCCTGTTAGGAGAGGAAGAAAATATCTTGAAAGGATATGAAATATGGTCTGTAGAAGAATGGGTAGTAAGTGTTTGTTTGAATTCGAATTGATATATAAATAAAAAAATAATCACTGAAAAATTCTCAAGGATAAAATCCCAAACAAGAAAAGAGATTTATTTACACAATTAATAGTCCAACTGCAATTCATTATGGTCATTTGCATACACTTGCAGCATGATTAGCCCAATCCATGGTGGAGAGTATATTATGGATACACTGGTGGCCAGGAAATCCCAAAGACACAACTGATGAAGCCTAGGACAGTGCACCTGGGAAATAGTGAGAAATTCTTACTACATTTTTATACTTTTCCCTAAGAGTCTTCTTTCAGGCAGTCCTGGTGATATAATGTGAGCTGGGTGAGGGCTGGTCATGTCCTAGTGTGCTTATTGAGACTCTCCTGTTCTAATCAGACTTGGCTGAACATGCTTGAGGCCAAAAGAGCAAAGAGCAAAGTCAGTCTCTCTCCACAACCCCACCTGCCCTGATTTTGTTAGCAATAAATTCAATTATTATCTCTAATTTGGGTCTGTTTTGCCCATGACAGTATTTGGTGAGTGATCTCTCATGGTCCTTGTCTCAACCCATGAACCCTTTGTTATATTTTCTCTCCTGTACAGAGTGCCTTTGGTGGGTGCCTGGCATCCAACCAGCACCAACTCACTAGAGCTCTACAACAGCTATGTGTCCCATGTGATGCTACAAAAAGATTTCAGAATCTATTATGCTGAAGTATCCTTCTATGTGTTTAATGTTTCTAGCACATAAATGTTGTTATGATATTACACTGGCAGTAAACTTGACCCAGCAGGTCCCAAGCTGGCCAATGATTTTATGTAACTCTCAGTGGTATTGCCTATGCTGGAAATAAATTGCAAAACTGGAAACATGATATAGCTATGGAAAATAATGAGTGGGTTACAGAATGCAGGAGGGAAGATAATGCTCTCCTTGATTCAGAATACATGAAACATAATGCATTCAGGACAGATGGAAGAATCAAAAATGATAACACAGATGAAAAAATATTTTCTCATAGTAGCATCTAAGATGTGGATTTTTACTACAGAAAGACTTCAGGGAGTGCAATTTCACAATGTCCAGTAAATAATAGGACATATATAAATATATCAGGAACCCATGGAATTATTCTTTTAATTGCAAAGAACACTTTAAAATGGCTACTAAAACATATGTTTCTGGGTTCCAGTCAATTTACAGTTCAGAATGTGTTTGTGTAGAGCAGATAGTTATTCTGCTGTCTAAGGAAGCATCCTTACATTATGGTATAAATCTGGTTCAAGACAGCAACAAAATACAGATGGAGACAGATACTATACAGTTACTATGTAATATAACAAGACCTACCAGAGAATCATAGAATCATTTAAGTTGTAAATGAACTCTTAAGATTTCCTGCTTGCTTCTCCAAGGCTTGGAAACTTGATCATTTTGAGATTGTTGTGCCCAAGGTGGCCTCTGACCATCACATCACCCACCAGTCCTTCTGTGCTTGTGAAAAACAGCTCCAGCAAGACACCTCCCCTGGCTGGCTCACTCACCAGGAGTGTTAGGAACTGATCTTCCACACACTCCAGGAATTTCCTAGGCTGTTTTCTCTTTGCTGTGTTGCAGCTTTAGCAGATATCTTGCAAGTTGAAGTATCCCAAGAGAACAAGGCCAATGACCATGAGACCACTCCCAAGTGCTCATAGCATATCTTATGTGTCTCTTCATCCTGGTTGGGTGGTCTACAAAGACTCCTACTAGGATATCTGCCTTATTGGCCTTTACCCTGACTCTTACCCTAAACATGCAACCCTATCATCACCATCACCAAAACACTGCCAAACCTACAGGGCTACCCCTGCCCTGTCTATCCCTTCTGAAGAATTCATGGCCATCTATTGCAGCACTGCAGTCATGTGGGTCTTTCCATCATGTTTCTATGATTGCAAATTTGTCTTAGTTTTCCAGCTGTACAATGGCACCCTCCTGTTTGTTGCCCATGCTGTGTGTGTTGGTGTAGATGCACTTCAGTTAGGTTGTTGACCCCACCACCTTGAGAGGGGAAGAAGCCATGAGCAATCTCAGGCACTTCCATGATTTCTGTCTCATCAATAACCCTTGTGTCTTTGCTGACATGTAAATCTCCATCCCCTACCTCTACTGAGATGGCAGATTGAAGGACTTTGCTAGTACTCTGTCCCTTAAACATTCACCTGCTGACCCAGTCTAATCTCTAGTGAGCTTGATTTTTCCCTTTCCCCTTCCCAATCTAGTTTAGAGCTCTTTCTATGAGACTTATCAAGTCCTATGCAAAGATTCTTTTGACGTTTTTGAGACTGTTGTACCCTGTGTACATCCTTCCCCTCAGAGTATGGACAGGTGTTTGCGTGAGAAAATGAAGAACAGGCAGAGAAGCAAATCTTCAGAGGATTTGTTGAGATAAAACTCACCTTGATACAACATTTTAGTTTTGACTTTGATTGTGAACCACAAGGCATCCCCACCTGTAAGAATATGATTTCCTGGCCATATGAGTAAAAGACAAGGAAATTATATTCAGATACATGATCCTTGCCAGGGACAAAAGGCCTAAAATTAATCCCTGACAAGTCCTTCCATTAAAAACATCTTTCTACTGGTGAAACAGTAGGGGAAGAATAAGAAGAAGTTTGCAAACCTTATGTTCCTTTCCAGAA
Organism: Cichladusa arquata; assembly: GCA_026413545.1. Classification (NCBI taxonomy): domain Eukaryota; kingdom Metazoa; phylum Chordata; class Aves; order Passeriformes; family Muscicapidae; genus Cichladusa; species Cichladusa arquata. The sequence continues at coordinate 94,453,741 of JAOTQP010001546.1, read as the reverse complement.
GTATCTCATATCCACCCATGTGTGAGAACAGAATTTTTATTTCATCCTTAGTAGAGGGTTCAGAACTATGTACATCTTCTGCACACAAATATGTTGTTAGGCACTCATGGTTAGAAGGTTTGGTTGTCTGTCCCTGTCATTTGCTGTAGCTACATTAATATAATGCATGCAGAATTCAATATTTATATCTATCTATCTATCTATCTATCCATCCATCCATCCATCCATCCATCCATCCATCCATCCATCCATCCAACAGCTCTTCCTCCTTATACCAGGTATTGCTAAGTATTTCCTGATGGGTAATAAAAACTGAAAATATATGTTCTTGACTGGATATCGATTAAGTTTTCAGAAAAGGAAAAATATAAGTATTTTATTTCTATGTGCAGAGGTGTACTCAGATGTACAAGAAAATTGAAGTTTAAAGGCAATCTTGGAAACTATTTGAGTAGGTTTAAAATGTTGCTGAGGATGAAATAATTGACAAAATTTCTTGAGAGTCTGTTTTTCATTTTACAATCCAGTTTCCATGACCAAAGTCCACAAGCACACATTAAAAGGGAAAAGCAGAATTTGAAGACAATATTTGTATCATTTTAACCATAACACATGTAGAACTTTTCAACAAGGCCATTCAATCAAAGCACCACAGTTTTTTAAAAAAAAACAAAAAAAGATATCTCTTTGATAAATATAGCATTTAGAAAGTAAAAGTGTGATCTGCATTGACTGTAACTACATCATCTTTAATGGAGTTACACCACAACAGTGTGTTTTTTCCATTGTGCTCTAGTTCTTCAACTGTTAAATTTGTAGAGAAGATGTGATTTTCAGTAAGAAGGGACATATTATATAATTGTTATATTTTTTTACAGAAGTACCTTTTTACCTTTGAATGTAAGTTTTGCACTAGTTTGAGGAGAGTAATCTTGCATCATTAAATTAACAGAATATCTATAAATGCATATAAGCATAGAGAATGATGTATTTAAGTGAAATCCACTAAATATATTTTATGGCAGATGAAGAAATATAATCCAAAACATATGATACTGTCTCATTAATGTTAACTTTATGCAAATTAAAACCATTTGGAATGGTTTTTAGGTGTATTTTTATTTGGACAGTATAGTATATGCATTATTACAGAGTTGCAGATTTTCTGAATACAAATATCATCATTCTAATTCTAACCATATCGTTCTAATTCTAATAATATTTGTGCACAGTAAAAAAAGACCCAAAAAAGCCCAACCCTGCTTACATGAAGCCGAAGATCTGTTATTACTTGTTGTTTTAAAAAAAGGTGTGAATTTCCTTTCCACATTGCAAGTGACTACTCAAAAAAGTGACTACTCAAAAAAGTGACTACCCAAAAATGTAAAATCAAATTGGATTAGAGCACTCAAACCAGCAAGAGCAGACCACTAACACATCAAAAGAATATGAATAATTTATTTATATTTGCATATAATTTCATTCTGAAGAATTCGTCATTTATCTTTGCTGTTAAGTCTTATTAGAAGTCTTTTGGTTGTGATCATTTTATGGGACTACTAAGAGCTTGTTGGAAATGAGGAGTTAAAATTGCTTATAAAAATACAAAAAGTTGTTCCCTTTTTATGTCTTTGTATCATTGAACACTACAGGTGAGCTGCCTTAGCTAAACATGATTCTTTACGCATTAATAAAAAATAATTCATCTGAGTCTAGGCAGACCTTAAGCTTTTTCTCCTCATTGGGATATAACAATTGAAATACTAGGGGTTAGGATAAATTGAACATTGAAGAGTCAGCTCCAAAGCTGAAACTTGTTGGGATAAAGCAGACTGTGCCCCACTTCTACCACTGCAACTTTCATCGTCTGTCGTCATCATCACCTTTCTTCTCAGAGTTCTAGAAAGCAGCTAAACTGGTATCCAGCCAGGAAGGAGAGAGCCTTTGCAGGAAATCAGCACATACTCCAAAGCTAATCTCTTGGAGGAAAAGAATAGTGTTATTCTTCAAGGACTATGTATTAGGTTATTCAGCAAGGTCTGTTTAATTTAACTTGTCTTTTATGTATTATTCATTAGAAAAAATTCCCATGACATAGCAATAAGAAGGTCAGTATGATAGCCTGGGCCAAAATAAAGGCAATTTTTTTGCTGAGTTATGTAGCAAAAAGATGAATAATCAGTGTGACACAAAAGAAATGGCTATATAAGGATGAAGGACAGTGAACCAACTGTTAACTAGTAGGGACAGAAGTTATAATCATCACTTAAGAAAAGTTCTGGCATTCCAGTACAGTCATATGATACAGTCTAATGAATTAATGGTCATTAAAAAGCAAAAAATCTGCTAGACAATAGTACACATATGTCTTATTCCTTTAAAAATTCGTGTTTGCTCATGGGGAAAATGATTATGGAGATTTTTACAGAATCACAGAGTGGATCAGGTTAGAAGGGACCACAATGGGTCATCTGGTCCAACCTCCCTTTGAAAAGAGGGTAATCCCAGAGCACATGGCACAGGATTGTGCCCAGATGGTTCTTGAATAGCTCCAGTAAGGGAAGAATCTAAAACCTCTCTGGGCAATCTGTTCCAGTGCTCAGTCACCTGCACAGTGAAGAAGTTGTTCCTCATGTTCAGGAGGATCTTCCTGTGCACCAGTTTCTGTCCATTGCCTCTTGTCCAATTGCTGGGCACCACAAGGAAGAGCCTGGTCCATTCTCTGACACTCCAGCTCTGTGAGTACATTGTCATCTTCCCTCTCAGCTGTCTCTCCTCAAGGCTGAGCAGGCCCAGCTCCCTCAGCCTTTCCTCACAAGAGAGATGCTCCAGACCCTCAATCCTCTTTGTAGCCCTCTGCTAGACCAGCTCCAAGAGCTTCATTGTATTCCACATCTCTCTTGTCCTGAGGAGCCCAGAACTGGACACAACACTTCAGATGTGGCCCCACCATGGCCGAGAATTGCAGCTCCTTTCAGAGGCAGCTTCATTCTCCTAATTTTCACGTATAGTTCAGTTTCTAATATTAATAATTTGCAAGTTTTCTGCTTTGCAATTTTTGCCATTTCAGAGGGAAAGAAGGGTGTTACTGTTCTTAACAGTATAGACATAGGGATTAATTCCTGGTTATATCAGTAGAATAATACATCTGTACTCTCATCTTCAAAACATCACATTGTCTTACTATTGTACAGCATTTTTTTGTTTGTGCTTATATTTGAGAGTATATAGGTCAGTTTTTTCTGAATTTGCTTAAAAGCTCTACTTTTAAATAAATCAGGAGTTGTATTTCTCAAAAAGTGGAAACTCATCAAAGATTAAGAGATAAAGAAATATTTACATCAAGAGAAGAAGATATGCTTATTGTGCTGAAAAGTATATTTGCCTTCCATTCCATTTCAAACATTTTTCCTACTTACTTCAGAAGAAATTATTAGATATTTATGTTTTGCTCTTGTTCCTTTATAAAAGAGGAATACATTTCCATACATTATAAAAAGTTGTCTTAATTTGATCTCATTTCATATAAAAATAAAACTTAGCTATTCCACAGGATTAATTTTCCTATTAATAAAATGGCAATATTTCTTATCATTCGTTATGATCCATCTAAAGAACCTTTGATTGTGTGCAATTTTATTCTTGCCTCCAGTTAAACAGAAATGCTTCCATAGTCTATAAAGTCTTTTTAGTAAAGCCTTTAGAGTAAATAAGGACTTTTTTTACACATTATTTATTGGCAGGGAGGATGAATTGTAACTGAACCCCCGGTGTGGTTGTTTACCTTCAAATAAAAACAATCTGCCTAAATAATATTTTTAAGAAATGACTGATAAAAAAGCACATGTGTTTTCTTACACTTGCATCTTTGCAAAATGCACATAAGAAGAACTGCTGTGTTTTTTCTGTGAGGACAATGTTGCAGAAATTCAGCAAATTTAAACGTAGCAAAAAATTTAAACACATGCTCGGCCAACCTGTGCGGGTTATTGAACAGGACCCAAAGAGTTTGTCCTTGAAATTGAAACAAATTGGAAACACTGCTTGTTTAAGGACAGCAGCATCCAAATCCTTGTTTTCCCATTCAGCATCATTTTGTGTGGTACCTGGGTATACAGAGAAAACAAACAAAACAAAACTTGCTAGTCTTGGGGTTCAAGAGGGATGCATGCAATTGGAAACGAAATCAAAGGTCTCTGGTCTAAATAAAAATATAACCTTCTTTCTCAGCAAAACAGAGTTTCTAAGAAAGTTTACATGCACCTGGAACAGGGGAGAAAGGAGGCAGCAGAATCCCTGACTTGTATTTCTGCTCGATTTACTTGAGCAGGATCAAACATGCTACTGGCAGACCAAACTGTGAACACTTGTAGTGCCCACCCAAATCCTGTTTGCAAGACTCAAGTGAGGCATAGGCCTTTACTGGCTGTCAAAACAAAGATGAATTTCATCGTTTATGAGTAAACCAGGAAGAAATATAGTAGAAGACATAATTTTTTTAAGGTCTAGTTTTAAATGCAGGGTTGTTTGTACTGAAGCAGAGACTATTGAGGGAGACAAGTTCAGCTGAGCAAACGTTTCTTGAAAATTGAAACAGTTTTTTGCCTTCTGATTCTTCTGTGTGAATATTGGTCTCCTACTGTTTCTGCAGAATTTTGAGAACTGATTTGAGTGACTTACAAATACAAAATATCTGTAACATGGGAAGGGAATAGCGTTTTTCTTTTCTTGGAATTACCTTTTAGACTACCCGGAATACGGCTGAATAGTAACATCAGTATCAATACTAATTATGTTAGCATAGAATTCCAATCTTATAACATTTCATAGGCGTCCACAGATCTGTTTGCCATTTCATAGAATCAAGTGGCAGTGCATCCCTGCCCTAAGAAGTTATAAATTGGTATCCCAATTTTTCAGAAATAATAAGCAATCTGAACAAACAGCAGGCATGTCTATTTTGCATCCCATGCTTGCTTTAACATGCTGGCATTAGCCTCCTTGTGCCTGGTGTGTAGCCTGGGAGCTTACACTGCCACTTGTATTTTGTTCTTATTTTGTAGTTCTTTGCATGAAAACAAAGAGCAAGAGTTTGTATGGGTAGGATAGGAAATATGAATTTTTGTGTAATTTTTTGTGTTTATGCAAACACATAGAAAGCAAAGTAAATGCATTTTTATAGAAGAGCTGCATAATCACTACAAGGAGGTGGTAGCAGTGAGGGAATGAGAGAAGTCCTTAACTGTGTTCAAGTAATATTTAGCAACAGCCAAAACATTGATAACAGCACTGTTTTAGATACCAGTCCAAAGCAGAGCACCATATGGACTGCTATGAAGAAAATTAACCCCATCTGAGCCAGACCTGGCACATATTCTCTGAAACAGAGGATAGTAAGTTCACCTCTGTGCCCTAAGATGGGAAAAACCTGAATGATCTTGCATAACTGTGTTGCCACACATGAAAGAGCAGAAAGGGAAGAAGCAAGGATTAAAAACCCCTAGAGGTCTCCTGCTTCACTGAATGGCTTGAAAAAGTTATTTAAAATTGTGCCTGAAACTATGTGCAAATGTTGTGCTAATGCTCAATGTCTGCTAATTTAGAAAATTGTACATTCCTCTGTCCGAGAAACCGACTGGCAGCTGTTACTACTGCCCACATTTGTGATAGATCATGAGGCAGTTAAACATAACACTGTAAGGCATTTTTCTTCCAAAAGTATGTCAGGTGTGAGATTCTGGTCTTAAATTAAAATTGAGACGCAGGAAAAAATGTTTTGTTGTGTTTTGTTTTGTTTTTGGAAGAAGTCCTCCTAACTTAACAGCCAGAGGTGTGTGCAGGTGTTCCTGAGCATTGCTGTCACCTAGCTGGGTTCATACCACCACAGAAACCTGCTGCTCCTTTTCCCCACCTCAAATTCACAGTCATGGAAACAATTCTTGTATGAACAGTCCTACTTCAAACTGGTCAACAGCCTCAATGAATTTGGGAAGCTCAAAGTTATACACATCAGGGTTCTAGTGCAATATCAAGGAGAGCTAACACAGGAAGGAAATTACACAGGCATAGAAGCAAGGAAAAAGTACTATTGGGGAAAATAAAAAGAAAATATATTTAATTGTTATTTATTTAAGTCGCTCAAAAATATTCTAGCTAGGACTTAAAGCAGACAAGCTTCATGAGACAAAGACAAAAATGCCTGAAATACCAAGTAGATATTAATGTGCAATAAACATTCCAGTAGTTTTACTTATAATTAGCTCTACAGTGGATACTATCTTTAAATTAAGCCCTTCATGTTTTATACTTGCAATTCTTTATATTTAAATCCTTATATTTAGATAGGAAAGTGCACTGATTACCTCTGATCTTTCCTTTATCAAGGTGTTAATGCTTTAGCAGCAAGTCTCTGAAAATGTAACAATTGCTGTGAATTGAAGTTCCCCTCTGAAAGTTCTTAAAAGTAGAAACTACAAAGACCTGTTTAAACTAGACTGTCCTCCTCTTGCTGTTTATTTTGATTAGAAATGCAACCTGTGTGCATCTTGTTTTGAAATTCAAGCTTTTTATATTTTAACATTCACATCTATTGCTAATGTCAATGCCAGGTGTCATTCTAGGACTTAGGAGTTATATATTTTTACAGCTAGAATGTGCACATGCTACAGGCTTCTAAAAGCTATTTAGTTTAAATATAAATAATTGCTTCAGTTGTGCTCTGCTTATTGAATGACTAGTCTTTTCTGTGGGGTAGGGATTTTTTATGTCTTATTAATGTAAAGACAAATAAGTAATCACATTAAGATGACAATTTTAATCATCACAAATTTTTCCTGTGTCACAAAGAATAAAAGATTACCCTGTGGAGATAGACTGATCTAACAACTACAGGTTTTCCCAAAATTTAGTCTTTTGAACTATCTTTTAAAAGAACACCGAGTTATAGTGTAAGAATTTATTATGGATAAGATGAAGAATCCAAGCTGTGGTAAATTGTTCCAGAGGGAATTCTTCCCTGACTATCAGAAAGTCACAACAATTCTTTTCCAGTGTGAGTTTATCTAATTTCCTCCAAGAGGTAGGTGTAAATATATATTTGCTTCCTAAATTAAAAGAGGGCCTCTTAAAATAATTTCCTTTTGCATTCTTTACTGGGTGGGACTGAGTCATACTTCAGACATTAATTTGTAATGAAAACACTGCATTTTGAACTATAAAAAATACCCCTCTTGGGTAATATTTTCCTGCATATAAGCAGTTTTCAAGACCCAAATGGATAAAGTCCTCATAAACCTGGTTTGATACCATAGGTCACTCTGGCTTGAACAGAAGGTTAGAAAGCTTCAATATTAAATTATCTCATGGATTTTTAACCTCATGACTTTTTTTCCAGTATGGTTTTGACACCATACCTCAAATGAGAGAATGACAATAGTGATTTTGTGTGTGTGTATATATATATATATATATATAATTGACAGCTATTAATTGTCAGTATATATATTTGACAAATCATTTGAACTAATAGAGAAGAATGAAAAGGTTGAGATCCCTGAAATTCAGTTTGTTAATTAGCACTGGTCTGCTTATTTCAGTGGTAATTTTTTAGATAACACACTTTTCCAAAATGCATCCCTAAATTAATGAAGCTTATAACTCTTCCTTATTTGAAGGAAGGTCAAACATAAACTACTCTACATCCCAATTAGAATCTCCTGGGATATAATAAATGGGATTTAAATTGTAAACAGAGATCTACGCACTTCTTGTGCAGGAAAATTTTTATCCATACATGGTTTTCACTGACATTGCTCATTCAGAAAAAGTCTCTGGACCTAAAATTAAGTTAATAATGAAGAGTGATTAATAGATAATTTAACTACATGAATACACTGCAAAAGCAAGTCCATGTATATATTATACTTGTCACAAGACAAGTATTTGGTTTTCTGTTTAACATTAAGAGTGCTAGCTGATAAAAAAAAAAAAAAAAAAAAAAAAAAAAAAAAAAAAAAAAAAAAAAAAAAAAAAAAAAAAAAAAAAAAAAAAGAAAAAA
>JAOTQP010001546.1:94400294-94442592 GCA_026413545.1 Cichladusa arquata | reverse complement strand
GAGGAGTCTGGTGAGGTGAAGGGAGAACATAAAAAGAAAAATTGCTGCTGAAAACATTTTCAATTTGCCTTGGATATACAGAATAGTTGAAAACAAAACATCAAAACTTTAAAGTTTTAGAAGACAAATCACTATGAATAATATCCCCAGGAGAAATATTTGAGAATTCTACTTATGGCACCAACAGAAATTGTGACTCAGAGGCTGTAGGTAAGTGAAGAAATTCTATCTAAGGCAGTCTAAGGCAAATGCTGAAATATCTCTGGCTAAAAGATCTGGAAATTTGCATGGAATTGATGAAAGATGGTAAAGAATGTCAAGTGTTATTTAAGGTGATCTTAGGTGGGATGTAAATATTGTCATTCACTCACTGCATTCATTCCAGAATAGGTGGAGAAGAGAAATGGTTTGGTGAAACTTTTTAAGCAAACGGCCTTGTACTCCTGGCTAACTGACACTAGAGTTGTTCACACTTCTAGAAGTTCACTCATGCTCTTGTTCAAGTACAAGGTTCTGCTTTCCCTGAAATTAATGTGAATGTCTATGACATGAAAAGAACCATATCCATGAGCAGAAAAGAAATATGCTCAGATCTCTTCACACAAGTTTTGTAGGGCAGGACTAGAAGTGTGAATAGGTCTCTCAAATAGTTGATTTTAAAGTTTTAATATTCGTTTTATCCAAGAAGCAATTTGTTGAATTAATGTATAATATGAAGTATTGGCCAGTCTTACTGAGATTTATTGGCCGTAGTAGTCTAACATTTACAAAGGCTTTTCCTCCCTCAATAATGATCTCTTACTATCAACAATAAATCTATTGGCCTCCTAAGAAGTCAATATCTAGTTATTAATCACAGATAAAGTATACCTTATACATTTCTTCTACCTTCATTTGCCAGCTAAACAGCTGATTTGGCCCTGATTATATAAAGTGGAAAAACTTTGCTCTTTAAAACTTTTTTTAAAGAATAGGAAAATTATTTCAGCTAGTATTATTTATCTTTCTTTTAAAGAAGCATAATTCAAGTGCTACTTTATTTAAAGGAATATGCCTCATTAAACGGAAGAGGCTACTTTAACACTTTATGAGATAACTTTCATTACAAAGTAGAAGTTATTTAAGACTTGTCTTGCCCTCTGTGCAATATGAAATGGAACTGTGTGAATACTAAGAAGCAAAAAATGATGCAATGTGCTCTCAGTACTTTATCAACTAAATCTTATCAGAAAAGCTGATTTTGTACATATGAAGCCACTGAATATTACTTTCCACTTTTCCTATATGTTAAAAAAGTGTGATTACATCTCGATTAATATTTGTATATTTTTATTCCTTCTCTCAGATATATTCACAGGACACTATTACATAGAAAATTGTAAATTTGACCCCAAGACACCAATTTGAATTCCAGTTGGATGCCGTGAGGTACTTAAAAGACATTATATGTGAGACCTTTAAGACCTGAAATGCTCTGTAAGTTTTCATACCACTTGTGGCTCAACCAACATGCACACACTTCTGTGTGTCCACATGCACGCAGGAGCTAAACATCCACCTGGTCCATGCTTTCTGTTCTGATATTAGGAGAAAAAGTTAAAGAGATTTGGATTTATCTGAACAAAAAGGGAAGCTTAGGAAATGTCTGCTGCAAATCAAAGCCGTGGGGCAGTCGTTCTGCTATCACTGTCATGAACTAGACTATTTTAACCTGCTCAACAGGCATTTTTTTTGTCTGCTCTCTAGTCACTGCAGCTCAGGATGTGCTCTCTTCTGGCCTTCATCTGACTTTAGAAAACATAGTGCTTGTTTCTTGTACTGCTGCGTGTATGTAAGCCCACTGTTCATTGGCTAAACTGCACCTCAAACCACCAGTGTCCCCTAAAGACTTTCTAATCTCACTCCCAACACTTTCTTCCAGGTATTATTTGTAGACCAAGAAGCACCCTCTAGTCTCTTTGCTATCTAACCCACATGACTCCTGTGGTTTGGTGTTGGTACAAACTAAAAAGGCTTGATTTTCATGGAAGGAAAAAATAGATTAATATATTCACAACTAATTATGAATACTGATAGATTAAGGCTTTCATGCTCTGGGAATAGGAAAGCAATCATGATTACAGAAAACACATAATGTGTTATAATTGTTTTGGGGAATACCTTAATTTTGTAGAGCAGTCCCTATGTTCTCCACAAGTATTTGATATTCCATATCAATAGCTGGTACTTGCAAGCTATGTACTTTAGCAAGGTGTTTAAGCAGGTACAGATCTTCAAGAAGTTAAAAATAGATGGAAATTTCCATGTATTTAAATTTGTTTTACAGATTTAGATTACTCTTTACATGTGACTTTTCAGATAGTCAAATAGCTTGAGGAGATTTTCATAAAAATAAACTGAAATGAAAGACTGAAATCAATATAACTAATCCAGTTGAAGACAGCAGAATGAATAGTTTATTGTCTAGGTAACAGAAGAACATCTCCACAGAGTCTTATTGTTGTCATATCTGCCATTCTGCCATGAAACAGTGAATATCAGTTAATTTTTCACTGTTCAAAACTTAGCTCATGTAGCTGCTCTTATTTACATCTGTTTATTATCACCACTTATCTTTCATCACAGAAGATGGATGCTATTAGCAAATTACTTGGAAAGGATTATTTGACTAAGAATTTTTTTAAAAAAGGCTTGAACTATGTTGATGACAGAGAAAATAGTTTGAAAGTCAGAAGCCATGCTTATCATCATTTGCAGAGCGAAGAATGGGTCTCCAAATTCTCAGGCTAGTCTGAGATCCATGATTATTCTTCAGTTTTAACTGATGTTAAAGTCTGTGGGACAATGCCTGAGCAATTTTTCAACCCTCCCAATTGCTGTTGTTTCCACCAGTGATCGATTGTTCATCACTCTCTTCTATCACTTTTCAAATAGAGTAAAGCTTGTGGTCTTTGGCAGATACCAAACTCCAGCCTGTGCTGAACTGGCAACGTGCCCACTGATCATGGGCACATGAACAAATCTCAGCATCTGAGACAATAGACTTGTAGAAAAAAATTCCAGAAGTGATATAGCATTATTGCCAAGATCTCAGTTGGTCCTCATATGTAGGGGACCAAAACACTTATTTAAGATCAGTAAAAAAGACAAAACAAAACAACTTTGTTCATTTTTATATAATTTTTTTTTTTTTTTATTTAAAAAGGTATCGGTGGAGACTTCTGTGACCTTGGTCTAACATTGCAGAATTGTCTCCAAGGGAAAGTAAGGACCATCTTGTGACCTTCCCCTCATGACCCATTCACTCTATGCTGGCCAAACTATTGCTTCTCTGGATATCTTTCAAGCTCTAGCACACCAGGCTGCTCATTTTCAAACAAGGAGAAGACAAAACAGCAAACAACACAGATGTTGGTTCTTTTGCTTGATTCAGTTCACAGATACACTGACTTTGGTATAAGAACCATCACAAGAGTTACACACTACACAGTTACTAATGAGTAAAATTTTATATTACCTTAAAAAATAACTGCTTTTAGAAGTGCTCCACAGAATAATATGCCTCTTATCCATGCCCTTCACTCAGTAACTCAAAAAGTCCAGGAAATAAAGTAAATGGAAGTGAGACATCAGGAGCTTCATTCTCTCTGTACCAATTTAAAAGCTATTGAGAAGTTCATGCATTTTCACATTATGCCACAGTGTCATTTGTCTTTCTTTGGCACCAATTCTCCAGTAAGCTTGTCTTTTCACCATATAAATGGCTCTGATGCTGTATTAGCACAGGAGACTAAACAGAAGCTGCTCTGTAGTACTGCCCATGCATTTAAAAGCACTACCTATTTCAGTTGATGTCAAAAGAGCTTTTCCACTATCAAATCAAAACAACATCTGACCATAATAGATAGCTATATTCCACTTGCAGTGAGCAGAAATAAATCTACAACAATGCCATTACAATACATTTTACTCTGTTGCCTCTCAAAAAAGAGGTTTTTTTCCTGCTTCTCCTATGTTTTTATTTATTTACAGTAGTGGAAAGTGTGGTTAAAAGGATTTTATATAGAAAAGACCACTGAAAGGAAAGGTATATCTGAAACTTTTAAATCCATTCATATACAGGTTTTCCTTATCAATTTATTGTGATGAGATTGATTTCCTGAGGTGGAAGATGTAATTTAAATTTAAACCACTGATAATTAAATCACCTACAGGTGACCCCATGGAGATGGAAGGTGTCAGTATTTGTTCCTTTTTTCTGACCACAGGTTTTTTTTGTTAATCATAGTGAAAGAAAAAGGTATACATTACACCTTTCAAATATGAATGTTGAATTCACCTTTTAATTTTGAACTGTATTCTCATTTGATGCAAATATGAAAATCCTATTAACACTCACTTGAGTGCTGCACCCTTCTGGACAGCAGGGTAGATTTGCATGATTAAGTATATAAAAGGTTAGGCTCAGCACAGTTTTAAAGATCTAGAAACTTCATTAAAAGAAATCTATCATTAAAAGAACAAAATCTTAATATTTGCATTGAAATTTTCTTCAATAAAATTGTTTGATTTCATTGAAAAGCTTATTCCCTTCAGCCAACCAATGTCAGCATTATTAACAGCAGTGTTTATGTGAGACAGACTTACTACAATGACAAATTATCTCATTTAGAGCAGTGTCCGGAAGTTCCCTTGCCATAGAAGATACAAATTATGCCAATTATTTATCACTTTCTTATAATACCTTCCTGACACACAATATAAATTTGCTTATAAAAAAGTATGATCCCCTTTCCTCTTCACCTCTCCACATTCCATTGGGAAGGTGACATGACTCTGAGTAATGGTGATGGGTCTGAGCTTTTGCAGCTTCAGTGCTCATTCTATAAGTAAAGAAGGGAATTAGAGCTGTGTCTGAGCAACCTATAAAATCTGAATATTAATTTTTCAGTACTGGTTAATGCCATCCTGAGAAATGCAAATTTTCCAGAAAGGCCTGTATCCTGAAACTCCTGATGCCAGCAGAATTTTACACTTGTACTGAAAAGTGAATGTATACAATTGAACACAGTTCTCATTCCCTGAACCAGTGCCATGATCTACCTGAATCTCAAAATACCTATCCCAAACAAATTATATTACTTCAACAGCTGTTGTGGGTTGAGTGGAAATCAGGGAGTTTCCCAGGAAGTTGAGCTTTTAAGTAGCTGTTTCTGCATTTCTGGGTTTCTCTGTACCAGTGTCTTCCACAATGATAGGAAGAAGGGACAAGTGTTTCTAGCTGCTATAATTTGGGGGCACACATGTTGCAAACGAATAAGGCAGCACCAAAACCCAAAGAACAATAATGATTCTGCTCTTCTGATGGCAGTGATATTTTCTCTGAGACAAAATACAAGAAAAATGCAAGCTGTGGATGCTGCACCCTTGAAAACATTCAAGGACAGGGTGAAGGGGGCTCTGAGCAACCTGATCTGGTGGAAGGTGTCCCTGCCCATGTCAGAGGGGCTGGAATTTGATCATCTTTAAGGTCACTCTCAACCCAAACCATTCTATGACTCTAGGATGAAAAAGGGCCACCTGTCACAACAATGCACACAACCAGACTTGTGCCTCAGGCCATATCTCTTGTTGCCTGACACAAGTAACAGAGCTGACTGCTGAGATAAACACATCATGCCCGTGCACCATGCAAATCAAAAGGAGGAGAAGTTACCCACTACTAAAATAGAATAATGAGACCAATCATGGAAGAGGGTTTTTTATTTATTTTACAAGTTTTATTATTTGATGGCTGTTTTTCATGGTGTACCCACAGGTTTTGCTTCTAGTCCCCCCAAAAGTTTGCAGAGTCATATTATAGGTGCTCTGCAGGCAACTGTGTTTTACAGATTTTGAAGACTGACTGTGGAAATATCTGTCAATATTTACTCAAGAAAGTTTCAATTCCAAAGTTTAAGGGTACTGTGCTGTCTCTCAACACAAAATCTTTGAGATTTTAGTGGTAATAAGGTGCATATATTCATTAGATATTCAAAATACAAAGAATGTGAGATAAATATGAAAGCACATAGCAGCATGCATTTATAAATTGGCACTAAAGGTGAAGAGGTAGAGCCACAAACATAAGCTGTGGACACTAAGTGCCTGAATAGTCCTGTGGAATGATCTCTTACTGCAAGATCCCAAAAGAATATCCCTTCATTACAAATAAGACTCTGTGACTTCACAAAACCAGTTCTGCACATGGTTAAATGGAAAAATGTCATAAATTGCCTACTTATCTAGGACATCCAGTAGCAAAATAATAATAAAAAATGTTGTCCTGAGCCAGAGTTATCTGATTTCAATAAATGACAATGTTCCTTTGTTTATTCTACTTCGCAGAAAACATGAGTACTGTCTAAATAATGCAATGTATGCAAGAGTAATGAGACCGGAAAAAAAAATTAAGTTAGAACCTACCAAGGCAAAATCAGTAAGCTTGAAAGTTTTGCTGAGCATCCAATTTTATTTTTATTTTTGATTTTACATTTACTTCTACATTTAAATTTTATTTTACATCTAGTTTTATCTGGTTACCATGAATTATTGAAATAAATTTAGCAGAAATAAACTTATTCAAAAGACATTTTTAGAAAAAGAATTGGTGAATTGTGTTCTGATCCAATGACATTAAGGACACTGGCAAATCATCCTTTCATTTCAAGGATACAGAGTCAGACCTCTGGTGAGTGAAAGACAGACACTACTTATTAAAAATGATGTACTGGAGAGTAATTACATGTTCTTGTAAATGATTCCATAATTACACAAAGTAACTCCAAAAATAGTTTCACTTGCTGTTTCAGATCCCACGATAAAACCCTTCTTCAAAAGCAAGAAGTAATCAAGAATAAATCCAGTACTTTCGTAAAATTGATTGCATTGGGCTTAAACTTGCAACATATATTTATGTTGTCACCACAACTGAGCAGTTGTTGGAGAAAATTCCCATGAATATTACTTTGCAATTTATTAAAATATGTTCCACCACATCTATGTCCCTTTCTGTGTTGTATCCTACTAAGTAAGAATCTTAATACAAGTAGAACTTTAATTACTAGTTGTTGCCCCAGCTTCTTGTATTTTTAAATGAATATGATGCATTGTAATAACAGGTACAGGTCCTAAAAGTGAGTTTAATTGTTGAATCCTGAGAAAAATAGTAAATTAAAAAAAAATTTACAATTTAGTTGCTACAACAGATGAGACAATTTTGAAAATGAGGGGGGTTTATGGGTTTAAAAGAGACACACAATCCCTATCACTGAATTTTTTGTTAGCCTCCAACACGAAATGGCCAGTTGAACTACTTTTAAGAAGAGTCTCCAGATTGAGTTAATTCCAAAACAGTGTTTGATATGTATTTGGAGAGTGAAAACTGATTCATGCCAAAACCTTTTAAATAATTTAACCAACTAATGGTTGAACCACTTGAATAATTTAACAATTTAAATGAGAAAGTTCCAGTAGCTGGAGGCATGCCTTGATGGTGTTTAATTTGCCAGAACAGACAGAGACCTAATGTTTACAGACCTGTTTTCACAGACAATGACCAAAGACCACTACTGTGAGTTACCATCCCCTCCTTGGCAAGTGTCAAATGCATTCTAAAGTTGATAGAAGTGTAGAATTAATATGTTAGCACTTGAAAGCTAAAAAAGGGAAGGAAGACAGAGGAGAACTCCCATGAAATGTTTACTTACACAATCATACTGGCCACTACACTTGGAAGAGAGGGTGACCACCTAAGACATCTGAATTATGGGCAATCTGAACATTGCTTTGTTTTGCAGACCTAGAGGTTACCATGGCTTTAGAATCTGATATTAGACTGTGCCTTCTTAAATTATACTAGAAAATAAGGAAACCAGAGGGAAAAGCCTCTTGGCTTTGTTAAACATCAATCAGTGTCTCCCATCCTCTGCTCTTGATGGAAACACATAGAGATCAGATTGCTTTAATTTCCAGAACAGAAGTTTCCACAGCTTTATTTCATTATAGCATGAGAAAAGTATGGAAATGAAAGAGTAAGTTTTGGGTCTATGTGGATATCAAGAGCAATGACAGTGTCTGCAGCAAGTGAAATGAGCACCTGTGTGCACTGAAGATCCCACTTGGGATACTGCTGGTGATGGAGGTTGGTCACCTCATCCAGGTGCCTTGACCTACTTATTTATATTCCTCTGAGCTGT
This sequence comes from Cichladusa arquata, assembly GCA_026413545.1. Taxonomy (NCBI): domain Eukaryota; kingdom Metazoa; phylum Chordata; class Aves; order Passeriformes; family Muscicapidae; genus Cichladusa; species Cichladusa arquata. The sequence continues at coordinate 94,434,355 of JAOTQP010001546.1, read as the reverse complement.
ACACCTGGTAAAGGTAAATCCCTGGCACCACCTGAGATTCTGAACATTTCAGAGGATAACTGCTCACAGCTCCAGCACACATACAAATCCCTTTAAAATGACTAAAAGTCGTGTTTGAGGACCCCTGAGGAAAGGAAAATGAGCAGCCCATGGAATGTCATGACTGATAACTAAGTTGGCTGTACAGACTCTCAGAAATCAAACTATATAAGTCTGTTTCTAGTGGCCTACCAGGAAATAAAGGTCTGGTGCACACAAGCAGAAGGAATTATTGACAGGAATACCAATACATTACAGATTTCTTCTTACCAGTCCACTTTATTTTTTTTCTACAGAGGAAGAAATGGCCCGCAGGATGAACCTGAATGTTTTATTCATTTTTGTTTTCTGAGCCATATCTGGTTTCTACTTCTGATTCCTCAAAGTAAAGCACCAGTTTGAAACTCAGAGTTGTAGATAGAATAAAGGCACTTCTAGTGTGGGATAGGAATAACATTTGGGGGAAAAAAAATAATATTTTGTTCTGTAACCTTTAAAATGAAGGCCCAAAACTGTAGTTTTCTTGAGTCATCTTCAGCTTTGTGTGTTTTTTTCTGAGCTAACAGTGAAGCATTACGTTCAGCAAAATTCACCTATCTCCTTAGATCCTTCTTTTACTCCTGTAGACTGTTTGAAAACACAAATAGCAAACTGTGTCCACCCAAAGGTTAAAGTATTAATGTGGAGAAATTTGAGGCACATTATCACCATCATCATTGTTTTCCCAATTCCCTCATTTTGTGCTCCTGGACCTACTTCCAGGAAAAAAAAGGTCAGCGCAAAGTTTGTTAAACGGAGGGCTTTTGATGTTTGCTGTGATAGGAGTTTTAGAGTCCTATCTATAAGACTCACTTATATTATATTTGTGTGACTGTGCTATTGAATGCTATATATAACACTTCATCTGAAACTTTTTAGTAAAACAAAATTTAAGAAGAAATAACACGGACTCGCTACATAGACATCAAATTTATTCTTGGTTAATTGCAATGGATTAATATCTTTGCAGATTTAGCAAATTGAGTCAATTAAAAAGACAGACATGGACTTCAGGAAAAGTCTTGATGGTCTATCAATAAAACCATAAAAGATTAATTATGCAATAATGATTTTAAAGCTTTGTTTGACCTAAAGCAAATGACAAAAAAGAGACAGAATAGCATCCTCATTATGAACAGACAGATTTTGTAGATAGAATTAGTCTCCTTTTACTCCAGGCATTTATATCTCATTTTTGTATTTGATGGAGATAGGTATTTCTGGCTTACAGTTAAGCTGGCACTTTTCAAATATCTGCTTTAGGAATATAAATACATATTCAAACGTGATTCTTTCCCTCCACTGCCAATAAAGACAATCTAAGCTGTCTAGATATTTAACATTGACTTCAACTGACTAAATGTAGGTAGTTAAGATAATTAAGGAAGATCCTAAATTAGATATCCATATAGTGGAAAAAAGCTACTCAATGAGATTACAAACTATGCAACACTTGAAACATTTCTAGTAATTTCAGGTGTGATTTCAGCATCTTACTGCATTTTGCATTAGGACTTTTATTCTCTCAGCTCAGAGATCTGTGTAATGTGTGAATCCTGATTTATTTATTTTTTTTTTCCCCAGGGGGAAAAAAACTTTTTCAGTTGAGAAGATGTACACTCAACATTTGGTTTCTTTGTCTTCCAAAGAACTGCAAAGCTTCTGAATCACTAGTTGTTATTGAAGAAAAAGCTAATTTATCAACCTGTGAGAGGTCATTATAATAGCAAACAATCAGAAAAAGAATAATAGGAAAGTTGAACTAACTTAAAAGGCCCATAATTTTAATTATAAACATTTTTTGTTTTGTTTTTTAACTCATTAATATTCTTATGACATACATTTATCCTAATACAGTTAGCTCTAATTATACCTCAAAACAATATTTTACATTAATGATAAGGTACATTGCAAATATGGTAATACAAGAGTTGATATTATTTTTATGATGCTTTCATTAGTTACCTTATGCAGTGACATCAATATGGAAATCAAAAGCAGACAAATAAGGTTGATCAGGTGCTTTATATGAGTATCATGCTGCCCTCATGCAGAGGAACATTAATGTCAATGCCAAAGCCACACAGCATACAGTATCAATATTGATGTTCTTATGAACCTTGTTTCTTATTCATGTTGCAAATGGCATGATCAGAAAAAAATAAAATACTATTTGCAGTGTAAGCATAATGACTACAAAAATAATAATAATGATGTGAGTATAAGTAACACAGCTGTAACCATGGTAACATTGCAGAGTGAATAATTCACAGCAAATAACATACTTGATGTTAACCTACTTTTGCTGCAGTGGAATGACTGCCAGCAGATTACAATTTTCTCTTCCAATGTGCTTCAAAAGTACCTGGGACATATAGGAATATTTTTTATGTGATCCTCAATGTCTTAAAATTAAGTTACTTGGTAGCTATGAGGAGACCAGACTTTTTTTTATGCTGCCTGATCAGATGAGCATCTATCCCCAGTTTAATCCAAGTTGCATTAAATTCAGAAGAAAGAGATACCTATCACATTGAGTTAGAACTGGATCAATATGGAGTTTGAATTTATCTCTTTATCATTAATGATTTTTGCTCACAGAATTGTATAACTAGCTATAGAACTGTGGGCTGTCTATTCACAAAAGAATTTATCTCTTTTATTTCTGTATGTAGACAAGAAAGGATGTTCTGGTTCTTTGGCATCATTAGGAAATGTCTTTTCAACACACTTCTCAATCCAAAAGCTAAATCTGTAGGGGATTGGGGATGGTGTGACCAAAATTCAACTGGCTGCTCCTGGCCTAGCCTGCATGATTAAGACATACAAGATTCAGTAGTCAGCAGCACACCAGGTCAGTAAAAAGCAGTAAAGTTGGCATTATATCTTTAAGTGCTCAGCCCAGTAGGTGCTCATTTACATGGATCAGCTCAGGTAGGGAGCTGTAGATTTACAGCACTATCTCACTGGAAAGTCCACATTCCCATCTGTGGATCTTAGCCAGAAGGCTCAAACACTCTGCTATCATGCTATCCCTTCCTTCTTTAACCTGTCTTTTTGATGTCCCTCAGGGAATGCACACAACCTCAAACTGAGTATTGATATTTTATTTGTATTAGATTAGTCACTCAGGGCCAACTCAGAGAGGAAAACTACTTCCCAGGAAAGAGCAGATGAAGTTCTGACCTGGTTTCACCATAAGTATCTTTTTGCCCTTCTTTCCTTTCTCCCTCCTCACTCTCCCAGACCTCCAATTTCTCTAACTCACATCCTTTGCTGGTAACTGGAGAAGAGATTGTGCTTCACTGCTGCCAGGGGGAGATTCTCGCTGAACATTTTGCTCCAACACATGCCGGAGACTTTAAAGATACAGTCTGGGGTAAAGCAATTTTAAGTTTTCTTTGAAGGTAATCTTCAGTTGGTCATTGAATCATTTCAATCCAAATTTAAAGTTATATCTTATAGCCCTGTTTATAATTCTACTGCTTATTTTAACTTACAACAAATTTTAATGAGTCTTGTTCTGCATTGAAGTAGGTTCTGAAAAGCAACTACATATAAACAGATTTTTTCAAGGCAGAACAACTTTACCATTATATTTCGTATATCCCCAAAATATTCTGCAAGCACAAATTCCATCCTGGTTGCAACCAAGGCTTTATATTCGTTATGGAGATTTTTAAAAATCTTTAAAGAAAATTTAAAACGGTGTTTTCTTTGTCCTGCATCAATATCATCATCCCTGAAATCTTCAGCTGAGTTAGCCTGAATTTTGTTGGAGGCTTGCACTAGCTGTCCCATTGCTTTGCATACGGCATGGAGAATGCCAGGGAGGTGATGCATCTTATCCATGGAAGCATTTGACCTTGGGAAGGGGTTCCCCTGACAGCCTGCACACTTTCAAGCTCCTTTGAGACAACTGACTTTGTGAGGATCATAAGAAAAACAATGCCTTCACAACTAAAACTAGACTGGACTGGCACAGAGTTTTAGGGACCTTTATTTCTATTCCTCCTTTTACAAGGATGATACATCTGAGCTGTCAAGTTTGTAACTGCTCTGATCAGTGAACCGCTGCATCTACCAGGAGACCAAAGAAAGTTCTGGTAGATAGGTGACACCAGCTGGACAAAATTAATCACAGAATTTGAGTCTGGGGTGGAGACACAAGCAATAATTCCAGCTATTTTTGGCTCCACTTTTAATTGATCTACCATTTTACATCATACAGCACTTCATAAAATTTTGTACTGATCACTGAATACGAACAGATAGATTTAATTTAGCTAACATTTGAGATTTTCAATTTATTTTAGAAACATGATAGTCTGTTTACTAGTTTCATTAGTGACTAAGCTCTTGGCTAGCTTAAGGAAAGTCTGTAAAAAATTGATTGACCTAAATTTCTTGGAAAAAACATTTTTCATTCTTTCCTATTTGTATGTGCAAAAGGCATTGGAGAACATTTCATTTGGCAGACTGGATAGTAGCTTATAATTAAATTAAATTTTCTGCAAATATATTCTGCTTTCTGTTGCTCTACTGCATGAAGTGGCTGAATATTACCCACTGTGAGAGAGCTGTTTTCTCAAGATACCCTGAATTTCTAGCAACTAGACAGATATTTCTTAAAGGTAGATAGCTAGGTTAGAGAAAAGCTTAACAGAGTATTCCTTTGTGGTTTTGAAATGCTATGCAAAAGTTCATTCATTTCTTTTGCGCTTGGGAACTATCCAAACCAGCTTTCATAGTATGCAACACCAGTTCTCAGGTGTCAGGAGTACCAGTGCTGCTGCCGCATCATTTTTGTCTTCTTTTACAATAATGATAATGATGCTGAAGCTTACAAACATGGATTTACATTAGACATCAAATAAAAGCCTCCAGTGAGTGGATTAACATATCAGGACAGTTGGCTGATGCATTTCAAGAAGCCTCTGAATTATATATGGCCCCCAGTGCCCTTATCATTAGGCAAAGATGTACTTACAGTTCATTGAATGGGACAGGATAAGTGAAACAGGACAACTTTGCTGGGTGATTGGTAGAAGGGCATTATGCAGCCAGATGAAATGGATTGTTGATTAAATTCTGTTTTAAAGTTCAATAAATTCATCCCCAGAGCCTATATTGGTGTTACAAAATAATGGACTGCTCAGTTGGTGCACAGTCATGGCTGTATTTAATATGGTAGAAGCCTTTATGAGGTGGTCAATAGTCATAGATTTATACAGAAAGGGAAAATAGCCTTTCACTTAACGGGAAATACTTAGTCTATGCAGTATTTTAGAACAATCACAAACTTTCTTAGTCTGAATAGATTGCTGATTGCTGAAGGTGAATTTTACTCGTCCTTCAACAAAAGCAATGGAAATGTAGATCAATTAAAGCAGAACTAGGCAGAGAGTTAAAGAGAATGGGCAAGAAAGTTAAAACTCAATATATGGCAGTTTGGTGTCTTCCTTAGGTAAAAGTGAATTTCTTTTGCATACGATTGGAAATTCAGTCTTTTTTTGTGAAAAATATTATCTTCCATAGTCAATATTAAACTTGTGGCATAGAATAAGTTTCCTGAGAACTAGGAATTTAACTTTTCTAAAGTCATTACTTTATGTTTTTTAGAAATATTGCATGATGACTTTGTCTCTCAATATCTTGTTCAGCCATTTTATAGTGTTTTTATACATATAAGGATATAATTAAACTATTGGAAGTAAAATGATGATTCTGTATCCTTAGCTTTAACAGTAAAATCCCAATAGTGTTGCAATTGTTATGAAAAGCTTCTTAAGACCAGGAAATTCAGCTTAACTGCACACAAAAGACATTCAAACGTATCAGTAAGAAACATAGATTTAAAGTGTTCTAGTAGCCTTAACACTGCCTTATGGGACAAGAAGTTCAACATAAAAGGAAAAGGTAGAAGGTAAAAATCGAAAAAAAGTATCTAAGAATCAGTGGGTTACATTACTTCCTCATGGTATACCTGCAGGGAAAAATTGTGTAAATATCTCTATATACAAATGCTTGTGTTTTTATATGAACTTGTTAAGTTTTACCATGCCAATTTTTTGATTCAATATCCTTTTCACATTTCTAGGCAAAGAATATTGACATACTGACAAAGAATACTAACATACATCGTGGTAAGGTCAGTAAGGAGATCTATTCTGTCAAACAAAACAGTACACTTATAAAAATGAACAAGCATGTGCAAATATAGATAGACTTTTAGTAACACCAGAATTTCAGCAAGACTTCTGTGTCCAAAAATGAGTTTTCCCCAGTAAAATTAGTTTATTAGAAAATGTTAATCATTAATAAGGTTTATTTTCCTATACTCTTAGAAAAATTACCTAATTACTATGTATTAGTTATTTCTGTCTTGAAAGAAAATAATTGCCTTTATGAAAATCATTGAACTTCAAAGAGACTCAAATTCAGCAAACTGAAAGTTTATCAGTCATAAATACTGAATGTTTTGTTAACATAGGCAAAATCTTGGCTTCTGCTGATGGAACTGGGGCAGCAAAAGATAACAGTAATTAGTGATGTCACTGCTGATAAGCAAATGTCCTAACTTTTATGTCCTCACAGAAGATGTACAAAACTGACTGGAACCAGTTTTCCTTTGTCCATGACTAGCACCTAAATCCTGGCTTAACCCTCAGCCTTGGAGTGAAAAAATTAATTCATCTACACCTTTCTTTGCCAGATTTAGGTAGGCTGTACCATGGAGATAAGTGAAACACGTTGTGCATCTGCTATTACCCCGTCAGATTAATACCCTGAGTCTCTCCTCCTTATCAAAGCCTCTCCCTTACACATTCCTAATAACTTGTGTTCATACACCCAGGTTTCATACCCAGTGGCTGTGGGTAATCATGCAGCATGCTCAGAATAAAAAAGGATAACCTGAAAATTTTGGCTGCACTTTTTCAAGACTGGATGCATAGTCTTCCCTGTTTGCATGCCCAGTGCTTTAAAGCTGGGCTTAATATGCATGTAAATTTTAGATTCCAACAAGCCATAATAAATGCAGAAGAAAAAAAAGCTGGAAACATTTAATGCAATGAAAGTACCAAATTTCATTACTCTTAACAAGAAAATAATAAAAAAACCCTGAACCATCCTCCAAAGTTTTTGCATTAATACTTTAGTATGTTGTTAATATAAAGAAACTTACCATATTGTCACAACTGACCATAAACAAACATTCCAAGAAGTTACCAAACCAATCTGTTTAAATGCAGCTCACCCTATTAGAGACAAAAATGAGCAAAAAAAATAAGTTTTACAGAGAAATGAAAGCGAATTCCAGATAACTTCACTTAGTGAATCTAAAAATTATTGCATATTTTAAAAACCTTATCAAGTACATGAGAGGGTAAACGAGCTTCTAACCACTGAGAGTTGAAATGAGGAGTGATGATATGATTGGTATGTGCTAATTTTCTTGTGATACTCATGCACTGTGGTTACTTGGATTGCACTTGCTGGGTAATGGTTTCAGGGCATAAAAAGCCTCTTAGCCACATGCCATAGAGTGCTGAGCAGGCAGAATATCGGCCTGACATACTCATGGTTACTAAAAAAACAATTGAGGGGTTCATCTAAGTTTGGGTGAACTTAAAGTCCCTTAGTTTTGCCAGGTGGTTAATCTTGCCTCTAGTCTGTTTCAACTGGTTCACGTCCAATTCGCAGTCTCATTTTCTTCCTTCTCAGTACTGCCTTGTAGGACAATACCCTCCTATATATTGCCTCATTCTCAAAAAGTTGTGGATTTGTACATATTCAGTACTTCTCCACCTTCTGTAACACCAGTTTGTTCCCTGACCACAGCAAGCCAAAGCTAGATCCTGACCAAGTGACAGATCTCAGGAGCCACTCAGACTGAAAGTCACAGTGTTCCTCAGAGCTGTGGTACACAGATTCCCCTCACTATAGACATGCCTGGACCAGAGTGCCTGGCCTGGGAAGAGAAACATCTGTGCAAACAATTGCTGTTGGGAAGTCACAGAACAGTCACTAAAAGGCCATGCAGATGTCACAGACACATATTTTTTAGCACCCTCCATGAGAAGGCTGGGACTAGATCTCTAAGGCAGGCTGTTTGTGAGATAGAAACAGGACACAGGCTTAGTCATTGTCACAGTCATCCATACTGTTTATCCACACTGCCTGACTCCTCATCCTTTCTTCCTGGAAAGGGTCTGGCAAGAAAACATAATACAGTAACTGTTCCCAGCAATCAATATGACTAAGATATCTATTTTTTTTTTTCTTTGAGCAAAAATAATTTAATTTTCTGGGTATGAGCCACACTGTGACACCAGTCCAGAGGATGACATAGTGAGCCTTGATTAATTTAAATCATGAAGAGGCCTTCTTGTATCTCACTTTCCAGCATGTGTCTAACACCAAAGAAGTTTTTCAGGGTTTTGGAGCAATCAGGAACCACTTCAGTGCAAAAGCTAGTCCTTCCACCTTAGTATGGAACTGTAGCTCAGGTACCTACATGAGCTCAGCTTTATAACTACCACCCTCTACCATTTCATATCTCTGCATAATTGAATAAATTCTGCACAGTTTTTCTTAAAAACCCAGTTCTGCTTTCTTATTCTGTTTTAAAATTAGATGCAGATGCTGAATTGAAACAGCAGACAGATTTATCTGCTGGGTTAAACACAAGACTATTTTTAGATTATTCTCTCCCTTAATTTACAATATAATTAAAGGAATATATGCAATCTCAGACTGGGAATTTCAAAGTTAATGGTGTATTTATAAATGAAATTTCTACAAAATAAAGGGAAGGTTCTCAATTCTGTGCTGACCCTCGGTGGGCAAGAGTTACATGTTTTCTTCTAGGCAGTCATAGCTCTAACATCTTAATAATGCTTCCAAAATCCTTGGGGAGCAAAGCCTGAGTAGTTGCCTGTGCCAGATGGGCATGCACTGAGTATTTTTTCTTTTTGACTTGGAAGAAAGATACTACATACACCTTAGAAAAATTGTTAGCTACAATATTGTTCTAGGGATGACTTGCTAAAGTTATCTGGTATTTTTGACCCTTAAGTATCTTCTTTAAAATCCAAGGGACCCATATGATTGGCTGGCTTGACTTCCTGTATAAACAGGCCTATGAAGAACCCCCAAAAGTCTCTGCATTAGACCTGTAATTTCTATTTAAACTAAAATACATCTTCCATATTCAGTTATGATTACTTTTTAAAGTTGTGAATGCAACCCATCTCTTGGGGTAATTCTATTTCTACACAAAAACCTGATGGGCTGTTCATATTTCATCTAAGGATGTGCGATTAGCTTTAATGTTTGTTTTACCAAATAGGATGTCTATGACCTTAAGACCCAAGTTACTTTATTAGACTCTGAATTGTTCTTATGGCTCCTTTAGGACCTACCTCAATTTTTTCAATATTATATAGTGTAAAGTAGTGATATTCTCTCTTAAATCCTACCTGATAACCCTTTCAATCTCCCAAGACATTCCAAAGAATTGATTTCAAGGCAGTCTTTCAGGCTGCATCTCACAGCATATGTGAGGCAATATTAACACTATTCATACTTGGACATTCAGTACCATTACACATTAAAGAACTGTTCTCAAACCAAGTCTAAGTTAAATTTAGCTTTGTGAGAAGCATTGTATCAAGTATTTGTTTCTAAAAATATAAATGATGATCTGATTTATTAATCCAAACTGTGTAATTTGCTTGTCATTAATATTTATCATTAACCAGTGAATTTTTCAGCATAAAGAAAAAAAATTCAGTAATATTTTTTTCCTTCCAGATCATTTGTATTGTTAAGAACTAAATACCCACTTAAGCCATGTTTCATTTCAAGACATTTGCTCTGAGGGATATTTTAGTTTAGTTCAGTTTTTCTTTACAGAATTTCAACAATATGTTGAAAGATACCCAATTTGTATTACAATTAGGCAATGATCACATTACATGAGAGATTACCCTTCCTTATTTACAGTAAATAGTTACAAGTTAAAAGAAAATAGAAGCTCTATTCATTAATGATTTACATGCTGTTTCTCAAGGTTTTGTTTTATTCAAGTAGAAACTTGTGCCCAGAATATTAAATACATATTCTGATTTGGTGTGCACAAACAAAGCTGACTGCTTGCAGTAGCTTCTTTTGAATCGGTCTTACCCTGGCTATAAATTTCTTCATCTCTCTTTGAGGGTCAGACAGATGAAATCAATAGCACTCCAGAATTTATGATATGTCAGGTATAATAATATTAACATTGTCTTTGGTAGACATGAACATGCATGGATGTGTATGTTCCAACTGGAGAAAGAGCTTCTTTAGAAGTTATTTAATTTCCCTATAGCTAAATGAACAAGTAACTGTGATGGCTATCTTGTTAATACTTCTTACCTGAGGGCAAATTAACTTTCTGAATGTGCTTAATAAAAATTTTAAAATTTGTTTTCCTACATTTAAAACAGTTTATTTTATTGAGAAGTTAACGCAAGGAATTAATTGAAGCTACATTTCAAGAAAAAGGAAAATATTTTAAAAGACACCTTGCAAACTGGCCATCTGTAAGAACAATGGATAAAATTGTATTTCTTCAAGGACTCGGAAACAGAATCAGGGTACCAATATTTGATACCGTGTCTGTCCCAGTAACTTGGTAATCCATTTGTCTGTGGATAAATTACATAACTGCCGAGCATTAGCAAATATCATGTCATTTGGGTTTTTGCTCCACCTCCCCACCCCCATTCTGTGTGCAAAGGAGTGAATTACCCTGGCAGAAGAAGAGAGGGAACTGTGTGATAGTGACTCACCAATGACAGTGACACTGTATTTGTTTTCTCAGGAACTTTTAGCTGTCACTCATATTTGCAGAGGAAAGCTTGCAGAAGAACTTGAAATCCGAGAAGGGAATGAAATCTGAATTTCTATTCTCATGTCACTACATTAACCAGTCCTTCACATTTTTTTCACAGTCCAACATCGTGTAGCAAGATCTCAAGGAACTTCAGTGCCTAATCTGTTCAACACCTTTTCCCCAGTAAAGGTTTGAAAACTACAGATGGAAATGAATAACTAACTTGTTTATAAAACAGTATCTCAGTAAAATCTCAGTAAAATCTTTGGGTTGCATTGATCTGATGTTCCACGAAGGTTTTGGAACTAAATATTTAAAAAGAAGGAACAACGTCCTAAGTCGTGGCATTTCTCCCCTTGCTTATGGAAATTTCTGAAATTTTAAAATTTTCAATACAAGATGTAACAGCAAGATCACCCTATTTTAACTGACAAATGCTATTACTCTGAAGGAGATATTATGTGGTTATTTTTGCTTAGTTCCTATCTTTGTTTTAAATATGTTTTTTAATATTTAACTGGTGGTGATTAGGGAACGTGAATGCAGAGTTAGCACTCAGTTAAGCTTTACTGTACAGTCACAGATTTTCTAAAACCTTGAGCTCTCTAAACAGCGATGGGAAAGGTAAATAAACTCGTTTTTGAATAGTTTACTGATGTATGAAGCAATAATGTAGCAAAACAGCATAGAATGTTCTTTACATGATTTTTTTTATTTCTTAGCATCTGAGAAAGTGTAAAAATGAAAAAAAAGTATAAAAAACTAGAACATATATAACACAAGAAAATTGATTTTTTCTTGTTACAACAGCTGCTAATTTATCTTTTTTTTTAATATTCCAAACCAGAATAATAAAAAAATAAGTACATAATGAAATAAAAAAATATGTGAAATATGTGAGGTAAGGCTTTCTTGTAAGTGTACAGTCTCATAAATTTGACAATATTGATGGAAATATTTATGAACTTCTCAAAAATTCTTGCAAGACTCCTATCAAATTCAATAGTTCAAAATTAGTCTCTTGAGTTTTGACCATACTTTTACTCCAGTACCAGATTAACAGGATTTATTTAACATGATTTTCCACTGAAAGCACAGTGATACTGTGGAGATGAGGAGAGAGAAACAGAGTAAGCAAAGAAGCAATCAAGCTGCATTACATAGGCACAAAATAAGAAAGTCATACAGAGGACTTACAAATGTATTTTGTTTATCCATATAGCCCATGTTTAGCTCCCTAAACAAATCTGCTAAAGAAATTCAAGAACATTTTCAATAAAACTGGATAAAAGTAAATCAAATCCATCTGTTTTATAAGTAAATCCTTATAAACAGAAGAGAAGGCATATATTTCTTTAATTTAAAGTCTCCAGGACAGATTATTGGCTACTTAGAAGTTATTTTGCTCCATGCTACTAAAATATTCTGGGCCCTGATTTGTATAACTGACCTTAAAAAGATACTGTCACATCTCTTTGAACCCATTGACTAAAATCCAGATATTAACATTTTGCACTTGCATAAGAATAATAAAGATTAATAATCCACAAAAGATAAAAGGAGGGAAAAAATGCTGTATTTTGCTGTGAGTCATGAAATGTTTTGAAATTATCTTCTTAAAGTATATTGTTTCTATCTCTTTTGAAAATATCTGACACCTTCTCCTATAATAATCTGTTGTTTCAAGAATAAAGAATATTTTCATTCTAACAGTTTTGTCTCAACTAGAAAAAAAATTAATTATAGTTTCATCATAATGATGCAACTTTAACCAAAAGGAAGGTTATAATTATGCAGAACATCACTGTGTGCCTATGGATTCCACACAGAATTTTTTGCTTGGGCTAGTGAAATATCAAGAGATTTTTGACATTTCCTCTTGGAAAGAACCTTCTTTAGTTTATTTTTTCCAGCTTCAAATGTTGCTAATAAAATATTAATAAAATACTAATAAAATGCATTATATTTAACTAATTATATTGAATTTTCTGTGACCTGTGTGTAATTTGGATGCAAGACAATAACTGTATGCGATGTGAAAAACCTCCAACAAGGAAAAAGTTGAAGATAAATTTTTTGTCATGAAGAAAAAGTCACAATCTTCCTCCCAGCTTTATATTTAAAATATCTTTCTAAATTAACTAAAACATAGAAAAGCATGGAATAATACTAAAACAATTGTATGCCTGGCTATGAAGACTGAGCAGGAGAATGAACACGTTTTCTGCTTGAAGAATTGTGCCTCTGTGTGCCACATAGGCAAGGAAGTGTCCAACACAACTACTTTGAATAGAAATAGCACTGACAGTGATGCTTCATATGATCAGAAATGCTAATGTGCAGAACAACTCTCAAACTACAGCCACTGAAATTTGTATTCCTGCCTTCCTCCTGAAGCAGTTGAGAAGATTAAACTGGGGAAGAGCTGAGGACACTGAGATTTTCCCATACTATTTTTTCCTAACTTTATCTCATGACCTGTGAGCTCTCTAGTGTCACCACTGTTTGTATAACGTACCTTGGACTGCTCTAATCTGTTTGTTTGAAAGAATTTCCCACAGTGAGATATTGTTTGATTTATTCTCAATGTTTATACTACTGAGAAGTGACCTACACAGAACTGGAGGCCTGAAGCTGTGTCAGGGGAGGTTTAGGGTGGGTATCAGGGAAAGGTTCTTCACCCAGAGGGTGTTTGGGTACTGGAGCAGCTCCCCAGGGAAGTGGTCACAGCACCAGCCTGACAGAGCTCAAGAAGTGTTTGGACAATGCTCTCAGGCACAGAGTGATTTTGGGGCTGCCCTGTGCAGGGCAAGGAGTTGGACTTTTATGATTCTTGTGAGAGCATTCCCACTCAAATATTCTATGAGTCTAGTGTTTTATTTGGCAGTAAAAAAAAAAAAAAGCATAAAAATTCACACTTATTTACCTGCATATTACTACAGACCAACACAAGGTTTGAAAATCTTGTGGTAGCAAATAAAACATGTCAGGGAACTTAGTTTTATCTTCATTTTATCTTCACCAGTCATACCATGCCTATAACAAGCCTATTTTTTATAATATGTTTCTGCTTATTATCTTTTTTCCCCTCCTTATGTTTCTGTGAAATTAAAAGTCTGTTTTAAACTCCTGGGGTAAATCTATTTCTTCAGTCAGAATTCTCCTCTCAGAGAAACATCTTCTCATATTTAGAGATGAAATGACTCTCAGTAGATATTGGTATGTAGACATAACATATTACTCTTGGAGATCCAATTTACTAAAGCCTTTTCAAGAGTTTTCTTTTATTAACTGAGTTTGAATTAATTGGCCATGGAAGGCACCTAGATTTAGCAAGACAAGCTACTCAAGATGAGCTACAGTGCAATGCAGTGCCAGAAAAATTAAACAACTTCTTTGATGGAAGATTAAAATCACAGCTTTGTTGTTTGGAGGGTTTTGTTTTGGTTTTTTTTGGTTGGTTGGTTGGGTTGGTTTTTTTTGTTTTGTTGTTTTTTTTTTTGCTGTTACCTTCTTATTTTTTTTACCCAATAATGCATTAAATTTGGGTGAGCTACATGACACAGGAATAGTGTAGGTGAGAAGAAACTCAATGTAACATAGCAGTTGTGCAAGTAGTTTGTACACATCACAAATCATGCACAGTTTTTACATAAAAATACAAAATTAAAGATATGACCTGATTTTCATTTACAGATTTTCATTGACAATGGAGCCTGCAAAAGCTACCAACTCCGTGGTATTTGTCTTGTTTTAATCAATAACTCCTTAATTTAAGTTGCGTCTAAAGTTTTAACATTATGATATTTGTATTTTGACAGAAACACATCAAAAACTAAAATTCTATGATTCATCTACTGAATTTTATGCAACCTGATAGCTCATGCTATAATTTGAAAAGAGATATATAAAACTCAAAAAAGGGAAGAAAGTGTAATATGTGGTTCAAAACAACTTGCTTTCAGCTTAACTCTGCAGGACAAAAGTTGATCAAATTGATCTTCTGCCTATAAAATGAACGGGGCCATTATGTGAAAGAATACAGCTCTAAAAAAAATAAAAAAAAAAAAAAAATTAAGAGACGAGTCCAACCAACAGTCATGAATCTTAGCCAAATGAGTGAAAGATGCACTTATCATTCCATCAAACATGAATATCATGCCCAAAATACTGAAATGGAGTCTGAATAATTTTGGCCTCTTTAGAACTTAGAAATATATATATCCTCCTCAATACCAGTGGTTGATAGAGATTCTTGCCACATTAGGATTGAGGTTGCCCTTTCTTAGATTGCTTTCCCAGATGTCCAGTTGTTCCAAAGTTCTTGATAAAGTGTTAGTGAGAAACTTTCCAAGAGCTTCTGATTGAAAGAAAACACAGAGAATGTTCATCAGGCTTGGAGAACACAGTTGGATCTTCCAGAAAGTGAGTAGAGGGGTGAATTTCCCACACAGTCCAAAATATATGTCTGAAAAATTGTATGTTTTTTCTCCCATTCTCTCCCACATTTTTTATTTAAAACTTAGTTCCTTCGGAATTCAGCTCTGAAATAGTGATTGCATGCTAGGCTCTCCCAAAAGAGAAAAATAAACACATCTTCAGGGAGAACATGTGTTAGTATTTTGGTTAATTTTCACTATAGTATTAAGAAGTATTTTGCAGCCAGGAGAGTGCTTTAGACTTCAATTACTTCCTTAATTAATTGCTATTCAAGTTTTATGAAAGACAAAACTTCGGTAGAGTTGTTGAGATCTGTTCTTTAGTGACCTTGTTATCCTGAAAGGTGTTGAAAAATATGAATATTTAATATTTCTTCATCTATAACAGTCTTCCAGCATGAGTAAAATACTATAAAGTTTTTCATGAAAAATAATGTCTTTTGGGAAATGTAACACATACACATAAGAAAACCTGCCTCCTTATCATTCCATACTCTTAAGGAAATTACTAAAAATAATTTATTAAACTACGATAAATTATTTTGAAAAAGTAGTGGAGGGCTAAGGAGATGTTAGGGAAAATTGCAATAATGTTGTTTGAGGAATGCAAACCAGATACTGGCAATTACTATCCTAATGTTTCAACTGAAACTCCTAATAAAATAAATTGTCTGCTTTTAAGAGAGAAAAATGTACTGGCACCAAAAGCAGTAATGAAACTAATCACTAAACAAAAAAATAAATCTTGTCATTCAATAACTACTTTGATTAAATTAAATAATCAATAAGTGAAGTGTAAATTAGTGACTGGACTAGAGACTTGTACTCCAGATTTATACTTTCAAATTGCAGCTCACTGCTGTGTGACAGAAGTTATTTAACTTTATAAGTCATGGTCTTCTCTATCTCCAGTCTTATTGTTTTAGAGCCCATTATATCCCTACCTTTCAGGTAGGGATATAATTAATAATTACAAGATGTCCAGATAAACCTCTGACAAGGGTCATAAAACTGAGTAGAAAGGTAATTAGTAGAGAATGTATTATCACACATTAAAGTCGAATGTAATATTATATGGATAAATGTAAACATAATGCCTAATAATAGCCTAATGTTTAATTTTGTCTCTGCCTAACCCTTTTGAAATCAAATTAAAATTGTCTTGTGCAGCAAACATAAGTAAATATACCTTTGGCCTCTAAAATTTCAAAGTGCTCCAGGAGAGAGAGTTTGGTAATATATTTGTGTTATTGGGAACAGAAGAACAGAACTAAGGCTTCATTAATCTGATCTCCAGTTCAGAACAAAACACAGTACATTGAAACGTTCAGGTGTATTGAATAGACCCCTTGGTTCAGAAGGATCACTTGTGTAAAGCATAAAGCATTTGTTTGAGAGTAGGATGGAATCAGGGACACAATTATTAATGACATTAAGGGAAGAATTGAGTGTCATATTTCCTGAACAGATATATTTCATTCGAAGGTCTTCCATGTATTAAATGAGATCACACAAAGGAGAATAGGGCTAAAGAGTTTAAAATCAAAATCAAACATTAAAAAAATTCAACTAATTGTAGCTAATTATAATGATATTTCTTTATCCTACAAAAATATCTGGGTATGCTAACCAGCTTAAGTGGCATATTTAATTTGATGGGTCACAGAACATGCATATCAAAAGTATGGCCTGTTTTGTACAAGGCTACTAAATGAGCTTTGAAAATTATTATGAAGCTAAGCTTAATTTTCAGTATCTTTAGACGAGTCTGATAATATTCAAACATAACTAATTTTCTGTGTTGTTTTTCTTTAAAGCAGCACTAAGCCAGTAATCATGAAGCAAAGAGAGAAGATGTAACATAAGAGATGTAGGTGAGGACTCACTGATATGATTTTACTTCTTTATACAACCTTTTTTAGTTATAGTGTATCTGTACAGTCTTTTCCCATGTGTGGTTTCCTGCCATGAATTTAAATTACGTGGGGAACCTGTAATGACAAAGTGATACACAAAAAACCCCACAGTTACTGAAATACACAGCTGTCTTATAATACACTCAGATTTAACTGTGTTTTTGATTTGCTTGGTAAGTTTTCATTAGCCTTTTAAATTATTTTTTTCCTATATGACCATCAAAACCATGTTTACCAACTTTATCTCTCAGGTTTGGTCTAATTCTCTTGGTCTAGTTCTCTTGGTTAAACTAAAATCTTGTGTGTGAGGAGGGGGTATGTTGGGTTTCATTCAGAGGAAAATCATCTGTTCTATAAATTTTTGACAGGTATGAGCCTAAATTGAAACATCCAAAAGTTTCAGTTGCTAGCATGAGAAGGGTGAAGATGTACAACTCTAAGTAAAGGAGATCATTGGTGTCTATTTTAAGACATGAAATAGTTTGGATCCATGACAATACATAAAAGAGATCATGAGAAAAAGCAGACAAGCACAAATATTTTTGTGGTGCTTCAGTAAAGCAGAAGACAAATAACCTGTTTCTTTTCTCACAGTTGGCTGCATACTTGAGGTGCAGCCATTCACCCCTGACTCCATACACTGAACCTAAGTCACCTTTCAGTGTTCTTCCCTCACCCACAGATGAACAATTGACTCTCTTGTCTGAGACTGGGTGCTGGTTTGCCAAGGAAATATGGTACCAAATTGCTTCATACCTCTTACTCTTATAAAAGACGCTAAAAATTCCTTTTGCCTCTCAGAGTCATGAGTGTAGGAAAGGACATGGAGTCATTGACAGCATTCTTACATTCTTCTACACAGTGGATTTCTTTAATACCCTAATCCTCCAATAGTCCATATTTACTGAAGTTAAGGGAAAATTTTAAATGTATATTTTTTGTTTCACTTGGTGTACATTCCTTAAGAAGAACTGCAACAAATGAAGGTCACTTTAAAAGAATGGGAGAATCTGAATTACATGATGGATTTCCAAGTGCTTAACTCTGTTTAATTCCATTACACAAACACTGAGCATTTTCTTGATCATTGCTAATTAGATCTCCAAATACTCTGCAAGGAAAGGCAGCCATGTCAATGCAAACAGAGAAAACACAAATGTTGTACATTGGTTTTGTTTTCTCTTGTTTTCAATCTAAAGCAATAGTTTCCTAAAATTAAAATGTTGATTCTTCTTTATACTTGAGGGGCAGAAGTTAAAATAACATGAGCAATTAAAAAAATAAAAGTAAGTTTAAGTGCACCAGGGCAAGTTTCTGTGTGACAAGTCATGAGAAATTTTGGGAAAGCTCAACCTTTCCTAAACTATAATAGCACATACCTGGAAAGAACTTTCAGCAGAGAGCTCAAGATCCAAAAGGTTAGGTTAACCAAGAGGTTAACAGGATATTATATTTACGTGGAAAAAAAAAAAAAAAAGTTTGCTATACAGTTTAATTATAATTTCTTCTTCAATCTACAGGAGATGAATTAGGCTTGTTTGTGTCTCCAGAAAAAATTGCAGAGTGGCATATGAGTACAAAGTGGACATACTTCTGTCGTGATTCTGTTTGTCCATATTTTCTGAGCTGTTCCATAGTTATAGGTAAAAAATGCTGTTTATTTAAATGTGAAATAGTGAAAATTATGGTAATAAAGTAGTGAAAATTATGGCAATAAAATAGTGACATTTTACTAATGAAAGTGAGACAAGTCCACATTATCCATCAAATATTCACACTCAGTCTGGCAGGTAAAGTAACAGGATTTCTTTTCTGAGAGAAAGAGGAAATGTTAGGACTTCTCAAACATGTCCTACCAAATGAAAACTATGAGTTGATAGTATGAGTGGATCACTCCTCCACTACAGTCTTCTTGGAGGAAAGGGGGGGGAAAAAAAAAAAAAAAAAAAATCAGTATGCCCAGTATGCAGTATTGACTAAAAGATTTAACTCATGGTGTTCCATAAGGTCACCTTGACATTTTGACTCTGAAAGCTTTCATTAAGATAAAGATCCATTTTTAAGAAGTCTACCCTCAAACCATTTACAGAGAAAGTGTTTCTAGTCAGTACACTAATTAATTGCATTGAATTTAGTTATTATGACAGACAATAAAGACACTGACTGAGACAACTGCCTTATATAACATGAATTAAATGTCAGTTCTCAGGATACAAACAGGATGAATACACTTGGACATACCTTTAATTTCCATTAAATAGAAAATAGCACAAGAAATACTGGGAAGAGCGTGAGGATTTGTGAAAGGCCCTTGCATCCAGCCTGGAAGCAAGAGTGAGCCACGCTGCTGCAGTGTTGGGAGCACTGTGTGCCCATGGGACGGAGTTCACACTGCAGTTGGTGAGGTTTGGCTGCTGCTCATGAGAGTGGATCCACTTTGGAGAAATTAATGGAGAGCTGTCACCATGGGAGGGACCCCACAGTCTCACAGGGGAAGGACTCCTCTCCTGGAGCAGCAGAAGAAAATCTCAGTGATGAACTGACCTGACCAAACCTCCACCCCTGTCTCTCTGTGCTCTTGGTGGGAAGGAGGGAGGGGCTGGGGGAAGAAGAGGTGTTTTAAGGGCTTATTTTACTTTTCATTATCATCCTCTGATTTTGTAAGTAATAAACACAGTTTTTATTTCTAGGTTGAACCTGGTTTGCCCTTGGAGTATTTTCTCCTACTCCTTATCTCAACTCATGATCCCTTCATTTAATTTTTCTCTCCTCTGCCCAGCTGTGACAGGGGAGGGCGAGTGAGTTTGGCCTTTGGCCAGTGTCAAACCACGACACAGTGACATCAGGAAAAGCTGGATAGCTGCTGGCAGAGTGAGCTGACACCTGCATTGCAAGCTCCAAGTGTGTGAACTCCAGCAGAGGGAACTGAGTGAAGCAGGAACCCCGTTTTGTGCTACGAGGAGCTGGCAGCAACCCCACACCAAAACATTTTGCACCCAGGGCAGCAGTCAAATCTCAGCTATATGGAAACAAAATCAGGAACATCTGAAGATGATTTTCCAAACCAAACATTCTTTTCTTAATACCAGATAGGCTTTTATTGATGTCATATAATTGAGATGCTATTATAAAGTCTAGATGCTAATTTATCTACTGAAATTAATTATGTTTTCAGAAATGTTTTATTTCAAGCTTTGTTAAAAAGTGTTTTTATTTAATTTTCAGATTAAAACAGCAAGAAAACTGATATTTCTTTTTAGCCCTCTCATAATTTGTAATAGCCATGTGAAATGTTCTTTTGAAAATGCCTTCTAGTACTAAAAAAGTGTACTCTTGAAACATTGTCTCAGAGAACACAGACACAATAGTATTGAGCACTGACTCAATTACTGACTCCCAAATACTGTGCTTTGTCTCCCCATTATTCAGATCAGTTGCAGAACTATTTTATTTCACCTACTCATGACATTTCAGACTTCTTGTCTGTCTTAATCTGTAGCACCAGCTGTCCCCTCCTACAAATTACTATCAATGGTATGTTTTTTTAAGGGACCACCTTGAAGTTCAATGCTGCAGAGTGCCTAGAGCACTGAAATTTCTGTTTTCTTTAATGTATTCACATGCATTAGATTAAACATGTTTTAGAGCTTTGAAATTAATTGATCCTGTACCACGGAGAACTGAGTGTCTGTCCTAGAATGGGGAGAGAGATGGGACCACTATCTTTTGTCCTTTCTTTTGTGCTAGAAGGACATATTGAATTTTAGGAAAATAGGAGTTTTTAATTAGATTGCTTAGTTTGTTCATGTTAACTGAAAAGAAAGAAAACAGAGAGCAACTGAGGGAGTACTTCTAGGATTACAGGTTGATGTGATACCAGCACTTTGCTCACAGTAATTAATGTGCAGTAGGCAAAGGGAGTGAAGTCTGCAGAGGATGCCTGAAAGAGGAGGTGGACTAAGTGTTACAGAAACAGTCATAGAGTCCCCATCCCTGCCAAGGAACAAGGAGAAGAACTTTTTTGAGAACTTATATGTATTTTAATCATCAATTTGAACACTTGAATTAAAACAGTCAATTTGGCACAGACAATGAAAAGAAGGAATTTTATAATGTTATGTGAGCACAGTTTCTCTTGCTTCCCACCTGGGAATAATTATATCAGTTTCTCTCTAATATATCAACAATCATGCTGTTATACCTGTTTAACTAAAACAGGTTTAAGTCCTTGCATTTCAAAATTATCCAGCTGTTAGAGCTGAATAAATTTGGCATAACACTGCTCTGCAGCCATGTAGGACAAGGGGCTCAGTAAATCTTCCAATATATGGTAATTCATGAGGTGGTAGTAAATCTGACTAGCTTCACACACATCACCATATCTTTAAAGTGACACAGCTGTATAATTAGATTGCTCATTTCTGTTATATATATGGGTACTTATAGCACTCCTTAGAAATATCTTTATTTATAAATATCTTTATTTATAAATATCTAAGTAATGCTGCACAAGAAACCACAGATGGGAGCAAATAGTCAGCAGTTGTGTGAAAAAGTTCTTACAGTTTTAGAATGATAAAAGATGATCCAAAAAAGCCAAATAACTAGACACTGATAGAGGACAAAACTCAATTAAAAGAAGAGCAAACAGAAGCACACTTGAAACTGAAAAAATGCAGAGATGAGCAGAAATAGAAAAGGCTGCAGATTAAGATGTTTGGTCTTAATCTACTCTGAGTAAAACTGAAGGCATAATCTCAGAGTACACCAATAAAATTAAATTCAAACCAAGGAAACTTATATTATATTTCCGGCTCTTCAAAGCAAAAACACTAAAACAACACACTTAAGTAAGCATATATATTTACTACAGCCAAGTCTAAGTATTTTCACTTATTTATAGAGAAAAACTGTATGCATCTTCCAACATATGTGCAAAATCTGTATAAGTCTAAAACAATTTTCAGGACATCCTCAAAATCTGATTTTTTGCAGCTGTAGATAACATTCCATTTGCATGACAAGAAATCAATTGCTAGCAACCCAGCAACGGTGAGACCTGCCTTATTCAAAGTGTTACCTTGTAAAAATGCTCAAATGTCACCTGGTTCAAATATTTGGCTTATCAAACACTGAATACCAGGGTTATTTGCTAACACGATAGTGGCCTGGTGTTAGTGTGCAATGAGAAGCCTGCGTGTGAAAATTGGGGTGACTCATGGACACTGAGCTGCCAGCCCCAGAGAGCAGGAAGGTGCCTGCCAGAACGCAGTGTGCTGGCCCCCTCCAGTGTCCCAGCAAGCTGAGTGTGCCAGCTGAGCCTGCCAAACCAATGTGCCTGCCAGGCACTCACCTGCTCACCCTGCCCTGCTCTCACGGGGCCACTGCAGCAGATAAAAATACTAATCTGCAGCAGCTGTACTTGGAAAAACAAAAAAATCCTTGTTAAAATACTGGACAATATTCAGTGGTCAATCTACTCTTAAGAAAGGAATATAACAAATAGTTATTCTTCATGGAACAGATTTAAATGTGAATCTGGTAAGGGACATGCAAGATATGGCCAGGGTTTGAGTAAATCTTTCTGTGCCCTTGTCCTTCCTTGTTTCTGCTTTATAGTGGAGCATTGTTTTCTACATTGGAAAGCATTTTTTTAAATTTTGTTTGTTAAACGTAGTAGAATTCATTTCAGCTTTCTACCTACATGAACACTTCTGCACATAATTCTACTGCCATTTCCCCCCGTACAGTAATCAAAATACTGAATTAGGAAGAAAGCAGTAAAAATCTTTGGGAAGATACAATGAGTACACATTATGAAAGTGCTTGCCTCTTAACCTCTGTCCCAATAAACTAACTTCACATAGTGGAAAATTGGTGGAGCTTACTTTAGGACATCATGCTACTTCTTGGGCCTTACTGAGAAGGGCACCATTGTGAACTTCAGGCAGCTGAACCTGTCCCAGTAAGCTGAAATCACCTCCCTGAGTTTGGTGGACCAACGCTTTGAGAAGAGCTCCTCGTAAAAAGGCAAATATGTGTTCTTTCTCACTCTTTTCTTTTTTCTGCAATTCTTGCCACAAACTCAGAACCAATGCTTAAGGAAGACTGCAAGCATTAAATAAAATACATGCCTCTTATTTGAGGTTGGGAAAAGCAGAGAGCTTTCCCACTGCTTGAAGAAAGGCTGGCAGATTGTGCTGAACTCCTTCATACAATATCTTTCTCTACAGCTGTCATTACTGCCTCTGCTACCACTAGATGGAGTTTGCATTTCCAGAAGCCAAGAGTCACCCAATTCAACTGGTTGCACATCACAGTTTGACAAATGACCTGGGACCATCTCTATCTCTCTATGCAACCTAAAACACTTCCCAGAGCTGGAAAATCCTGGCCAGCACACACAAAATGGCAATTGCAGAAAACAAGGTATGGCTTCCGAAACTCAGCCTAGTATATGTGCAAGCTGACAATAGATTTGGGCAGCAGCAGTTCCTTTAAAAGGCACAAACTTGTGGTCGAAGATTGGAAAATACTTTTTTCAAAATGTATTACAATGATACAGCTTCGTGAATAAGACACCCAATACATTTTTTCCAGAATTAAGAATATGAATATTTCAAAGGATTTTCACTTAAGTTTACATTATCCCTTGCCTCACAACTGGCCATGAAGTCCAGTTGTCAGCCTCATTCCAGAGTAAACAGGATGGATAATTTCTCTTCAAAATCCTTCCCACACTTACTGTAGTTACATTAAAGCAGGGATCTAAAGACCAGCAAGATCATTGATCTCTGTTCACTTCCTCTGACAGGTTATAATTATGGCTTTTTGGGTTTCAGTTGCTGATTCATTGCAGGTGTTGGGATGACTTTTGTGACTGCCACTGCACTGTAATGGTACCTGAAATAGGGACACTGTGGCTTTGTCTAAGCTAAACGTCCCTTGCAGAGCACCTGCTATTTCTTCTAGGGCTACAGTCCTAGATTTGTCAGCCAGGAATGGGCATAGTCAGGGTATGCTCAGGGTGTTGCAAATCTGTGCTCTTTACAGCTGCAGCATCCTCTGGACCATTTGCAGCTCTTCAAGTGGCCTTGCCTCCAAAAGGAGCCCCCAAAGGAGGGGGCTTTACCAGCTCCTCCCAAAGGAGCTGCTGCTGAGCCTGATAGTGGGCAACAAATGAGGTTGCCCAAGGTATTACAGCTTTTTTAATTCAGTTGGTTGCTTTGCTGCATGTGTTTTACCTCAATAGCAGCATGAGAGAAGAGGCTGATCAGCAAAGCAGCAAAGCTGAAGTCAAGGCCAGACTCCAAAGGCATCAGGCAGCTCTGGTTATTTGACTTTAGCTTTGGTGGTGCAAGCCCAAAGGATTATATTCAAGTGATAAAAATTCCACCCCTCTTCCAATGTTTTCTTGTATTTTGGCAAAGAGCATCCCTCTCGGCTGATATTTCCTCTAAATCTGAATGGGTCTTTCCATGGATTTTGCAGAAAGTCATGAAATGTAGAGAACACACAGCATGTGTCTGGTACAGAGTTTCCCCTCAAAGGATTTTGAACATGGAGGATGGTAAGAAATAAAACAAGGATTATACTTCACTAAAATTTTGGCAGGTTTTCATTGACTGAATGATAGACTAGGGCTGCAGTGTCTTTTAGATGACTACTGCAGCCAGATGGATTCCAGCACTCTAGGCAAAAAATCACCAGTTTGGAG
The DNA here is from genome assembly GCA_026413545.1 of Cichladusa arquata. Classification (NCBI taxonomy): domain Eukaryota; kingdom Metazoa; phylum Chordata; class Aves; order Passeriformes; family Muscicapidae; genus Cichladusa; species Cichladusa arquata. The sequence goes on along the minus strand of JAOTQP010001546.1, from coordinate 94,409,326 downwards.
AAAGACATAATTGACTGACATCTGCTGGCTGCAACTGTGCATCCCGCCACTAATTCCATCATGTGGCAGAGAACATACAGTGGGTTTTCATGGAATATTTGTATTTATGTATAAGACTGTAATGTGAGGTAGAGAGTCCTTCAGGGAAAGGCAAAATGTTATTACTTTTCTAAACAAGTGTTTTAAATTAATTTAAAATCCCTCCCAAACTAATTCTACCTTCATCAAATCATGTAATTGGCTTTATATTTTCTCATTATCCAGTAACTAGTGATTTTTTAAAAGATGCTAACAATTTAAGGGAACTATAAAGTACAGACTGGATGTAGAAATAGGCATCTTGGCAGAAATATGCAACTTCTCTAGCACTTGAACTGATTAATTGCCAATAAACTATCTAGTAAAACCATGTTATGTCCAATAATAAAAAAAGTGTTCTACACAGAAATGTAAAAAGTAGGGATAAAATGAAAGAGTCATACCTGAAGGGAAGTAAATACAATTTTAAGAGGGAAGGTTTTTTCACAGTCTGCTTTCTTTGATTTATTATTATGTCCAAATAGTTAAACATTATCTAAGTTCCTGTGGTAAGTAAGAATGCACAGTACATTTTATAACTAATTAAACACATCAAAACATTATGGAATAACACTATTTTAGTATAATAATTTCAATAAGTTAGTTGCACTAATAGTGCTTTGGTTTGATTTTTTTTTGCCAATGGGTCACTCGCAATCCATTCACAAAATACACTGAGCCATCATCTAATCCTGCAAACAGTAGGAACACATATATTAATTCATTAATATTATGACTTTTGCAAAAGATAAAAAGAAGACCTTACCTTATGCCTTTAAAACAATTTTATTGTATTTATTGCTGCTATTACTCACTGATGGGTTACTATAATTCAATGACAGTTAACATGATTTAAGATAACTTCCATGCTTAATAGCATTTCCTAAAAGAACCATTATTACTATTAAAGTCTTAAATAATACTTAGCCAATGCAGTCTGTTAAGTGAAGTGCTCAAGTGAGTTGGTAAAGGAGTACTTTGATAGTTGTATAGTTTAAGCCAATCTGTAGGGCAGACATATTGATACCTGACATCAAAACACCTTTTAAGCAGTAACAAAAAAACATAAAATATTTTGTGATTATGTAAAGAAATCTTCTGAAATGCAGAATCTTGTGGTGATTATGAAACTCATATGTAATTAAGCATACAGTTAACCCTGGACCAGTGTAATATGAGTAATTTAATTTTATCCACCTAAACTTTGCCTGTAATTTCCCAGTCTGTAGTAAGTTAATGATTCTATACTTTAGGCTACTTTCCACCAGTGAGTGACTTCAAGAACAAAAGAGACATTTTCCACAGGGGTGAAGACAGCATCTGTCTCCAAAAAATAAGAATGTTTATATGTAAAGTTATTGGCCTTGGTCAATAAAATATGCTTGGAACTTTTTAGCAGAAAATATGCACTGTAAGTATAGAAAGGTGTGGTGCAATTACAGGATTAAATTCTCCTTCTTAATGCCTTTATTAAATATCAATGGAGGAAAATTATAATAGATATTCAGTGTGATCTGTTATGCTTTATAATTATGGACAGATATCCACCTCAGGCTTCAGCCTCTCAGTATTTTTGCATTTATTCCCATATAAGATGCATTGAAAAAACTTCTACTTTTGCTCTCTACAGAAATCTGCTAAGTGGCACATAAACAGGAAGATGCTTTTATTGCCAGCGCACTGTTTTTCCTTTACAAATATATCCCATCCTCCTGCCATGGTTGGATGGCACATGGGGCACCTCCTCTCCCATTATCCCTTATGACAGAGGCAACTGGCTGCTCATTCCCCAGCTGGTGACATCCAGTACAAAGACTCAAAGAGAGGTGGAAAAGACAGAGAGGCTGTTCTGCATCCCAGGAACCATGCACTTCTCCACAGCAGAGCTAGACCATGGATCACCCAGGGTGGAAGTCCCTCCTGTCTCATGGCTGTGCTCTGTTGGGTCAGCCTCAGCCACTGAGAAGATGCTAGAATAAAGTCCAGAAAAAAACCACAGTGTTTTTGATGGGTTTGCAGATTTTGTTACTCATCCTACATTCCACACCTGTATATTTTGATGACACACAGCAATCACAGAAGACAAGGCACAGAACTGCTATCTCCCTTAGACAGGTAGCCAGAGATACCTCTTGGCCCCAAAGACTAAACCACAGACAGATACTTCACATGGTGTTTCAAGATACCACTATGCATCAGCTTTTAAAAACTAGCTTGTCAAATAGCAGCCTCCACAACTCATTTTCCTTCCTCTTTTTGTTTGTTCTTTTCATGTCACAAAGTCAATATTCATTACTGATGCATTACAGGATTTAAGTGTTTCGCAGGTTTCTCTTTCCAGATTTAACTTGCTTCAAACACAAATTAAGTATTTGAGCTAAGTTGTCCTTTCAAATTTGCTACAAGGCAAATTAACACTCTCCCAAACCCACAATAAAAATAGAACCAAGCTTTGTGTTTCTTGCAGAAAGCTTTAAAAAGTCTATTCTAGGCTGAGAGGCATGTGCTGAGAATTCCTGAGCCTTATAGCAGCTTGTGCCAAATCACAGTAGCACCTCAGAAGCAGCATTCCCACTCTCCTTTAGCAGGATGAGTTTCACATTAATATAGAATAATCTACAAGAGAACTGCAACACTGTCAAGAGGAAACAGTGGAGATTTACATCGTGCAGCAAATAAATTGTATTTTCATATTAATATATACTTGTTTGCTTGCTTTCTTAGCACGTGATCTGGCTGCAGACAAGTACATAAAGAATAGCTCATAATGAACTGATAGAGACCAGTCCTAATCATAAAAAAAAATTGAAAGCATTGATCATTTTCCTTTCATTGTGAGCATTAGATCCAACTTCCAAAGTCTGGAGAAAATTACTTTCAAGTAAACAGTGAATGCGCCAGAATTCCCTTCTACTGAAATTTGCTTTAAATTTTGATAGTTATCAAAATAGAAAAAAAGTTTTAAGTAAGAAAGTCTTTACAGTTCTCTATTTAAGCTTAGTTTTCTGGTATATTGAAGGTCAGAGAGGTTTTTTTCCTTGTGAAAAGAGATTTCTATTTGGTAGTGAAGACTGGTCATATGAAGCATATATTCAGATGAATAAGTAACAGCTAGTTGCAATGTGCATATAAAGTTTAGTGAAAGAAATAAAACTGAAAGTCATTTGTCCAATCACATTAATTCATAAAATGTGAAAAATAAATCCTTCTATTTGTAATAACATTCCAAGTACCCTAAACATACTTCTGTATAGATTTATTAGAAGATCATTCATTATTATAGACAAGCAGTTCCAGTATTCGGAAATCAAGGATGTCATTGCTTTCTTCCTAAATTGTTTGTGATTGACTTGGGAGTTGAGGTCACTATCCTGCCATCAACCCATGGTTTCTAGACAGATGACAACTACAGATATTCTTGGGATAAAACAATGCACTGATGTAAGGCATAATGAATATATGACAAGGATAATACTGGGTGCCAAGGAAATTCACAAGACAGTTCTAGAACTGTTTCTCTAGTAAAAAGAAATAGTCCAAGTAGTTTGAGAGGAGCATTTGCTTTAAATCTTGTCAAAACCGCAGATGGGGTAGCCAAAATAGTGTGCATTTCATTTTAGCTTGTGGGGGAGTTTTCTGCTCAGTCTGCTCCTGAAATCAGGACAAGCTGTGGATATCACAGATGAGTTCACAGCACAATAACATATTTCTGTTTGAAGACAAAGGCCTCTCATCCTGAAACTCACTGTCTTTAGGGGTTGATTCACAGGCAGTGAACTGTCAGACTGGGGCCAGGGGCCTGGGTGAATTTGAGGGCTGCAATTCAACAGAATGGCTTTGCTTCACATAGCCATAAACATTTATTGGCTAGCTTTTCTTTGTGCCTCATCCTTTCTTAGTCTAAATGTGTACTGAGGAGCAGCTTCAGTGCTGTAAACACATTGTATTTTATCTCTGTAGCCCCCTGGAGTTTCCCTAATACTCCTTATATGAACTCACTATCATAGGTGTAAACCAGGGTGAAATCTAACACGGCCAAATTCAAAGCAACCAGGGAGATGAGCCTTAGGCCTAAAAACTTTAAGGTCTTAAAATAAAGGTTAATTTAGTGTCAGAAAAACTTAATTCTGACTAATTTGTTTTAGTTTAATGCATGCCTGGCACAAAATCTGAGGCTCACTCCTTTCTTGCTTTTGTTTCGCTCCAGGAAGGCAATAAGTTACTATTTGCACTTCAAAGACCAAAAGTCAACCTACTCCTTTAGGAGGGAGCAGGAGGGCTCTGGATAGCAACAAGGGTTATCCCATTTTTCTCTGCCTCTTCCCATCCATCTTGACTGCAGTAATAAATGCATTTAGAGCATCAAGATACAAGAAAAGGTACTACCCAAACTGTCACCAGTGGGATGCAGAGGCAAAGGCATCCTGAGGCTATTTCACTTATCCTGACTTTCCTCACTTCCAGCACAGGCATGGAATGCCAGTATATGATGACATATGCTGGGTGGGCAGTGCACACTTAGTTGCAACAACCCAACACAAACATCATGACCAGGAAACAAAGGAATGTGTGGTTCAGAGTATTTAAAGAATTTTCTTTGTTTACCAGTGATAAGACGAAGAAAATGAAAAATAATTGCAAAAGCCCAGATGAGTTTGAGCACTAATTTGAAAGGCCAACCAGCATCTATTTAGATTTTCAATTATTTACCTTGAATTCAGAACATTTGCAGAATTTTTAGGAAATGGAAGGGAAAGAGCATAGTTGTACTGAGACCTTATCTTCATCTAGTGAATTTCTGTCCTTGCTTTGATTGCTGCTGTTGACCTTCAAACATCTTTTATCACATTATATACATAAGTTTGTTTTATTATCTTCCCTTGGTCTAATTACCTGGATGATTCTATACTGTTCCCTACAGGGAAATATACTGCTGAAGTTTGGTTTTTTAAATACTAATTAAAAAATTCATTAGTGTGTGAATTAATTTCCACTCTTTGTATTTTCCTCTCTCTCTTGATAGCCATCAGAATCTGATAGAAACATAGTTGTTCCCATACTTTAATTATACTGTTAGAATTCCTTTATCCACCTGCAGTATGAGGAAATAAACTTTATTGCACACAGTCTAAATGCAAAACCATCTAATGTGTAGATTTAAAAGGTTTAAATATAAATAAAATTACTTTGTCTTGTATAGATATTTCAACTATGTTCATTTTAATGTAACATTAATTTAAATACGTATTTAAGATTCAAATATGTATTTAGTGTGTGGAACAATATTTTAGCTATCCTTCTCAAAAGTATTCTCAGGCACTATACTGAAGGCTGTATATAAATCTTATTTGTTGAGATAAGTTGTATACAAATGCATAGCAAATGAATGTCAAACCACCTCCAGTTCCTTATTTGAGGCTGATGTTCACTCAAGTCTTACACGGTTTTTTACACACTTCGCTCCATGAAAGTGCCTTTGCATTTGTGGGTACATTAGTTGATGCTTTTTGTTCCTACAATTGATAGTACAAGCTAGTGTTCACTGACTGTAGTAATTGGCCTGCTTTTAACGACTTAGAATTCACATTTGTAATTGGAAAAATACAAGTATTGCATGACTGTTGTAAAAACAAGATCGAGAGAGAAACTTTTGTAAAATCATATAAAAATACTGTAATAATATCTATGCCTACTGAGCCTCAGAAACATCATTATGTCCTAATTGGTTCATGAGGAGCACCTATTCATTGTATTATTTAAATGCTATTAACTACAAAACAAAGCATCTAATCAGTGTTCATTTCCACTCTGAGAAGCTCCATTAATTTTCCCTTTTGTTTTCACAGTTTTGAAGTTGAATGAAAAAAAGAAGCAGAAGCACTCCTTTGTGGTGTATTTCATTAAGATCTCACCAAGTTGATGTCCATCAGTATATATTTAACAGGGGAAAATGTGTCTTTTAGATTAGATCGTCATTCATAATTTGCATACAAAAAAGATAGAAATGCCTGTCCTAACTCATGTTCCACTCAGGCCAAGGTAATTTTAAATTGCAGCCTTATCCATTGCAGAAGAGAAAAGTTGTTCAAAACTCACATAGGATGATGGATCATATTGGTGCAACAGTGGAATCTAGCAGGAGTAACTCAGGTCCATAGCATGAACACTTGATTGTTTCTGAGTTTGACAGCAGAAAATTCTAGAATTGTTGCTTCGCTTGCTTTTTCCTGCTCTGACTTCTGTTTCTTGAATTGTTTTCTGTTTACATACAGAGTCTTAATAGGAAAAGTTAAAGCTGCAGATCCATTGCCCAAGAGTACAAACTAGAGATCTGAATCTCTGACTGTGAAGGACGGCTAGAGCCTCATTTTGCATTTAGAGTTTTGCATTCAAGATGACTACTCCATTTGGATTTTATAGGCATGCAATTACAAGAGGGTTTTCCAGGGTGCAAATCCTAGTGCAAGTCTCAAAGGAGAAGGGTTTCAGTCACTTCCTGGCACCACCTGTTGGCAGTTTAAGCATATCTTTGCCACTACCACCTTTTTCAACTGCTGGCTGAATTACCTTTGGACATTTATAGCTTGGCCTATGGTCAAGATATGTAAAGAATTTAGAGAAATAATTTGCATTTTAGGCTCAGAACAACCTAGATGAGGATCTATCTAGATGCTTCAATGTTATGTGTGATGATACTAAATGTCAACATTCCCAAGTTCCTTTGTATAACTGACTGTATATCCTTTTATAGCTGTGCTTCAAACCACCCCCCAAACAGAATACCTTTTGCAGAATTATGTAACTCTGAAGTCTCTCTGTTTTTTTCAGAATCTGTATAAACACTTTTCAAAAACTGGCTTCAATAGGACAAATTCAGAAATATTGAAATCTCTCTCAATTCTGAAAATCCACAGATATATGTGCATCTTTATATATATACACACACATTAACTGTACAAACAGTCCCCAGTACACACAAATATAACTTCACACACTTAAACACTATTCTTAGAAAATAAAACTTTCAATGGTTTTTAATGCTGATACACATAATTCAGAAGCTTATGAGGAAACAAAGTGAAATAGCAACAGTTAGATCCTTCACACTCTGATTAACGAGTTACTAAATTAGGGGTTCAAAAGACCAAACTGTCAATGATAGTCCTTCTCCTGTTGCTGAAGTACAGAAAAAAATTAACTGTAAGGGCATGTTTGCATTCCTGCATATCAAGTTGCATTCTCACTATCACACAGAAGATATACAATCTCCTGTTATACTGAACACAAACTGGTACATTTCAGTGATGAATGTATGCAAGTCTAAAGAGAGGACGTCAGCTGGTTGTTATCTAGCTGGGTCAAGGCTTAGATAGGGAGGCACAAAAGTCAAAATGAGACAAGCAGCATAGGTGGCCTGTGGATAAAGAGGTTCATTCTTCTGGGCAATCAATCACATGAGCAGAGAAAACAAATACATATATGAGTGAGAGGGTGAAACTAGCTTTGAAGAGAGATAATTACACTTGACTGAGTAGTGGCACACTGGCTTCTTCAACATCCAGTTTAGTCTGCAGCACATAAATACACACTCAAAGGACCATTTAGACTGGTGTTTTTCCAGTTTCAGTGAAAAATTCTATTTATGAGTAATTATTATTCAGAAAAAAAATCGTATTCTCATAAGAGGAAATTAATGGATTTAAGGCAATAAATAATTCAGAAAATGCATTGTTCTATTTCCAAAGAATATTGGGTAGAGTGAAAAAACAAACAAACAAACAAATTAAATTGACTAACTAATAGCTAGATTTTTCCTAGGGCTTGTACATTCTTCATAAGAATACACCATTGAAACCTTTTTCAAGAAACTGGTCCTAATAACAACATTTTCAAATCTGATTAGTTAAAAATAGATCTTGTGCTGATATCCTAAGCTTGCACTGACATACATGTGAACAACCAGGTCCCTTTATTTTCTGCATGATTGGAGTCAGAGACATCTAGGGCACGATCACAGCACAGATGAAGCTGGCAGGGATCTCTGGAGGTCATTTGGACCAAACCCCCCATATCAAGGGGGACCACACAGAGCTGTTTGTCTGGGATCATGTTAAGACATGCTTTTATCTCCAAGGATGGAGACTCTATGACCTTCCTGGACAACCTCTGCCAGTGCTGGGTCACCCTCACAGAAATGAAGTGTTTCCTGAAGTTCAGACAGCAGCTTCTGTGTTTGGGCATGTGCCCATTGCCGCTGCTCCTGGCACTGGGCACCAATGGAAAGCGCCTGGCTCACCAGGTCACTGTTTGGCAAAGCTGCCTTCTGGCTGGAGGTTCCCAGCATGTAATGGTGCTCAGGGTTGTTTCACCCCAGTTACAGGACTTTGCACTTCCCTTTGAAGGGCATGAGGTTTTTTTCAGTCCATTTCTCCAACAGTATAGATGAGTGTGACGACTTATCCCTCTAATGAAATCTGGGATTAACTAACCCTTCCATCTCACAAAAAGTGAGGAGAGATGACCTCCCAGTAAGGAAACGATTTAGAAAGACTTGATTTGGGGAGAAGTCACAGAATGAAGAACACAGATTTATATTTGAGTAAAAACCATGGTACCATTTTTTTACCAGTAAAAAAAAATCTCCTTCCATCATTCCAAAATTGAGTCCTTCCAGGACTCAATTCTGTGCCCAAAGAACTGAGAAGAAAGGAAAATTATTCCAGGTTGTGCTTATGTAAGATTTTCACTGTTTTTAAATATTTGCAGCTCTCCCTAAAATCCAGAGCATCCAGATACATCTGCATGCTCCAAAGCTGGGCTTGTCACCATTTTTTTCCATTGCAAGTCTGGAACTCCTGTAAAAATAAAGAAGTTAACCACAGAGAAAATTATGCTTTAACTTCAGAAGTGATTACCAAGCTATACCATTAATCAGAAAACTTGTGCTAATGGTT
>JAOTQP010001546.1:94342952-94400194 GCA_026413545.1 Cichladusa arquata | reverse complement strand
TGATTACCAATATATAAAATAAATCACAAAACTTGTGCTAATGTTTAAATTGGGGGGGTTGGGGGTGGGGGTGGAAACAGAGCATATGTTTTTCTTCTTTTCTTCATTGTGTTCTTCCTGCAAAATGCACAAAGGTCACAGATATCTTTGAACAGGAACATTGCTCTTGGCATGTAAGTCAATATAGCTTAAAAAGCATGAAGTGGTATAATGTTCCTCTCTAATAATGTGAGGTGAATAAAATTTAAATTTCTTGCCTTATATCCTTTGCCTATTTGAATGTTAAGGTCCTTTACTTCATTTGCCTACCACAATGGAAAGTGTCTTATTTTGTATATCTAGAGTTTAGAAAACCAAAAATAATGAGTGGTAGTTCTGAAATTACAGCCTCCAGTACATCTTTTCTTATCAAAATGCAAGTAGAGGAATTTTGTATCACATCCCAAATGTAATATCTGGGATATTTTGGCTACTTGCAAAAATTTATTTGTGGACTAAGGAGTAGTAATAGGAAAACAGTCTGTTGGAATTCCTCATGTATTTGTAACAGTGACAATATGCATCTTTCCCAGAGACAAGTGTTAAACATATATTCTATCTCTTTTACCAAAACTATAAAGAAGAATACCTAATCTGAAAGGGAAGAGACATAAGTGTTTATGAAGGTTCTAAGGTGTAAAAGCTGCACAAAAAGAAAGTAATACTAGGATTATCCTCAGTTACTAGTATGAAGACACTTGAAAATTGAATATTTTACTTATGCCAGTGTTAAAGAACCAAGACAAAAAATGCTCTCAAAACTAGAATACTATGTTAAACCTAGGACAAAACTTACTGACAAGTACAATTCAAGTAAAATCTTGACAGCATGAAGGAGCAATTTGACAAGGGAGCCACCTTTTCAAGACTATGATGGAATTTCAGAGTGACTTGAAGCGCTGACAGTCGTGGACTCTATTGCACATAGTCTCCTGAATACTGAAAGGATGGATTGGATTTTATGATTGGGAAATTCCAAATAAACTGGAACTGTTCTGTGTTGGCCTACTAAGGACAGTAAAACAGCTTTTTTACTACTATTTCTGCAAGATCTAAATACAACATGCAACACTACCATATCAGATAGAAATAATTGCCTCTGCTTTTATATTGCATGCAGCACACTAATAGAAGCAGGCCCAGACACAGTCCTGACCAGATTTTCAGTATTAATGTAATTCCATCTATGTTGGCTCTCCTCTGTGTTTCCATCTAACCACACATCACTACACCATCCATAGCAGTGCCAGGACAGGAGCATGAGGGCAGATGTTAGCAATACATCGAAACCAGCACCATAATAAATAAATTATTTAAGAATAGCGACAGTAAACTCAGGACAGGGAGCACTGCAAAATGAGGTCATTTGTGGTCAAATGAGGAAGAAAACACAATTGCAATACATGAAATGAAATTTCATTCTTAGATTTAGCAAGACAGTCAAAAATACAAACCAGCTTTCTTCTAGATATTTGACTGGTAGTATAAACTGGCACATTATGATTTAATTACCTGTTTTTACTTCAGTTACACAAATCCTCTTTCATTTTCTAGGATGTAAAGTATAAAATGATGTAATAAAGATAACTATTGCAGGAGGGTCCTATCAGCCAGTCATTAAAACACAGAACATCTGAAGGGTGAACTAAGATCAGGGTTTTAGTAAAAATAAAAAGTACTGTGAAAAAGACCCATGCAGCTATAGAGGGAAACATTTAAATCACTACAAAACTATTATAATTTGCTTGTTCTGAATATAGTTAATATTTGATTAGGTAGGTGCTTGGAGTTAATGTCCTTCTTAATTAAATCAGACTCCGCCTTCTCTACCCCCAGAGAAGAAAAAGATTGATCATACTTTTTTTCAAATGCTAATTAGTATAAGCAGAGAAAGTCTTAAATCAGAATGCTTTATTCAGTCCTGCTGCTTCATCCATTTGGATCCTGCTCACATTTCCTTGGGAGGCCTGCTCTTTTGTATCTGTGAAAATAAGCACAGATGTTGGCTCCACCTCCCTCAAAGCAAGTTTTGCCTAATGACCATTTTGAATGTATCCCACTTGCACCTGTTCAGCATTTTAAAGTAAAATAAAGTACTTGATTGACTCTAAATATCTTGTCCAGATTTTCTTAACTTGATTATGCTGCCATAAAAGACAAGAGATTATTTGAGTAGCAGCCACAGTATTGGCTGGAGTAAGGCCAACCTCATCATTCCTGGAAGCATTTTTTGTTGCTGTTGAAAGTCTGACTTGGGGGATATTGCAGATTAATTAGAACATTAGATGGCACTACTACAGCACTGAGGTACACACAGAAGCAAAGATTACCATATGTAATTATTTATAATGTGCCAAGTACACAAAAATGCTGATATTAAAATGGTCACATTGATCTCAATATGACATTTTTGCAGAACTGTTCTTTTTTTTTTTTTATCAACAGAATGCACTAGCTATCTCATTTGGTACCTTCTCCTGCCACAGAAACAATCAAATTTATTTTCATCTATTGTATGTCCTTCCTCTTCCATTACAAGTGTCTGAATTGCAAAATATTTTTTTCACAGGGTTGATCCACCATCATTAAGTTTCTAGTCAGTCTCCTAAGGCTTTCAGAAGTCTGGAAAAAAAATATTTTCATTTATACTTTCATAAATATGAATAAATTTTTCTGAAATCTGTATATCTACTCTGGTTTCACAATACACAAAGTGAATTTCATAGAATCATAGAATGATTTAGGTTGGAAAGCACCTGAAAGATCATTTGGTTCCAAACCCCCTGCTTCACTAGAGCATGCTTCTCAAGGGCCCATCCAGCCTGGTCTCAAATGCCTCCACAGCTTCTCTGGACAGCCAGTTCCAGCGTCCCATCATCTCCAGAGAGAGGAATTCCTTCCTAACATCAAATCTAAACACACCCTCTTTGAGTTTTAAGCCATTCTGCTTTGTCTTAACTCTACACATCCAGTAAATAATCCCTCTCCAACTCTCTTGTAGCCCCTTTAGGTACTTGTAGTCTGGCTCAAGCCTTCTCTTCCCCAGGATGAACAATCCTAAATCTCTCAGCCTGTCTTCATAGAGGAGAGGTGCTTCTTTGAGAATCTTCTGAACTCACTCCAACAAACCCACACCATTCTTGGGTTGGGGACCCAGAATTTGGTGTTTAACACCCAGCAATATACATTACGGAGTCATTATTACAACTATTTAAATTTACAAAAGCCCATTGTTTCATAGCAAATGAGAAAGAACATTTTTGATTGATACCACAGTTCTGTTTGAAAATAAATTCCTTTTATGAAGTGATGGCAAAAAGAAAACAAAAACAAACAAACAAAAAAAACAAAGCAATTTGGTATTTTAAGCACATATGTTAGGATGCAACACAACATTTAGAAAATAGAACCAGAAAGCCATTCTGCAAAGTATTAGCATTTTGTTCAGAAAATAAGTGAGACCAAGGTATTTTTTATTACCAGGAGGCATTTTCTTGAGTTTTTTTCCTCAGTTATTGCAAAACAATTTAAATAGTGAAATGTTACAATTTTGAGTATGTTGTACTCAAGCAACTATTGGAAGATGGTTTTGCAAATCACTGGTAACACAGTAGTTGTTCAACTTTAGATTTTCCATCTAATTAAAAGACTGATTGCAGTTGCTTAACATTTATGATTTCTTTTTTCTGCACAGCATATCAAATAAAGTAATCTTATACCTTTTTCTAAATTTGTAATTGCAACCATTTTTTTTCCTAACAGACTCTTGTCTGTTAGACACAGACTCTGTGAATTTTATATTGCACAATCCTACATGTATATACAAATTATATACTTTTGTGTGTGCATGTGTATATGCATCTTTCAAGGAAAAAATTATTTTATATTGCATCAGATTATAGGGTATAAACTGCTAATAGATTCATGACATATTTTTTTTCACATGATAATTGAGTATAATGCAGAATTCTTATGAATTCCTAACTATTGCATAATTTAAAATTATATCTTATAGCAAACATGCAGGAAGAAAACTGAACTCATTTCAGAAAACCTAGATGACAGCATTTCCTGAATTGATGCTTTCTTTTGTTTCTTTTATTATCCTCCCTAAAATAAAATAAATGCTTATAGGTACACATCAGTTTTACATAAATTATCTAGAATTACATTAGCTACCACATATTCAAATTAACTGCTGGCATGTTATTACTAAAAATAATAGAAAAAAAAATGCTGTTCTTTAGGTAATAAATGGATAAAGCATGATATAGCACATTTCTGTATGTTTCTCTAAATCATCTCACATTCTAATGCAAACAGAAATCAAATTATTTACATTGCAAAACAATATCATAATGCAAACTATAAGAATTAAAGAAGATTTTTCATTGATGTCAAATTTCTGGTAACCACTGCTGTCATTTGTTATTATAAAATATCTGACCATCACAGTGAATATTTCTACCAAAATTCTCACATAGGAAGAAAGACAGAGGATGTTTTGTGATTTGGTCTTCCTGTAGCTGTCCATAATTTAAAATTATATCTGCTGAAAAATAGTAATGATCCTATTAAATACTCAATTAATGCATTAAACTGGCTAAAAATTATTCAAAAGTACACTGATACAGAAATTAAAGTGTCACTGGCAAGTTGTCAAGCTGCACCTTAATCAGTCAGTTGAACAAAATTTTCAGTAACACAGCATTGTATTTCAAACTAGATATTTCTTGGAATCCAATACTTTGCAGTCTTCTGAAGTTAGCTGACCTGGCAATAAATATGATGCATCATTAATAGTACATAAACTCAACATTATTTTACAAAATTATTGTCCCTTTTTTGTCTTCATTGATAGTTGAGCTTATATGGACACAGACTAAATATCAAGAACCTGAAGTCAAGATTTTCAAATTATCTTTCAAAGTTACTTTCAAGTATAATTTTTTTTCTTTAAAACCAAATTTTGAAAGACCCCAAACAAGAGTGCAACATAACTCATTAGGAGAGAGAGGTTGTTTTAAGGCACATATATGTTACAAGAACGCAACAAATGCAGCCAGACATTTAAACCCTGTGGATGAAGCCCATGTCACATCAGCTTTCTTACAGAGATGAGCACAGGGAAGCCAGATTCTCAGCTGGGTTCATTTGACATAGCTCCACTTTATGCAACAGGAATAAATAGTTTCATACAAGCTAAGGATCAAATGCAGAAAATAGGGAATTTTTAAACAAACAAACAAAAATAATACAATAGCTCCCTTTCTAAGCTGGGATGAAGATCAGCTTCCAAAACTGATCCACCTCTTCTGTTCTTATGCCACCCCATCCCTCCTTTCAGTGTATATCCATTATCTTTTCTGAAGACAGTTCCCTCCATACAAATACAAGTTTTCACAAATCAGAATTTTCTACTACTTGAATAACATAAAGATAGCTCAAAATACCCCATTCTGTTCACTCTATGGTACTCTTTACAGAAACAGTCAAAAATCTTCCTTTCAGGTTGTACTGAGATGCCTTATCAAGATAGGAACACAAGTTGTTTATCAGCCTTGACTGACTAGAACAAAAACACAGATATTTGTGAATAAATAAATAAATAAATGAATGTAAATTCTAGAACCCCAATGGATCATTCAGTTATGTACCCTGACTCTTTCATATAGCATGAAGATTGAATTTTATCCTGTAATCCTTGCCTAATACCTTCTATTTGCAGAAGTACATATTCCAAGAGAATATTAGTGTTTAGTTTGAATTAAGAATTATAAAACATAAATATGAACTATGAACTGTAGCAGCAAAATTTCTAGTATGTTTTCCTCTGCAATACTTTAAATAAGAACACAAAATTTCATTTTGTGGGATTTATCAAATGTAGTGAAAAATGAACATATAATTAAATTATGCAAGTATTATCCACAGATCTTAGAATAAGTAACAAAAACAAAAACAGAAAAACAGAAAACTGAGATCAAAAAATGAAAATTTTAAGGAAGAAATAAGTTGTATTATTGAGCCAAGACAATCTTCCAGCAGAGTTTTAAGCAAAATATATTCTTCACTGTGTATCTGGTTGGGTGAATATAAGTATAAAGGAGACAAAGATTGTGATATCCCAGAAAACATTACTGTCACCTCTGCCTGCCTTGTCTCTTAAGAGCTCTTTCCCAGAGATTCCTGAAGTGCAAATCCTAATTAGATATGTTATTAATCTTATTCACTT
The DNA here is from genome assembly GCA_026413545.1 of Cichladusa arquata. Taxonomy (NCBI): domain Eukaryota; kingdom Metazoa; phylum Chordata; class Aves; order Passeriformes; family Muscicapidae; genus Cichladusa; species Cichladusa arquata. Next base: position 94,393,920 of record JAOTQP010001546.1, on the reverse strand, counting down.
GAGGAAAGTCAGATATGTGCACAAATATTTGTTGGATTAGAGCCATAATATGCTTCTGGTGTGTTTTGGAGCATAAGATCCTTTTAATTTTCTAATTCACTGAATGTACTCCATTTCATTATTAGAAATCTTGGTTCCTGGTTGGTTTTATGATTTTTTTAAGTATGTTTAGTTTCATTTTGCCCAAGATTCAATAAATATGCAAAATGTTGCCCAGTGATAGTGAAGAAAGTAAATTTATGCTGGAACTACAGTAATATTGATAAAACAGATGCTGCTTAATAACTGAAAAAAGGTTTTTAGTCATAAGAGCTGAAAAACTTTTGCTTTTTGCAAATAATAAAACATCTCCGGGCGACAGTGGCAGAGTTCAAAAACTAATCTAACACTGATGAGGGTGGGTTTTAATCATAAAACAAAAAGAGACAAAAGTTACAGGACCAGCATATGTGGGAAGAGTTGCATTTAAACTACTAAAATGATGAGAATTATTCTGAATCCCAGTGTGCAGGTTGGCTTCATCCCTAACTGTAACAGGAAAAAATCTAAAATACACAGTCCCAGTCACACACCCTTCATTGCTCTATGCACTGATTTCCAAAGAAATTAAATATTAGAAGGAAACCATGGCGAAGCTCTGTCTCACGTCTGGAGAACGAGGAATCAGGATACAAGTGAGAACCCGATGTGCTGTGAAGTCTAGTTGTATCCAGAGATGCCTGGAAATAGAAGAGGTTGCCATTATAGGAGAAAATGTAAATGATAGAAGTGTGGTAGAGAAGCAGTTATTTATTTTTTATAAACCCATGATAGCAATCTGAGATCTCTGTCGCTGGTTCCTAGAATCAGGAATGTCAGAATTACGCAATTTGTAAATTACCTGTCCTTATATGACAGTCTTGAGTCCTTTAGCACTCAGCTCTGTTTTCAGATGCTTTCCCTTTCCTAGAAATGACATATGACTATGTGAAGACAGACATACCATCAACTAAGATCAACTATCAACCTTTTTAATTAATAACCTTTATGCTGACTCAAATCTGATTTATGAATCTCAGCAAAAATACTAAATTTAAATGCATTTCAAGGCAGCCATTGATTTTTTTCCCCTTGAGAAACTTGAAATGAGCAAGCACAGCCTTTAATGGTTTGAAATAATTAAAGCAAATCACAGGAAAGGACTATTCACCAAAGTTCTCATACAATGAATATATCCTAAGAACAGGCTAATACTTCAATACTCTAACCTATTGAAACAGAAGGGAATGTTTTTCATTTTCTATTTAAGCAACATTTATTGCTAATGTGCATGCAGCAGAAATATTCGACAGGAATCTAGTTTTTATGTTGACAAGTTATTGCCAACACATGTTATTAATTTTTCTTCCTATATTTTCCTCTGTGGGGATGATCTCTAGGCATGGTGCTAAAACAGCAGAATCATAAAATCCTGGAATGGTTACGGTTCAAAGAGGCCTTAAGGATCATGTAGTTCCAAGCCACCTGCCATGGCCAGGGAACCTTCCAGCAGACCAGACTCTGAGCCCCTAATGAGATGGAGAAAATAATACCATGGTGGTTATTCAGTAGCTTAAATATTGCAAATAATAGTACGGATGGACCTTTAGAAATTCCACTCACCTTCCTTATTTTCTTCATTTTAGATGCCATTTCCTTTATTCCTTACAACTGCAATTCCCACAGAAACACCATGGGTGGAATTGTGAGCTCTCTTGACATTTTTACTGTGGGTCTGCACTATCCACTTCATGATTCACCTCTTCTGCCATAATTTTATTAAAAATAATTTAGTAAAACCCCTCAAACACTTAAAATTTCTGCCCCTTCAGTTTTGTCCTGATCATTTGTGTGCTAATGAAAATGGTATTTAAACCACAAAGAGTGAAACCCCAAAAACATAGAAATCAAATGCATATTGACCACAGTATTGAAAACGGGTGCAGATAACTTTCTTTATATCTGTTATGCATATATGGACAATTACATGCATGGATATATTCTTCCAATAATGAATATGAAGAAAATTTCTTCATATTCAGGACCAAAAGAGAGGGTTTTTTTACAGAAAGACTGTGGAGTCTGGGCTGTAAGAGATTAGATACATATTTGCAAATACACACCCATCATTCCTCGTTTTTCTATAAATACAGCCTTCATGCATTTTGTAGATTAGAAATTACTTTTCACGTTTCTGCATATGAAAAATGGCTCAGGCTTTTTAATCTTGTTAGCAATGTATCATTCCATTTGTTGACGCTATATTTTAATTGCTAAATTTCTTGTCATTGGTTACACTAAATACATTCTCAATTCCATTATAACCATGAAAGACTTTCAAAGGTTTTATGGAACTTCCTCTATGATAAAGGTATTCAGTTTTCAAACTAAACCTTATGTCTGTATATTTCACAGGAGATACAATGTCATCCAAGAGAAAACCTCTTACTATATTTGACATAAGAAAGCTGATGTATAGACAGAGCAATGCATTCAGCCTGAATTTTTTTACTGTGTATTTCTGATTCTAATGCTAACTTTGCATATAGCTCCTGGTTTTGCCCCTTTATTCCTTTCATATTTATATATATGCAAAAGCATCATGGGGCACCAAATAGAACCAAAATGGATGACAAATGGATATTTCTAGTTAGAAGCCAGTGCTGCCACCTGAAGGATTTGATTTGAGACCTGAGAAGAACATGGTCTTTGCATCTAAGACATGGCGTGTCAGCTGCTGAAAACAGATTTGGTAGAAGTCTTAATTATCAGACTTAATTATCAGTCAGTATGACAGAGGGCCAACCTCTTCTTAATTGAATTTCTCCTTGACTACTAAAATACCTAAAAAGTGTATAATATTAAAGGCAAATATTTGATTCAGTAAGAGACACAAGACACAGTTTAGATTCAGGTGTACTGATATCTCTGACTTTAGTTCTCTTTTTTCAAGTAACAGTGAAGTTCATGTCACCCAAACTGTACAGGGAGGGGTCTAAGACAATAGGAAATGTCAGAAATCATGTTAGGATAGATGACAGGATATGTTGGGAGTAAGTGTTCACTTTCACATGTCACTTCAGATTAAATGTCTTATTTAGCTGAATGGCAAATTTTCCTTCTGGTCAAGGTATTCAGCTCAAATTGTAACAGCAAGAGCCTACACTTCCTATTTCAACATGGCCAGAAAATAAGCTTGTTCTCCTGTCCAGTTGTTTAACATCTGTGGAGATCTAGCCCAAATTTCTGGCCACACATAAGGACTTACAACTTGAATCACCACTCTCAAAGGAAAGTAATTAAGTGAGACTATGCAGTATATTGAAATGCATGTCAGCAAGTAAGATACTTCAGCTGAAGCAATTTTGCTTCATGAGGAATAAAGTATTCATGGAACTAATTTCAAAGCATTTCATTTGTCATACTAGGTTGAATAAAGAGGACTGACATCCACTTAAATCTCTTTCCACAGTCAAACCCCAGATGAAGTACTTTATCTGGTTTAGTCAATGCACTTCACAAAAAGTGGAAAGATGTTGGATACAGTCCAGAAGAGAGCAATGGGGAGAATCAGAACTCTAAAAATATGTGGAGATGCTAAGCAATCTGAGGTTATTTAGGTTAGAGAAAAAAAAAAAAAAAAAAAAAAAGGACAAGCAAACAAACAAAAAACCTAAAAATTGCAACTGTCTAAAAATAATGTGAGAAATATTGGAAAGAAATTATTCCCTGTGGTTACTCTGCATAGAACATGTGGATCAGAAATTTTCAGAAATGCGGACTTGCATTAGATATGAAGGGGTAAGAATCAGCTTCTGCTTCACATACTTGCATTTCAGTGATGAAAAACATCCACACCTCAGCTGGGTAGCTATGCTACCATCACATTCAGTGGAACTTAGAAAGCTCTTCATCTTAGCCAAAATTTGACACTTGCACATGCCCAGCTAAGTCCTGTGCTCCACTGACTCTATTGACTAGATTTTCACGGAGTGTGACGGCTGCTCAAATGCAGATGTCTCCTTTGTGTATACTTAAATGAACATCTGAATTGCAAGATGAACCCTGGTGTAAGAAAAATTCTGCAAGTGAGGATGGTGAAGTTCTGGAACAGACTGTCTGTGCGTGTTGTCTCAAGCACTAACAGCAGAGTTTGGTTTATACAGAGTTGACCTTTCCTTGGGGCAAAGGCAAAGCTTTTCTGTAAGTAGAATGGCCTAGCTCAATAAAACTTGATATTATAGCTTCTGTACTACTGTTAAACATTGCCTACAGCAAGCTCTGTTGACTGCTTCTTCTCTGGGGAGCCACACAGCATGTGGCAGAAATCAGAATTTTCTCCCTGTGCATGTCCAAGCAGAGATAAATGCAGATGGCACCACATCTCCAGTTACTGGGACTGATTGTATTAACTAGGCAGAAACTCTGTGGGCAAAAGAAACAATCAGATCAGGCTCCTTCCTACATTTGTTTCTGAAGGGCAGCAACAGCTTTATGTGCAATCTTGTTTGAGCGGACTCCAGTTCCCAGCTCAGGTAATCCTTAAATTAACCTCTTGCATATATAGGTAGTAGAAGGACAAGGTTGTGGATCTTGGTAGGGTTTAGGCACACGATTATTAAGAAGCTACTCAATAGTGTTATGTTCATTCTTTAATTGATTCATCCACTTTATTTATGTAACTTTTTTCAATTCCACGTATCTTCATATTATTAACTTTAAATTTTTCTTATGCAACCTGATGCCTATACTGTGTAACACATCCACTTCCATGCTCAAACACAAACTAAAACCTCATTTTTGTTTTGTTAAGTCTAAAATCATTTATGTCACCTTGGAGGACCATGTTCAGGTCCCAGAGAATGGTGAAACAGCAGACTCAGCCTTGAAATGTGAATTTCACCTCATCTAACTTGAGAATACTAGACTAAGAAATCCATTTGGTTTCATCTGGCCTCAGTAAAGAGAGACAGGTCCCATATTGACAGGCATCCATATTGAACGTCTAAAATATTAGGATGATTACTACCATTGCTTTCTGCAAATGGAATAGGAAATTCAGTAGATTTTGAGAGATCATTTCACTGACATTATTTAAGTGCATACATCAAATAGACAATCACAAATGAAAAAACTGACAATGGGTTTGGTGAAAATTTCCTCTTTGATTCACTATGGAGTGCTAAACGGAAAACTTCAGATATTTTTTGCTTTGATAGTGAATGCCAACCTGTGGTATAATAATTGCTGACTGTGGATGAAACTAAATAGACACAGACTTGTGTTATCTCTTGTCTGGTTCATGTTTGTCAATTCAGTCTTTCATATAATTATCATTTTACAGACTATAAGACAAATGCAGTTCCCAATACGAACAGGTGTTGATTCAGAAAAGTACAAGGTACAAACACTGACAACAATACTGTTATCTGTTCTGTAGTGTTATACAGTACCACAAAACTTAGACTGCACCACCAACCTTTTCCACTGACTGGGTTTTAATTAATCTTTCTAAGAATACTTGGGGTAAAGAAAATATGGTTTCCTTTGTTAACTTTCAAAATATACTACGTTACATATGGAAACACACATTAAATTCTTCAGTTCATTAATTGATTCTGTGTAGAATATCTGCACTTCAGCAAAGTGTATCATTTTTTTACTTCTAAGTTACTTTTGAAAAAATAATGTAGATAAGTGGGTTAAAATAACATGTTAAATATTATTAGGTTTCATAAGTAGAATTTTAAACAGTTGTCGAAACATGTGCTTGAGAAAAAATACTGAGTTTAAAATATCAAGATTTATTTTTTATATTCTCTTAATTTGAACAGTCAGAATACCTGTTTTTCTTTTCTTTTTATTTGTTTTTTTTTCCTTTCTATTTATTTTCTTTCTTTATCCTTAAAATGAATGAAAAAATAAAGCATACAGAAACAGATGAATTTTTTCAATTAAATATTCTGTTCATAAATTTCATTATGCTGTTTGAAGCACTTTGTTTTGATAGTATTAGACAAAATTTGGGCTAAACTGCCCTTTGAGAAAAGAAGAAAAGGCTTCAACATGTAGTATATTATTAGTGGTCCAATGGGCTATGAGTCGCCAATTAGTACTGCTTTTTTTTTCTAATTATCATAGACTTAGTCTATCAGCTGGACAGTAAACAAGGTTCTGCCATGTTAGTCTAGTGTCCAATAATTGTTAAATAATTTTCTAGAAATAACCTGGCCTGAAGGTCAGGAAGGATGCTCATTCCAAGACTCTAAGTGGGCTACTTGAACTTAATTGGCAAGAAGAAAGATCCTCTGTTAATTTGGTATGTATGGGTGAGTGCAGTCAGCACCACAAAGGGCTCCATTATTGCCATATCAAAGTAAATAGCTGATAAAAAGTGAGTCAGGGAGATGAATGATGAGTTAAGTGTTAAGCAGACAGTGAGTGCAAACAATAAGAATTACACAGTTACTCTCAGAAGGAATGTGGCATCTCTTAACTCCTTAATTTCTGCTATGATAGATCTGGTTTTCTGCAGATCTTTTTTTATCCTGCAGGTCCTTTATTACTCATTTTAATGAGAATTTGCAAATACTTTAATAAATTAATTTAGCATGTGATGTCTGGAAAAAGCTTTCCTCCATTAGAACCCATCTTAAACAGGGCATATTTTTTGCATTTGAGGTTATATTCATTGCCAGAAGATAATGTTGAGCAGGTGTATATCTTTCTCTGAGAATATTATTGATCATTGTACAAATTTAGATTTCAAAAAGGTAGCTCTCACATGTTTGGATTTTCATAAAACATCACATGGGACCTGACAAAGATCAATTAAATAGAAAAGTGCAAGAAACAGAAATTCAGTTAAGAGGTTAAAGGAACTTCTGCAAAAGAAATGTAAAGTAAGTGAAGACTAGGATACAGGAAAGCTGTTTATAAGAACTGAAATGAAACAGTTGTCAGTTAAAATATTAAAGAACTATTTTTAGGACTTAGCATACTTAATTTTATCATTATTGGTCTTTGCAGAAAAAGGAAAATGTACTTATTAACTGCATTGATAACCCACAATGTAATTAGAGAAGACAGTTAAGTATCATCCAGAGATAAATCTGATCTTGAGAACTAATATAATGAAAATGTGAGAAATGCACTGTTGTGCATTAGGGAACACAGATAAAACTTTTGTATAAAGTAGGGAATTCAGTCAGGTGCAAAGGCAGAATAGCCAACATGAGTGCATGAATTAATCACTGAAAGCACACATGAAAAAAGACACTTTTTGCTATGTTGCATTGACTGATTTTTTTTTTTGTCATACCAAGAAATTAACAGTGTTATTGTACAATGAATGAATTAAAAGTACTCTAGCAAGTGTTGCACACATTTGATCACAAATATTGAAGAACTCTTTGTACAAATAAAAGTAATTATAAAGGGCTGCTGAGAAAAGCACAGAATATAATGTCTGTCATACAAGATGGTCTAAAAGAGCTTGGCTTCTTGAGCCTAAGCACATAAAGTGGCTGTGAATATCCTCCTCAAGCAGTCAGGATGTTCAGTGCAAGCACAGGAAAAGAGTGGAAGAAAATATTGCATGAGACAGTAAGTTCAAAGAATAAGGAATACAAGCTCAAAAAAGCACCAGAAAAAATATTATGTACTTGTAAAGTACACTTACATAATACTTAATAAATAAATTTATCCAATAATAAAGATCTTCAAATATTACTTAGAAAGCATAAAAACAGTCCAAAAAACCTCCAAGCTGATTATTTTCATATAATTCAAATTTGTGTTCTATGAATGCATGACTGTGATCTTTAAATCTTTAATTTCAGATAAAGAAAAGGGTTATCAAAAATGTATTTTTATACAAAAACAATCTCAGAGGAACAGTATCTCTTAGGGGACAGATGCAAAAATGAAGAGAAAGATCACAACAAGCAATACCTTACATACCTTAAGGAGTGATCTACAGATTGCAGCTGGATAAGCTGGTGCACAGTGTTAATATTTCCAGATAGCTCATGGGTGCATCAGAGCTCTGCTCACACCGTTTTTACTGAGTCTTTTCAATTGTTCCCTTTTCCTACTCTTCTGCAGTACCAGAAAGTGAATGTACAACAGTGCTTTGAAATGATACACTGAATCACTGAATTGCAGAATAATTCTCTTTGGAAGGGATCTAAGAATGTCTCTAGGCCAGCCTCATGCTGAAAGCAAAGTCAGCTTTGCAACCAGACTCGGTTGGTCAGAGCTTTATCCAAGTATGTCTTGGAAAATCTCCAAGGATGGAAACTGCACACTTTGGGCAACCTGCCCACTGTTTGGCTGTTCTCATAGTGAAAGAGTTTCTCCTTATCATCAGCCTGAACCTCTCTTGTTTCATCTTAGCCTGATGCCTCCTGCATCCTGACACGCGCAGCAGTGTGAGCATCCTCCGTCTGCTCGGTGACCTCCCCGCAGGCACTGCAGCTGGGATTCCCCAGAGCCTCTCTGCCACAGTGGCTTGAGCCCAGCTCCCTCAGTCTCTTCTCAGAGGAGCCCTTTGACCATCTTGGTGGCTCTCCACTGAACCCACTGCTGTTTATCAAGGAGTTTATTAAGTGGGAGTCCAATACTGCATGCAGTTTCCCAGATCTGGTTTAACAAGTGTTGAGCAGAGGGAGCTAATCACTTGGTCCTGATGTCCTGGCTATGCTCCTGCTAACAGAATCCAGGAAAATTTTGGCTTGCCAGTTACCAGGTCTTACTGCTGTCTCAGGCTCAGTTCACTGCCCACCAGGACCCCCAGGGATTCTTCAACACCCTATACAGACAGGCTCCCACCTGTACCATTGCCAGGGGTCTTCCTTCCAACATGCACAGCTTGGCTTTTGTCCTTATTGAGCTGTGTGGAGTTTCTGTCAGCCCATTCCTCCAGCCTCTCCACAACTCTCTGAAAGGCAGTACATAAGCTATCCCTCTAACTGATGCCATCTCCAAAGTGGAGGAGCAAGCACTCCATCTGCTCCTCCAAGTTCTGGATAGGCATATTACATAAAGAAAAATTCCTGTGCTCATCACTGTGGAGTCCACTTTTTCATCAGTCTCCTAGAAAATATGATCTATTAACCAATTGACTGTACTGAAATAATTTTTTTTAATTATTTCATTAATTTTTCTGGAAATAAAATTTGATTCTGAAAGCAAATATAAGTAATTTACTAAAAACTCAGGAACTCCCAAATGAGAAAGAATCACATCATGAGTTTAATTTTCTGATCTGTCAAACTAGAGACTTTAGAAATAGATAGAGAAAAAAATTAAGTGAAGAGTTTTGAATTTAAATTCAAAATTTGCATCTATTTTAAATTAAAGTTGCATTTACAACTAGACTAGGACATAATTCTAAGACAGCCGCAGAAATAAATTGATGAAAAATGTGGATGCAACTCTTACACTGAAGCACACAGAGAGAAATAAAAGATAAGAAAAAAGACATTGGATGATTTAGATTAAAATAAAGTATGAGGGAAGGGGAAAAGTATAGGAACTACCTAGTCTTTATTATGCATTAATATAGCAACATCTGAACACAGTGCCATCAGGGTAAGATTGGCTGTGCCATATTCAGCAGATGTTAAATTACAAGGTATTCTGAGAGAAAGGGGCAGGTTGGAGACCTGTTCATAAAGGTCAAGCTTGTGTAATCACTGACAATTTGATCTATTGCTAGGTATAACTGTGAAAGCTGGAAACTCAAGGCAGCAAATGTGAAGTTATTGGAGTCCTTTGAGATTCTGTGTGGCTAATACACATTGAAGACATCTGAACAGCAGAGAAGACAAATGAGCATACATTGCAGCGCTGCAGAAAGAACCATTACTGCTCCCAGAACATCAAGGAGAGCAAGCTGAAATATTTCAGGGACATTCCAAGGAGAGATGGAGATCGATCAGTAAAAACAATAGTGTAAGGCAGAGCTGCAAGCAGAACTGGAAGCACGGATTGGGTCAGCAACGTAACAGAGGGGAAATTTCCCCAAGCAATGAGGGGATGTCAAGTCCTGTGAGTCATGATGCAAAGGGCCACTGACCTCCAAATTTAAGGCAGAGCTTGATAATGATGGATATAGATAATTTATCAAACAATAGTGTCAGCTGGCTAGTTAAAAGACACAAGAAATGTAGCCTCATGTTTCTGACCCCTCAAGCACCATACAAATAAGATGATGATTTCTTCTAATAGAAGCTGTAGATTTCATATATCAAAATTCTACTTCATATGAATCCATAAAATACATCTAGACACTCCTTATATATAAAGACATTCTTATACCATGACAAATATAAAATTATATAAATTAGCTAGATTTTTTTTATAGATTCTGTTTGAATATTCTTATTAATAGTTTCATTTTACATGGTAGACTTCTTTATTATTCTACAAGGATTTTTTTTTTCCTGAAAATTGATAGAATATGTAAATATGCCAATATTTGTGAAATCCTCACAAACTTTTCAAGAGATCTTTAAAGAATTTATTTCTTTTTACTTCACTCTGACTATTATTACATTTTAAAACATCTTTTCACTAAAGGACCTATTTTGGTCTTTTTCAGCCTAACATTTCAGTGCCTATCTGGACCATGTTCATTTACTTTCTGTTTTTCCCATACCTCTGAACTCTGTGTTTCCTTGTGGGACCAAAAATGGGCTTCTTCACATCACATTCAGCCTAAGAGCTTTAAACAGGATTTAATCCACTGAAAAACCTGGTTATGTAAACCTTAGCCAACACCAAACTTCTTTCCACACCATGTCGTTGTTTCTTTCTGCACCACAGAAAATCACTAGGGCATATTCTAATCTTAAATCTGTAGAATATCTCCATTTCTAGAAGAGTCATTGTCTACCAAATTTATACTTACTCTCCTCTGCAGATGTCTGAATTGTTATCACACCCAGCATGAACAAAGATATAAGACAATAAATTGATTTACATATGTATGATTTCTACAATGAAATAATCTCCTATAATCAGATTTGTTTTACAAAGGTTATACAGAACAAAACATAATGAATTGCATTTGGTCAAGTTGATTGTTTACAGAAAATAAAAATAATGCTTTATTATCAGGCTTAACGAACTGTAAAAAAGACTTTTATATGTGGCTAATATCTCTCCACCCACAACCTGGAATTACAGCTCTGCAAAGTAGGACCAGGTTTACGAAGAAAATTAACTTGTTTCCTCTGCTGTGCCTACTGCAGTGTCTTAAATAGGAAAATACTCTGGGGATGTGATAGTTTCTCTTTTCACCTAAAAGTGACAAATTACAGATTCAAAAATTGCTGATGCTCCCAAATACTGTAAATGTGCAGCTGTATATGCCCTTAGTTAAAAGGATCCTGAATGGGAGTGGATAACATTCAGTTCACTGCATTAGCTGCACCAAGCAAATTTCTCTATGTACACTGCACTTGATAAATTACAGCTTCTAAATCTGAATGAACCGCTTAAGCTACCTCTGTCTACATGTCATGACTCCTTGAAAAGCAAGATATATTGCTTCAAAGATTTTTGTGTGGTTATAGATCAAAAATAAATAACACTATCTCATTTAGTTAAATAAAGTGAGTAGTTATATAAATCAAGAGTCCTCTCATGCTTTCAGGAGACAAGCTGGCAAGGTATATATAGTCCTTTACAATCAGAGTTCATAAGTTCATTGCACTTAAAACAGGCATGTCTTGGGAAATGGTCAAACCCCTATGTATTCTGCTTGGAAAATATTTGGTATCACAGAAATTTGTCAATAAGGAGCAAATCAACTTTGTGAACAGGTGAAAGAATGTGTTTAATCCATGCTCAGTGTTGATGCTCAATAAGTTAATCACTGTAATTTGCTATGCTCAGTTCTAGCCTGTTCTAGATCTGACTCTCACAACCCTCAGCAACGAAGGCAGCTTTAGCCTTGAGAGCACTTCTAGCCTGTTCATTACCAACACTGCATTTTCAAATCACATTGCAAAGCAGACCATGAGGGGGTTTGGTTTTATTTAAGGAAGAAATTTTAACAGAATTCTTGGGAGACACATGGCTATACATGCAAGCCTCACCTTGCATCACTTCAATGTCAGTATTTTTGAACAGGTAAAAAATATTACAGAAGAAGGAGTCCTATGTATGAGAATGGTTGGGAAACAGAAGAAAAAAGTGGGTAAGGTTAAGGTAGAGCAATGTTCATTTATATGAGTGAATGTCTTGTGGTAACCTTTGACATGTATTTCCATATTTTACATTTCCACATCTCTAATTTTTTTTTTGTTCTTTGTATTGAGTGACATTTGTTTTAATGTAATTTTAACTTATAATTGGTAATGCATATACATAATTACTATTGGTCTAATCACATAATTAGAGCACATATATTTACATAATTGCAATTCTTTATTAGAAAGTGTGGTTACAGTGTTAATGGAATTATGCTTAATGTCATCCTAAAAGTCCATATGAATCTATGGGGAAAAGACACAAGAAAAAAACTATAAAAACAATGTAAAATTTCTTACCTTAGCCCTCTCTCTCAGTGTTGTATCAGCAAGTACACATTAATTTCATTATCAAAAATAGAAATTGGCCATGGCTAATAAACATTTTTAGAAGTCCAGAACTGAAATATTGTCTGTTACAAAAAATAAACTTAAAATCATCTATTTATTTAACTAGGGATTGCTATTTGAAGTGAAAAAGTAACAGGAATCAATCTTTAAATAATATACTTCTAGAAGATTCTGCCCTTATTATTGCAATAGAAACCAATAAGACAAATTAAACTCTGAAAAGACTTCCTAAGTAGAAGAATCTAATAAACTGAGGGCCGCTCCGATGGGTTATATTGATCAAATTTTATTTGAAAGAGGAGCCTTAAGTCCTATTCTAAGTCCTGTAATCAGCTCAGTCTTTCCTTCAGTGCTAATAGATATTTGGCTTCTCAACTCTGGATACTTTTAGAGTAGTTTTGTTTCTCCACTGACTTTAAAGGCAAATAAAACAAACTTTGACTTTTGCCATTGATTGTTGAAACAGTTCCTTGATGGAGTCACACTAAAGCTTTCTTTCTGTCCTCCTCCTTTATATTTTTCCTGAAAACACATTTGTATGAAATGTGTGCCTGTCCTGATTTTCAAATGGAAATAAGATGCCTTAAGACTACAAATAATGTGTTTGGGTGGATTTGGTTTTGTTTTGTGAGACTTGTCGCTACAGATTAAATTTAGGCATAGTAAGGCATATGACAAATATATTTTTTCCTGTACAAGTATACATGTACAAGTATGAATCATATTCAATCAGAATTTCATGGTTTATATTTAAACCTAAAGCATTAATTTAAAAGAGGTATTATTACAGTAAGCATTTAAATACTGCCTAAATGCTCTTGAACAGGTTGGGCTGAACTAACCACAAAACATTATCCTATAGGATAGTACTTTCCTGTGCTTACAAATGCTTGTTACAAATATATTCAAAGTTACAACACTGCAGCATGACTCCTGTGATCTGTCCACTGAAGTGTCTGTACATATTCTAGAGAAGTTTATAATTATGGACATTGTGTTCAAGACACATTGTCATTTGACCACTCCTTATCTGAGATTCTCATTTTACCCAATAATGACAAAGAAGATCCATTATAGTCATTCCTACAGTTTTATGCAAATGATGGAAGTGCTTTCAGATTTGAAGATAAAAAGGGAATTTCCTGAGAATACCACTGCAATGGCAAGATGGCCATTTCTTCATTTGTGAGGAAAGAGAGCCTATATTCTCAGCTTGTAGGGATGGAGATCCACAGCCTTATTTTACCTGAAATACATAAAAAGAGGACAGAGTAAAAGTTAGAGGTGATATTTCAGAGTAGGTACATGCTCTAAATGGATGCTGAAATTGTAAGTGTAGAAGCAGTGGGAGGCTGGCAAATGGGTATATACGAGATCAGCGTTTCAATTAATGATTTTAGGTCATGTGGACCTAAGCACTACCTTGTAACAATACAAATATTTACTTAGCAGATGAAATGATAGGATTAAGGCTTTGGAAAATGCTTTTTTTTTTTTTTTTAATATTTGTGTACATTTACACACAAATCACCCAAGTTGTGATTTGAAATGTACCTCTGGCATACTGCAGTGTTACACCTGTAGCACAAAAATTGGAGTGGCCTGCAGAGTTTCTATGACTACTCTCTAAGTGCTGGCACCAGTGAAAATAAGACCATAGCTTTCCCTTTTCAGATTTGGTATCCCACGTTTGAAAGCTTGCAACATTGACCAGACTCCCAATAAGGTGAGCAGAGCAGGTCAGCGATGGTCACCTCAGCCAACCAAGAGCCCAGTGATCTCCAGATTGGTTTATGGTGATGAGGAAAGTCCAAGTCCAGTCAACCAGTCAAGCCTTGGTCAGGATCAGGGAGGTCCAAGTCCAGGCACAGACTGCCCCAGCAAGGGCACAGTAGTGTAGGTGAAGACAAAGGATGAGTCTGAGCTGCTCACACAGCAGACTTGGAGAAGATAAACTCCAAACACAGCTCAAGGTTGGAAAAGGAAACCCCAGGTGTTTGCAGGACAAGCTACCCTTCTCTGCCCCTGCCCTAGTTGTCCTTAGAAGCAAAATAAACATAGTCAGGGCTCAGGTGTGACCATGGCTCACAGTTGTCCCTGCTCTAAATCACCAGAGCTGTATCCAGGACTGATTTTGGCTCGGGCCAAACAGCACTGGTGTGCCCCAGACAGTGGACACACAGTTTAGGGGCAAGTTTAGGGCCACATAGGGTAGTGACCATTCCCACAGCTGCTGATGTAGGGGTTCTACTGGTCTGGGCAGGAAGAATGGAAGTAGTATTTAGCTGTATAGAAACCAGCTAAGCTGTGCCAATCAGACTCCTGGCCAGAAAATTAGTCTTAGCCTTGTTTTCCCTTCCAGCATAGATAAAAATCTCTTTTTTACTGGGTGTTTTTTGTTGTTGTTGTTGTTTTGTTGTTTTTTTGTTTGGTTTTTTTTTTTTTTTATTAATGATAAGAAGCGACAGTTCAGACTACAACATGAGGACCACTGTCTTATGGTAAAAGGTCTGGGTCTGTTAAGTTTCTTTATGATATACGTTTGCTAGCAATGAGGACATAAATCTTACAATTTCTTGTCTCAGTTGCTTAAGGGAGAGCTTACAATGGGACCTAATGGATGCAGTCCCAGGAATTCATGTCTGGAAGCAGTACATACCCTACTCACCTGCATACAGCAGCCTGAATTCTGCCTTGCTCTTCATCAGGAGTAAACTGATTTTGTGGGATTCAGAGACTTAATAATCTAGTGCAGTCATTAGGTTCTTATTCCATTATATTACGACTTGAAGTTTCATCCTTTGAGCCTTGCAGAGATACACAGAGGCAGTCAAACAGAAATTTCACTGTAATTTAAGCATTAAAATATTGAATGGCAGCTTGGTTTTCTGGCAACTTTTTTACCCAAAGCAAATTATTGATATTTATGCGCCATGTGGTGTGTGCCCAAACAAGAAAATGGCAGCTCTGAAAAGCAATTTCTTTCACTGAGAAGCAGTCATTCAAAATTACCTCAAAAATAAACTAAAATACTTTAATAGAATTTTATAATAGTTTAAAATTTCCAATCAAGCTTGATGTGGGAAAAAAGGAGCAGGCTTTTAATTTCTTTCTAGATTCAAATCAATAACATGCAGGCTTCTTTTGCTTTCACCTTTTAAGCAAATTGGATCTTAAATATTGTTGCATTCCAACCTATAAGAAAAATAATTTAATTTTACGACAGTGCTTTTTGAGAACCAGCCTCTTTCATCACTTAGCTATAAAAATCCAACATGTTTTTTAGGACATCTCAGTTTATGGTAAGGTCTCTTAAATTAATGAAAAGTCTTGCTAGTTAATATTTTGGACTGCCTACTTGCACAAAAAAATTGTAAAACATTTAAAGGTATAGAGTGGATGCTCCTAATGCTCTTTATGAGTACATTTATTTTGTCATCACTTATCACCTTATCTAAATTGTCAGATATCTCTCTGCAAGCATCCTAGGCACTCAGTACACTGCTGTAAAAGATTTTCAGAAATATCTTGAGTTTACATTTCCCTGCTTTACACCAAAAAAATTTGCATGGTGCAAAATTGAAAAAGCATTTCTCCAGAAGAGATTTCCACAAAAAAAGCAGTTTTCCATCAAACCCGCTTGCTGAAGAAATGCCATTCCTACTAGAAATATCCTCTACTTTTCAACCAAAGAAAAAGACAATTTGTGTCAGAAATCCTGTAGAGTACTACTACTACTACTACTACTACTAATAATAATAATAATATGCAAGGTATTTCTCTGAATTTTCCAAGCCCCAGTGAGATAAGGAGTTTGAAAGTAATGAACTCACCCTTCTTAAAGTCCTTTGAAGCTAATATGTTATAAAGCAGTTATAGATATTCACATTTGTTGGAGTAGGTTTAATTTTCTTAACAGTGGCTGGTATGAGGCTGTGTTTTGGATCAGTGCTGACAAACAGCATCAATAATTCAAAGATGATTTTGTTATTGCTAAGCAGCACTTGCACAGCATCAAGGCCTTTTTTCCTCTCCTCATACTGCCTGAGCAGTGAGGAGACTGGGGGTGCACAAGGTGTTGGGAGGGGACACAGCTGGGAAACTGACTCCAGCTGACCCAGTGGCATACCATCCATGCCATATGGCATCATGCTCAGTATACAAAACTGGGAAAAGCAAGAGGAAGGGAAGATGTTCAGAGTGATGCTCTTTGTCTTCCCAAGTCACTGTTATGTGTGATGGAGCCCTGCTTTCCTGGAAATGGCTGAACACCTGCCTGCCCATGGTTAAGTGGTAAATTAATTCCTTGTTTGTCTTAACCTGGTATGAATTCTGTGTAGTATCTGAACTGTGGATTTTATTACAGCTCAAGCTCAGACAAACTCTCTTGATGTTCCGCTTAAATTATTGCCAGAAAATATCTATGACAGATAAATTAATACTGAAACATAAGTGCAAAGATGTAAGCAAAAGGATATTTGTATGCTTAAGACATGCATCTAGGACTTTGAAAGTTTACATTCAAAGCCAAGCTCTGCAGTATGCCTCCTGTGTGAGCCTGGGTTACCAACTCTGGGCCCAGTTTTATTAGTCATTATCAGAGTTGCAGTACTTCCCCAGGGAACAGGCTGCAAAGCCTCATGGGTGCTGTGTTCTTCTGCAAATGAGGTCAGAAAATAAGCACCAAAATGGAAGCTGGTGAGCATGACACCATGTCCAAGGTACCTCCTGGATCATCAGCTCTAGTCATCTGTTAATGAAGAAAACCTACAACACAATCTTTTTTATAAATTGTTACAGTTCCAAGGAAAGAAACTAAGCTTTTGCCTTCTTTCTTCTAGAAAGTCTTCTTTCTTTTAGAAGACTGTTCCAAATTTTCACATCATTCACAGTTCACAAAAACCCCAGGTTTCTCTTCATTTCACATTGAAATTAATTTATGTCCTTGTGCCAACACTAATTTAACTCAAATACATCTTCTCTCTTCTGTCCACTGGTGATTAATCACACTTTTTCAATCTCCATTTTGCAAGACTAAGCCAGCAAGGCTCCTTTCCAGCCTCTCCTCAAGGAAAAGCTTCCTGGCGTTTGACAATCTTTCTTTCCACCTGTTCCTAATTTTCTGAATGTATCTTTCTCAGTCCTGAACACCAAAACTCAGGTCTTATGAGACAAGTATCTTTCTACTACCACTAGAAACACTTTACTCAAAATATGCCCAGGTAGCATTTGTCCTTTTCATGTCCACTTACATCCATATTTTTTATTCTATCTTGCATAGGAAAAGAATCATTACCTTAACAACTTTTGGTCCCTAAGTCATGATTATGTTCTCTGTCTATTAATATTCTTCCCTAATAAAACTATTGCATTCAGTTCTTGTGGTCATTCAGTTCTTCTACCAAATTATATTCTCTTCCTGTTTTTTTTAAGGTTATTTTGTGACCTTAGTAATTTTTCTAGCATGTGTCTGCTTCTGTCCACTTTATTTTTGACAATATTAAAGAAAATTGCCTGAAGATGAATCTTTAAGAAATTTCAGTATAATAACTTCCTTCCAACCCAACAGTTTCCCTTTCAACTTTATCCAGCATAGTCTTCTTTTACCCAGATATGTACACACATTGAACTGCTGTTGAACTAATAACCTCTTATGAGGCCCTACACTCAAAGACTGCATTGTAGTCTAGATAGATGAGATCTGCTGCAGTTCACTTGTCTGGAAAATCAGTTATCTTCTCTTAGGAAAGTATCACATTAACCTCACTCATTCTGTGTTTGTTAAAACCATGTTGTATCTTACCTCATTTTTTATTTAGTTCCTCATCCCAAGCTCTTCCTCACTTCTGTAACTATTCTAAATTGTTCTGTGTTATTAAGGTTATATTGCCAAGTCTGCAGCTAGGAAGTCAGTATTCTTATTTTGTTTTCTTAAATGTAAACACATATACATGTGTTTACACGTATTACAAATACATGGTATATTTTTTTCCACTTATACAGCAATTTCCAATCCTACAGATACTATAATAGATATTCTTGACAGCAAATAAGCAATTTTACATGCAGACTTCTTCAATGCTCTAGTCTAAAGGCCATCTAGTCCTAGACACAGAAGTACGACTCTAAATCAGGTATGTAAAATAGAAGGAATTTTTCTTCTGATAATCTGATTTTGACTATTGATGGAGTACTGTACTCATCTCCAAAATAAGTGTTTCCTCTAAAACTGATGTAATCTATCTATAAACAAAGAGAAATACATACATACAAAACAAGAAAATACATAATTACTCATTTTTTGTCTGACTACATCTCTAAATCTTTCCAGTTATCATGCCTAAACAATTTTAGAAATGTTTCTCAAATGGGTTCAAAATTATTTTAAGAATATACCTTATAAAAATGGAATTATTAAATTATTACTTATTATTGTGCATTGTTACCATTAATTGTTACTGAGAATAATTAGAAAAACAAAGAAAAACACTGGAAGAGAAGATCCGATTACAGCATTGAGGTACAGGAAGAATTTCGGACACTGAAATATTTGTGCAAAATAAAAAATGGTAATGAATGAAAGTCAAAGCATATTAATTTAAATTAGAAGCAAGATGCATCTTTTAGCAATGAAGGTGACTAAGGAATGGATCAAAACCTCAAGAGACACCATGAATTTTCTGTCTCCCAATATCATTAATTTAGAACCCTCTTGGTATGGCACAGCACAGCAGTCCTACTATAGCACCATGCTAAAATTATACAGAGTTTCTAATCATGTTACCATGCTAGTGCTAGGGCTGGTGAGTTCTGTCACTCTCTTGGAAAGCAAAAAAGGAGAACTACAGTGATCAACACTCTCCGGGAAATGCACCTACCTAAAAATTTTGCTATTTGTATTAAAGAATACTTCTCAAGAAAATCAACATAGAAGGAATTTCTGTCGAGGTAACATAAGAGCATTTCTCCCTGAAACCTTTCTAAATATGCTTATGCTAAAGTGGGACTTTAATTAAATATACAATAACACACTTATTAAAGCTACAAAAGGCTGAAAGATCAGAGATTGCCAGTATTGACTATGAAAATAAACAAATGCAGTCTTAGCTGAGTGTTTCAGAAAAAAAAAAATCCAGTAAAGTACAGGTATTTCAGAAAGAATATTATAAAAAATTAAATATCCTTGAAATAAAGCATCAGAGAGAATCCAGGAAATGAGGAATCAGATCTTTATGAAACACAAGTCCTTCACATAACAGAAAATAGATACAGTTTTTAACAAGGCATTAAAAATTATAATATATTTTGGCAATGTCTATCAAGAAGAATGACAATTAGAGCATTGTGCTCTCCAAAGCACAGAAATGTGATGGTAAAAGAACCCCAGTGATGGATTCATTTCAGCCTGTGTGACTGCCTGTGTGCATGTGCGATGCCACATCTTTTCTGTGGCATAAGGAGACAAAAAATTACCTGTCAGAATTTTTACCACGTTTTAACATTATAAAACTACTGACACCCTGTTTGCTGTCGTTGCATGACCATGTGGAAGGGAATGGTAACTTCTGGTTGCACCCATATGGAGAAATTAAACAGTATTGGAGAACTATCCTCCCCACTGATTTTCTTTGCTGTTAAACTGCTGCCACCAGAATTTTGGCCCATGCTGATAGGTGCACACCCAAGGAGTCCTTGGGCATAGTTTGATGGTGAGGGCTGGGGGTATCCCCAGCCAGAGACCACTCTCAAAAGGGTACAGGAAATCTGCTTGGAGCTACAGAGATTTTAACACTGTGGACACAGACTTTTCTACATTTTTTATGGGTATTTTTTCCGTAGTGGTAAAGGGACACTCGTGCTAACATGATTAGAGACTCTTAATCATTTTAGCATGGTGCTACAGACAGGACCACTGTGCTCTGCCATACCAAGAGAGTGTTGGCAATGAAAAACTTTGTTTCATTGTTTCTAATTCATTTTTTGCTAAAAGATAATAAATAAGATTGAGTGAGTGTCAGATATAATATTTTTGAAACACAGAGGGAACTGTTCAGGGTAACATCTGAACTGCACAGAAATGGCTGTTCTCTAAAGCTAAAAGGAAAATAAATATATAGACACAAGTAATGGAGAACTCAGAAACAGACTCAATAAGAAATTGCTGCATTTTAATATAAATTAATCAAATATAAGTGATATATCTGCAAGAAATACTGAATGTAAGGATGTAAGACCTAAGATACATGTGTGTACATTCACACGAAATAAAATAGAAATATAAAATTTCAAACTATTAATTGCACTTTATTTATGCTAAGGGGATGTTAAATACCCAATGTGTTTAATACCTGAATGAACATCTTGAACACTCAAATGGATGTACTGAAATTAGCAACAGATTTAGTGATCATTTTGATGTTATGGCTTAGGTTCCATCTGTTGATTTTCTTCTCTCTATGACTGCTCTTTTAGTAATTTAAGAAATACACTGAAGTTCAAGTTTGACTCTTTTCAAATATATTCAGAGGTTGTAATTAGAAGTTAATACCTTTGGTCATTTATAAAAATATCTTCTGTGTTCAAACTACACTGTATCAGTGACAATACCTTAATTCTTTTCAATTGTTTATTGTACCCTTCACCACAGGTTTTATTCAATGTACAGAGACTTTCCCATGGTAGAGTTTAGTGTTTGGGCTGGAGAAGACACTACACAGTTGCTAAGACTCGCTTGGAAATTATATAACCCTGTTCAAATGCATAGCCAGCAAAACACACCAAATTTCCCATTTTTTTACCCCTGCAAAGTGGGTAAAAGCTGACAACTCTGTGTCAGCTGCCCAGCTCAGCTTCCTGGGCAGGGTGCTGGGACAATGCACAGCACAGAGGTTAGGAAGTGTGAGGGCAGGGCCCCTTCCTGACAGCTCCCTCTCTCTAATTCAAGGGAGTTTGATGCTGAAGATGTCTAGGACATCCGTAGTACAGTGAACAGTGCATAGATTTGAGCTTTATTTTGCCATCACCCATACTGTTAAATTGCTAGCAGAATTCCTCACATTGATGTGGCACGTGACATTCAAGGCATTGAGGAATAACTAGTGAAAGAGCAGGAGCAAAGGGCTCATAAGGGTACTATTCACAAGGGACAGAATAGGTTAATTCATGATGTTCAGGGGGGAAAATATTTTAACCACACAGGTGCAAGCCTGACCACAGCACTTAATCTTAGGGGCAGAGAGAAACCTCTGCCCCACACTATCCACTGGCTGAGACACAGTCCTACTGCTTTTTGCAGTCCAACAGGAGGGAACAAAAGAAAGGAAAAAGGAAGTTTCCTGAATCTTTTGGCTATGGCTGATAAAATACAGCTTCATTCACCAACTTGCTGCTGTCCTTCCTGGTGCCAATGTCTCTGGTTGCCAATCTAAGCACAGCCACTCTTTATAAGGACATGCTGGCAACATGAAAGGTGCAATATGATGCAGGAGAACAGATGTTTCCATTGCTTCAGACCACAGT
This sequence comes from Cichladusa arquata, assembly GCA_026413545.1. Taxonomy (NCBI): domain Eukaryota; kingdom Metazoa; phylum Chordata; class Aves; order Passeriformes; family Muscicapidae; genus Cichladusa; species Cichladusa arquata. The sequence continues at coordinate 94,371,772 of JAOTQP010001546.1, read as the reverse complement.
TTTAGGATAGTGCTGCTCTGCATAGTCCAGTTGGATGCAGCATTATGAAAATCATCATCTTGCTTCAAGTGTATCCAAAAGAATTCCAATGCTGCTGGTATTCTTCTGTGTAAAAGCAACTAATGGGTGCCCTTCTTCTGTTAAGTTTTGGTTATGTCCAGCTTTGAACTTTGAACAGAGCCATCAAGGATTGGCTCTGTTGGACGTGGTGGAAGCTTCCAGCAGCTTCTCATGGGGGCCACAGAGGTGACCCCCCTGCTACCAAAAACCAGGCCATGCTAAACCAATAAAATATGCCATTATTTGCATCCAGTGCTGCCACAAATTATCTATCAATTAAGGCTAGGAAAAAGAGAAGAGTTTAAAAATTAACTTGATTAGTCTTAAGCTCTGACCAGGGCTCATTCTTGGGAGATAGATGTCACTATGCCACATTATATGTATTTGTAACATCAAGAAAGCACTTTAATGCTCACTATAATATTATTTTTAAAAATAATAATTTTATTGTATAAATATATTGACATAGTCTATGCAGTATTTCACTGCTCTGTTGTGAGATGAAAGGTACTTCCAGGATCATCTTGATTTAGAGTATCTTACAGCCATCTTCAATTTTCCTCAAGACTATGAGACAATAACCAGATGTCTTTAGATAGCTTTTGCTTATTTTTTGAGTGTAAGCCGTTGAAAATATGCTGACAGAAACAGCCAATCTAAGTTACAGTTTCTGAAAGTACTGCATAAGAATTCGTGCTAAGTGTTAATTAAATGAGTGAAAGAATCTAGAGCTTTTCTGAGCCCCTCATGCAGTCTGTTACTAAATAAAAATGTCTAGGGCCCACTGTTTGGCCCGTAAGCAAAGAGCACAGTGTGGCTTGAGCTCTGATGGCTCTTCAGCATCACAGTAAATTGGAAATTCACCAGGCCTCCACTTTGAATTAGGTAGCTGCCACTGGAAACTCCCAGGAGTCAGAAGGCTGACAAAATATTGCATCATCTTCCTTTCCTATCTACACTCTAAGACTGGAATTTAATCCACTATCACTTTATGTTTCATAAATTTTATGAAAAGAAGGAAAGAAAATTAATAATAAAATCAGAAGTCACACATGAATAATTGTAGTTGCATCCCTGAGTAATGTTCTTGCTATTCTTCTACAACTTTAATGTTTAAACTCCTTATGTGCAAGGTAGCCTGGCACAAATTGCTACCCATGAGGTCATCAGTCTTGTTAGTTCACATGAAAGGGAAAACAGCATGGGGCCAAATTAAGTGTGGTGCTTCATACACTGACTGCACATGTCTGATGTCACCACTGATTTACTTTTATGTGCTGTCAATCTATACTGGCAATATAGGAGAAGTAGGAAAATTTTTTCGGGGCAGCTTAATTTGCAAGTTGGGTGGTACTCTGTTTACTTAGACACAAATACACAGTAATGGGACAAGTATGTGCATGTTTCCTGTGCTGATTAACTTCCCATGGGCTTGATTCAATTTCAGCTCAAGTCAGTGGGATTCTTTCCACTTTCTTCAGTGGCAATTGGCCCACATCCTTGGTAAGAAGCATACTGCACTGAGCAGAAGTTCTCCATAAGAAAAATTATTAAAGGATTAGAGTCTACAAGGGGAAAATGGGCATAAGATGTCCTGCAAGCATACTGACAAAACAATCCCAGTGAGAAACAAGTCTCAATAAACTGCAAGCCTCATTTGGTAATCTGCAGACATAGGGATTCAAATTTACAAACTAAAACATGCCACTTGTTGCACTGAAAATTTGATAATGCTGTTGACAAATTTATTCCCTTAGGTTTGATGAAGTTTGCCTACTCCAGTTTGAGAGTACCTTCACCTTATTGATCAGGTAGTTTCAGTGTGACTTTTATTCACATACCAGTTTTAGTACCAAAATTGAGTTTGTCCAACTAGAAGGGAGCAAAGCTGTGTTTTGGATTGAGCTAAATTGGAGCAATTGGGGTTTTTCATCACTGAAACAATTAACAGTAACAACAATTGTGGCTGGAATTGGAAGATTAATTTTCATGTGCCTTTAGTTCTCAAATGTTATTTTGTCAATAAATAAGTCATGCTCAGAAAATGTTGACAAAACCTCACTTTATCTACATTTTTTGCTAATAAAATTCACAATATCAAAATGATATAATTTTTTAAACATTAATTTTATTAAAAATATTCCCTCTCTAGCCACCACAGATAATCATTAATATTTGTTCCTGTCTCAAAACTGAAAGGAAGAAACTCTGCAATCTACATCAATAAACAACTACTGCAGAAGACAACCAAAAGTGCTATGAGGTTCTGTGGTATTTTGAAAACTGGTTTAAAAGGGTTATGTACCCAAGCATGATTAGTAAGGAGCAAAATGCAGGTCAGCAGGCAATACTCTGGGTCTGAAGTTTATCTATTCCATACTACTCCATACAAAATGGTATAGGTCAGCTGCCCAAAAAAATATTTGGAAGGCCATCTAGTGTCATCCAAGTGAAATGCAAGATATTTAATTGCTTAAAATGCATGCACCTGTTCTATACTAGAACAACTAAAAAAATCACAAGCAATCACTTTTATTTTAAATTAAACTGATCATCACCATCTCTAGAGCATCACTGACATTTTGCAAGGAAAATGTATTCAATTTAACTGTCACAAATATAAGAGATTTTACATCATAAAATGCTGGGAGAAAATACCGCTAAAAGGAAAATATACACAGAAAGTAAAACAAGTGAAATTTCTGTCATTGTAGGACTTTAACAACTAACATTAAAATGTGAAGATGTAAAGAAATATAACTTTGCAAAATAGGTAATCAGGAAGATGGTGTGATACCAAATCTGTGTGAGGAAAGACAAATGCATGCAATCACAGTGTAGCAAGACAGCAATGGAAATGGGTTAGCTGCAAATCTGTTCTGAGCCTGAAAGAATTTTCATTTAATACTGTTTGAAATATGAGTGAATAAATAAGTAAATAAGTATTATCTAGTCTATCTTAATTTCTTTCCACTAAACACACGTGCACAAATAGCCTTACTCATCATAAGGCCAGAAGGAGCTGTTCTGATTACCTGCTCCTACTTTAAAAAAAAAATACAGGCTGCAGAACCTCAGTGTACTCATCATACATACAGCATGTGTAAGAAAATAATGACTTTCACACATCTTTATCCTTGTTATATCTGCATATGAAAAGGCTTTCATACATATGATAATTTAACTTTTTGGTTTTCAGATAAACCATTTAAACCTAGTAAGAAAATAAATTGAAGAAATCATTGTAAAGCAGTAAAATCTGTTTATTTTACAACTGCTCACCTTTCTGCTCACCTTTTCTATGATACTGTACACTCTTCAGAAATGCTGGGAGGCAAACAAATTACCTTAGTATTTATCTGAGATTATATGCCAGCCTAATGGCTACAGAAGCCATTAAGTTACTTAAGGATTTAAAGTTTACAGCTCCAGGCCTACGATAGTATATAAAAATTCCTATTAAATATTACAACTGCTTTCTCATTTGACTAATGAACTCACAATGGGATTTAAAGTGTTTGTAAAACTTCTTTTTTCTTGCAAATTTAATCATAAGTTATAGAAGATAAAAATCAAATACAGCTTCAATAGTGCCACAATTTATTATGGTGTCATTTACTTCATTTAACTTTTTCTGTTCAAAATTATCAAATTCACACTGCTTTATCAGTGGCATTGTTCGAGTATGACAACATTTGAAGATGGGAAGGAGCATTGATGTTGTCATGTTGATGGCATGGTAAGGACTTTTTCCATTAGTCTGTATCTGTGGAGCTCCTTTCCAGATGTACCTTTGTCACAGGACAGACATGGGTCACAACAACCTGGAAACATGCCATCTTCTTATCAGATCCAAAGTTAGTTCAATCACTGCTATCTGGTTCCAGTCTGACAAGTTGAAAATTACATCCAAAGAATTTTACCATTAAGATACCAAAAAGAGTAGGTAGCAAGTTTTGCACCAAATTTCAATTTTAGGCCTGATTTCTAATTCAAACACCCATTTCCTATTTAGATCCACATACTACTGAACTTCTAAACCGTTGCATTAGTTTCGGATGAAACTACTACCAAAGCAATAAAAAGGTCAGGGCTCTTCCTTCTGAAGCAGCCTGAGCAATAACACAAGGCTTCACTCTCTGTGTGTTCACACCACAGAGGAATATCCAGTGTGACTCCTGCTTTGGAAGAGACAAATTTTCACTGACAGACACAGGGATGAGCTACCATGCTGGTGCAATAGCCAGGCAAATTACCAACATGCAAAGCATCTACCTCCCACCCACTCTTTGGCTGACAGGGACAGCTTGTACTCCCAGAAAGGGTCTCCACTGCCATTAACAGCAGTAACCCAAAAACAGGATGCAACAATCAATTCTACCTACCACATGTGAGTCCAGGGCAACACCAACCAGGGGCTCTGCCTACTGCCACAAGCCTACTTTCCATCACCTTGACTGCAACCTGCTTCTGTATCCCAGTGGATCCTCTGCCTGCTCAGTCCTCTTTGCCCTCTCCCACCAGCTGTAAAGATCAGACCCATCAGTGTCACAGCTCTGCTCTCTGATACATGTGAAAGCACTCACCTACTTATAGAGGCTGAACAGCTACAGGAGTGGTTTTATCTAAGTAAAACACGTTATCTCCCCATCCATTTTCTCCCCTGTATTTCTCCCCACTAATATCCACACAATTCTCAGCACTATTCTTCATTCTCACCAAGTCACCTTAGAGAGCTTTGGCTGTTTGCCACAATCAATGCAAAGTTCATTCCCAATGAAAAATGAGATAGGGATATAAAAAAATTTGCTATGGAAGAGAATGAACCTCGGGGGTCAGGACAGAAGAGTGTCTGGGGTACTTGGCCAAAGCAGTTTGGGAACAAGCTTAGGACTGGTTTCACATGGAGAGACCTGCTTCTGTGCTATATAATCCATGCTATATTACCCATGCTATATGCCAAAGTACACCCAGTTGACACTTTCAGTAGCTGTCTCACTGCTTCTGAGCAGCAGGACCCTGCTAGAAGAGTTGCAGCCCGCCAGGCATGCCAATTTAGCAATTGCAGCATTTTCCACCTACTCCAGGGAAGGGCACAGTGCTCTGGCATCCACCACAGCATAGCCAACCCTGAGATCACTGGAACTGCCCAGAGGAGCACACCTCTTCACAGGATATGTCTGAGATTGCTCAGTTTATTGCTAGCTAGACTGAGGCTCAGATGAGGGAACCTGGGAATTACCAAGATTTAGACTGACTGCCCAGGTGACAAGGGCTATTTTTCCAGAAACAGGGATTATGAAACACTAGTTGCCTTAATTTAAGGTTTCCTAGTCCTGCCTTATCTTCACCTGCATCTTAGAGAGTAGCTTTTCCCTCTTCCTCTGCTGACAGCAGCAGACACATCCTCTCTGGCACTGATGTTCTCAGTTTCAATTACAATATCCTTTATGCTGTGTCCCTGCAACAAACCAATGCTTGTCCCACCCATACACAGCAAATTAATGTATTACAGTCAAATGAGTGCTGAGGAAAGAGCAGACCTGAGCTACCTTGAAGGACAGAAAAGGTAACATCTTCTGCGGGATTATTTCTTGTTTCAAGTCAAAATTATTTCCTCAAAATTGCATTTAAAATCTGACATTTAAAACCCACTGACAGAGTAATACCAAAAGAATACAAAAATGTTTGGCTTTGAACTAGCCACATTGGGCCATGTCCTACAATGACTGAGTATTTTCAGAATATTTTAGGTTTGCATCATAAACAGAGGCCTCTTGAGGTTTTTACACATCACAGTGGAAAAATGAAGTTGAGCACTAATATCTTGCCTGACAGATTTGTTTGAGAAGAGTACACACAATAGATGTACTCAGATATTTTAGTATACTTCCTTCTTCCTTAAAGGTAAACATACAATTGGACAAGGACGTCTCACGCAAATAAACTTTGAAGACAGGTAAGATCTGCAAAAGTAGATCTCCAAAGATGATCTGGGAAAATCATGGATGTTCATGTGGCATCCTGTAGGCTCAAAAGTGCCTATGCAGACAGGAGAACCAAGACTGGGAGCCCTCTTACCATTGCCTTAGTGTTGCTCTGTTGCACAATTTCTTTGCCCAGTAGGATTGTAAGGTAAGACTAGGAACCAAACCTCTCATGGTGTTCTAAGGAACACAGAGGGATCCAAGCTGTGTAGCTTTCTAAATTCATAGTACATAGTGCATCATTACATGCAATAAAAGCAAATGGATTAGCTCAGCATTATATGTACCATAAACATATGCCATAACTATAACCCATATTTCTTTCAAAGTTGTGGTGGAATTTTATTTCTGCCAATAAGAAGAGCTTTGCAGGTGTGTACATTAGTCTCTTCAACCAGAAAAAAGCATTGTTTAATTCAGGACAAAAGCAAATGCACCATTCAGGTGACAAATATATTCCACAGTCATTTAAACAAGATTCTGGACATTTGCATAGTCCTAGCAGCAACCAGGCAGTAGCTGCCCATTCAGTCAAGGAGACATCTCAGTTTCTGGTACCCACCTGTGCAAGGCAGGCTTGTGGCAACACCAATAAGTATCTTAACAGCCCTTCAAATTCAAGTCCAAGGCTGTGAGGCTGTGAGCGTGGGGTCTCTCACTACACAGGGGTCAGCAGGGATCACAGCTGATTCTTTCCCTGGCACCTGACTTCTTTGATGGAAGTGAATAACTGAATCCAATTGCTGGCTGAAATCATGCTACCACTTTCTCTGTGCTATTCATGTATCACGACATTTTTGAGTACTAATTCCTTAGTGTTCTGCACTTCCCTTTAATCATGTTAGAATGAAATAATTTCTTTTTTGACATAACTATTTTATCATCGCATTTCCAGAGAGTGAGGAAAAAGCAGAAGTTCCAAAGATTTGGCATATCTCAATGTTCATATACACACAAAAAGAGAGAGATTAATAAATCAAAAGTTATGTTTCTGTTATTTGGAAAGGAGTAAGTTGTGTCGGGAATTATCACACTGAAATCTATTTTATTTCATCCTTCATTTTAATGGATGTCTTAGAAATAAATTTTATTTTGAACATTGCCATGGTTTAGGAACTGTATTCCCCAATTTAGTGTTCCCATTGAAACATTCCAAACCCTGCACAGTTTACTTGCTCCCTGATTTCAAACAACAATGGCTCACTACCAGACTCTGGGCTCTACCTCTAGTGGCCAGCATCCAGCTGGTCTTTTCATTACCACTCATAATCCTTTAAGCCAGCAGTTCTGACAGTTCTCAGCCTGCCTTGCTCTCCTCTTACAGAGTCTGTATTTCATCAGTTTGTCTCCGAGGGTGTTATGGAGGACAGTGTACAAAGTCTTGTTGAAGTCAAGTTAAATGATATCCTGTGTTTCTCCTGTTTCCAGTGAGCTGGTGATTTTGTCCTGGAAGGTTATCAGGCCATCAGACATAACTTATTCCTAAACCCCTGCAGACTATTTCCAGTCATTATCTTGTCCTTCATGGTTTGGAAAGTTTTCAATATTATTAGCTCCACCACCTTCCCAAGGATCAAGGTAAATCTAAGAAGCCTGATGCTCTCCAAATCCTTCTTCTTCAAGCCTAAAATAACACTCAGCTCTCTCAATCCATAGGAATTTCCCCTGGTAGCACTGAGTATTTGTATCAAATTCAACTGCTGCTGTGATTTCTAAGTAATTGAAATCCTTGACCTTAGGAATAGCTTGTGTTTTAATTCTTTGGTTAAAACACCACAGAGATTTAAAAAAAAAAAAAAAATGCACTCAAAAAGATGGTTGCAATTGCTTACTTAGCAAAATTAATTTTAAGAAACCAGTCGTGCAGAAGCCAAAAAAAAAGGAAAGAATAAGTTTTTTAAGTAAGGTTCAAATTCACAGAGTACAAGAAAATTTATCCATCAGTACTATGGCTTAAAAATTTCTGAATCAAACCAGTTTGTAAACATCTGGGAAAAAAGATAAGGAAAGACTCAACTACTATGAACAGAGCAGGGGGTTTTTTTTACTGATGTAACTTCACTAGTGAAGGATGGAAAATGAGTGGTTGTGATATATCTTAACTTTTGTAGAGTTTCTGACACTCCATCTTGTGACATTACCACATGTGAGCTAAATAGATAAGATCTAGCTTTAATCATCCATGAAAGCATGAAAACTAGAACATTCATGCAATAGCACACAGTCTTATGTGTAGGTGCTTCCCATATGTTCCCAATGTCCTTTTTCTGTCAGGTGATGTTGATAGAAGGAAGCATCTTATGAGTACCATTATGAGGGTGATTTTGTGCAGAGATATGGATGAAGGCTTCAAACAAATACACAGGGGCAATTTTATTCCTGGTCCATTCAGCACAGCAATTCTTGCTTTAGCTATTTCTGCAGTTCCCCCTGCTGGCTGAAATCCCTGGCTCGTTCCATAATATGGCAGCAGAGATTTATGCAGGAATATTTTCAGAATAAGGTTTTGTTCACCTCACCAATGCAGTGGGATTCTAAGGTGATTCACACTGATACAGAAAGTTTTGAAATAGGAAGCCAAATTATTTTGGTATTTAAAATTAATCACTGTTGCCTTTTAAAAATTTTCATTACAGCATATCACTGTGTTACTCAAATTGCTCATCCCTGCTAAATATAATCTACATTCAGACTTTCAAAATACCAAAGTCTTCCCCCACTCACCTTCCTCAAACTTTCTTCCATTCTCCAGTCAGAGCATGGATCAGTGGTCAAAGGCAACAACAGATCCTGAGCCTTCTCTCTCTTGAACTCAGGTCAACAGACAAGCATCAGTGATCTTGTCATTTGGAAGTATTTGTTCAAAGCAGTGGACAGTAAGTGCACAGTTTGCTGAAGCTCTAGGAATTATCTCCAGGACATCTGGCTTCGTGCCCAACCTCTCCATGTGAACTTCCCTGAAAATAAAACACCAAAAAGTATAAAAATGTATTGACTTGTCTGTAGAAAAGATTTGCAGACTGTTTGCTTTCTTGTAAAGTAAAAAATAACAAGGCTGATGTGAGCAAACAGAAAGACATAAAGAAACTAAGACCTGTCAATAGAAAGACAAAACATTATTCAGCTGCAAGTCATTCCACTGGGGATAATCTCCAAAAGCAAGATTTGTTTTTGACATCAGGTTTTAAAACACTGCTTGAACTTTTCTTTAAAAAACATGTGATTATTTACAAGACTTTATGAAGGAAAGGATCAGAGAACATCTCTTATCAATTATTATTTCATTGTTTCAAAAAGCATCCTGTGTTTGCACATGAGGGAATCACTAAACTTCACACCCATAATCCTTACATCACTGGGGAGCTCAGACTTGAATTGCCTAAGTAACACTAATTTGTATTTTCTTGTAGTTCTTCTGTTGGGGAAACAAGTTTTACCTCTCTTGCAAAGAGAGCCAAACAGTGTTTCTGCTTTTGGATAATTGGGTTCTCCCTCTGCCATAGAATTTAATAATAAACTATAATTGATATTGCTTAAAGCAAACCAGTGAAGAAAGCCAGTGGAATTATTGCATTGCCTTTATAAAATTAAATTGGGTTCCCCCAAGATAACAGCTATCAACTTGTAGTGGACAAAGCTATAGCTTTAATTGTGTACATTGGTAATTAGTTGCAATTTATGTTGTATATGGTAGCCACCTTTCTTTACCTTATAGAATTAGAAAAATCAAGATTATTTAAGTATCAAAATTTTTAAAAAATGGAAAGAAACCTGATAATTCCAGATGTGGATTTGAGTACATGTATACGAGTACATGCAAAAATACTGCTGGATTTCAGGGGTTATCAGGATTATACAGACTTGATACAACATCTGTCAGCAACAACAACCTATAAAACCCAAAATAAACATCTGAATGAGGGAGCCATATTTCTCACTTAGAGAACTCACTTCTCTTTAGTTTTCAAACCTAGTTCCTAAGGGAAAAGTCATTTGCGTTAGGATCTCTAGAGTGAAGCTGCTGAGCTTCCCGTTAGGAAGTGGCACTTAGAAAATAGGGCACGAAATATTTTTCTTTCTATCCAAGGTTCCAACTTGTTAACTTATTCATTTTCCCCCAAATTTGGCAAAAGACAATAATGCAGTGTGAAAGCTTCTGGGAGGTTCTCCATGATCTCCATAGCTGTATCTGCCCCTTGGCACACCTTACCTGCAGCATCCTGACAGCAATCAGCATTGTACCTCTCCTGTGAAAAACTAGGAACAGCTGTAGAACTAGCAGATGCCAAGGTATTAGTGCTTTTCATGATAAACATCCAAACCAACAACAAAATGATCTGAATGATAAGAAAATAACTTGAACCTTTCTTTCCCTTTACACTGAGTATTTTGTGTTTCAAGAGATGCCAGTTCACTTGCGTGCTTGTCTTCAATTTTCAATAACTACCCTCTTTTCTGGTTTTTACCTTAGGAGAGACAAAAATACAGAAAAACTGTAATTAGGGACTGCTTTTGCAATATTGACTAGAAGGCAGAGACCTCATAAGGCAGTAATATCTATTTAACTTCTTGTCATACTAACAATAAAGCATGATGAGATAAACAAAAAAAGCAAACAACAAAAAAAAAAAGGAATACACATTACCTTAAGAATAAACCACTATTTAAGAACAGATGTATTTAAAATATATTATAGCCCCTTATCACAGAAAGTTTAGCTTGCAAAGGACCTAAAAGACCACCAAGATCCAATCCCATGCCATGGGTAGAGCTGCCACCCACCTGTAACAATTAGATCAAGTTGCTCAGGGCCCCATCCAGCTTGGCCTTGAACACTTCCAGGGGTGGGGTATCCACAACCTCTATGGGAAAATGAAAGGATAATAACTACTTTTGTCTTCAAATATTATAAATAGACTATCTGGTGTTATAATTAGTGAATTACCTACATCATGATTCTCCAAAGAATTCAGTCACTATTTATAGAGAATTTGGTCATTCCATTAAGGTCATCTGACGTATAAATTAAATGAAGCACACAGGTAATAGTACATTCAGTAACTGTATGTTATAGTTTGTTCTCAACATATTTATAAAATATAGTAATAACCTGACTGTCAGATTATTTTGCATGTTAATAAAAAAGTAATTGAGAGCTATCTGTGATTGAATGCAATTAGTATTATCAAGAAACTATTAACATCATTAAGAATGCTATTTTTCTACTATGAAGCCATGATTTCTATTCTATTACAATAGAATACAAGTAGAATTACAAGCCTGGAAGATATTTTATTCAAAGTAATTACACATATATTAATACATATCTTCTCCTTTTAGGGACAATTTAAGTCCAAGAGACCCCAAATTCAAATTATGTGAAAAAAAATATTGCTAATTTCAATCACTTTATAGGTATTCTGCACTGCCCAGAAAGTATTAACTGGGTGAGATCTTAAAATTGTACAATGATTTCCAGGAAAGACTTTTGCGCTCCAGGACACTTCACACTTGTTCCATTAGTGATCAATTTAATGTCCAGAAGAAGGTGACTGTTATTTATGCCTTTACCTAGCCTGTAACTATTGTTATTATAACCAAAATCAAAGTTTAATTCATGGTCTAATAATACTTAAAGGGTACAAACAAATAGGAGCCCACTGTAGTCTTTCATGTCACAGACATGCAAAGTCATGCAAAAATGAGCTCCTTTTTCATAAGTGTGAGCAAGACTTTTTCTGACTGGAAATAAGGAAAGGAATTATAAGCCATGAAGTTGTATGGAGAGAATTAGAAAAATAAAGCTGGCTAAGGAAGAGAAAGTCTGAAAACCAGAGAGGTAAAAGAAAAGCAATGATAAAAACAGCTATCAGTAAGTTTCTAAGTGGGTTCAGGATATGGGAGATATAACCAGGATTGGCTGCAGTGGAAGAAAGCAAAGTAGTGGAAAGTGAATGGGGCTGAGGAGGGAGAAAAAAAGAAGATTAACCATGATACTGCAAACAAGATGAACACTGAATAAAGTGGAGGACGAAAATTCATGGAAGGATTATCTCCTTCATGTTCTAAAAAAAATCAGCCTTTTCTTATGAACTTTTTGAGAATGTATGGGTGGAGATATATATATATATATATATGTATATATATGTGTATGTGTGTGTGTGAGAGAGAGAGATTTCAGGAAGGCTAAGATATACTGTATGTTAAATTAGGCCTGAAAGCATATTTTTGGTCAATCTCAACCTGAGCTTCTTAAAAATAAATAACTTGCTGAAAAGTATTTTCCCAGACCTGCTGAGACTAGGAGAGTATAGGTTTAAAAATCTCTAGCAGTTAATCAGAGGAAACAATCTCTGGTATAGTTGGCAGTATATGGTAAAAAGAAGCAGAACTTTTTTATGATTTGATCCTTATCTGGACACCTTGATCTAGATTTTATAGAATAGTATACCCCAGACTTCATGTGAAATTTTAACTCATAATGTTCTGAGGAGAGGAAAAAAAAAAAAAAAGAGGAAAAAAATAAAAAATTTACCAGATTATTTACTTCTCTCAGAATGTTCAGTCCTGCATGTGGCTCCTGACAATTTCTTTCACCAAAAATCTGTCCTGCCTAATTGTAGGCTCTACTGGGCTCTGTGCTAACACAAACTAATATACAAAGGTCTTATTCCCAGGAATTTCTAGTCACCACCTTTATTAATATAACTAACAACAATAGTTCCATGAAAAGAACTAGTCTCTCTCTCTCTCTCTCTGAGAAATGGTACTTTGCTTCTCTCACTGTAATGGATGTATTTTGCCTTCATTTTTAGGCTCCAGATATGAAGTTTTATCCATTTAGATTTTAAAGCAGAAAGAAATATTAGAATATGCAAAAAAAGGTAAACCCTGGCCCCTGGTTCTTTAAGAATTGCCAACCTTTGTAAAAGAATATTACCCAAAAGAGAAAATCCCATCACTATTCTTTGTATTTTCTTGAAATAAATAGCTAGAAATTTTAACTGACTTGTGAGATGTTAAAATAAGTCAGGAGACTAAGTAATTCAGCATGTAGCTAATTTAATTAAAGTACACAAATTACACAGTACAGCAATCAAAATAATATAAAGTAAAAAAAATCTTCGATTTATGTATATGCACATATCAAATCACAAAACCTCAGTGGGGGAACACAAAAGCATATCACATAGTGGACTTTTTCCCATTCCAATTTTAGCTTACAGTGATGAGCAATTTCAGTATTACAGCTAAAATATATATATAAAATTTGGGGAAAAAAAATTCACTCATTAAAGATGGTTTTTAATATATCTTAAAGCCTGCAGAGGAATCAATTCCCTCCCTTCTCCTTCCTTTCATCCTTCTGGATGAAACTAAACAGCAAGCTTCAAAACACAAAGATTTAAAATAAAGAGACTTTGTGAAACCCAGCAATATAATCTTAAGTACAAGAATTGGAATTACAAGACAGAAAATAATCAATTAAATATTTAATAACCATTCAATAAATGATGGTTATCATCAGAGTTCTGATCTAGTTTTTTTTCTTAATAACAGAAAAATAAATCAAAGGAAGTCAGACACAAAAATCTGGCAGGGTTGTTTTGGGAGGTTTATTATGTTTTTTTCATTAAGTATTATTTCCCTTAATTTAATCAATTCATTCTACTAATGAAGTACACAGAACACAGTATACTAAGGTCAGGCCATTCTCTGTTCAGTTTTTGGTATGGAGCACATGAGAACTCACTTCTTCCATCAGAATTATCCATCTAGATGAGAAGGCAAGAGTAAGGAAGCCTTTGTGGTGAGGTGCCTCACCAAATCCCTTTTTTGGCAGACAGGTGTAAGTGAGACTGTGCAGCTGCTTCAAGCTCAGAACAGATCCCCTTATTCTGCATGGAATTTCCCAGCAGCTTCCACATCCTTATCAGTACTCACCCTCAGACTTAAACCCTTCAGCCAGGGGATGACAGATTCTAAAAACACAGAGATTATATATTGTCATACAAGCAATGACCCTGTGACAAGCTATGGAATGTTCTGGGATGCAGTTTGAAGGATAGATGGGAGCTGGTCAGTGAAATGTTATTCTGATTTCTTGGCGGGGGAGGGTTTGATGGGGGGTTTTGTCCTGTCTGTTCTTTAACTTAGCCTCACCATCATGTGCCTGGCAAAAGCACATGTTCTACACTTGAACTGCGGAGTGGCCCTTACTGGTGCCAGCTATTACTGTGTGCTCTGAGCAGTTCATCTCTAACCATCCTGATAGCCAGCAGATAAGTAGCTAAGGTGCTACTCCATTTGTGCCCTCGTGCAGAATTTTTTCCATGCAGAGTGAGAATAGGATGAAGAAAAGATGTAGACGTGGAACAAGAGTTGCAATCATATGATCACCCTGGGAGCAAGTCCTCTTAGAAAAGTGAGAACCAATTTTCGACATATTGGTTTGAAGAAAGTCTCACTATACCATTTCTTTTTTAATTTGATGTTACAGCTAAATTGTCATCTCTCCTGAGTTTTTCAGAACTTAGACTGAAACAGAATTCTATCACTGCCTAGCTAGACCATGACTACGTATTTTGCTCCAGCCTAATACATATTTATCCTGTCAAATCTCCTGACTACACATAGAATTTTAAATTGGTTACAAGATAAGTTAGAATATTTTTTTGCAAAATCATGTTTTATTTAATGCATTTACTACATAGTATTTTAGATAGATATTATATCTATTTACATTATATTCTTCTTTTCCTCATTTACAGTTTGGAATATTTATTTTCATTCAGAAAAGGTGCTATTCATTAAATAAGAGAAGAAAGGTTGAACTGCTCTTATTTAGCAGAGAATGAAAACTACTACACATCAATAACAAGCTTGTGTTGTGCCTCTGGAGAACTTTGAGGTCATTAGAATTTTTACCTGTCACCAAGAAAAATGACAGATCAGAAATAGCTAAGTACAGCAGTTAAGACTAAAAGTGACTTCACAAATTACAAGGCAGTAAAATTCCTTTTTTTTTACAAATAACTCCTAAAATCCATTGCAGCTATTTAAATCCCTACACATTTTGCAATGTCTTTTGAGTTTGAGGTTTTTTCTTCCCTCTGTGAAAAGACATTTGAGTGTTCTATATGATATAAAAGTTTTAGAGTGAAAACAATAACTGACACTACCGTAAGACTTTAATCTCAAGATTCTGTATTTTTAGTGGGTTTGGATTCAAGCCAGCAGGAAAAATATTTCAAAAATCGATACTTATACAACATAAACAAAAGTTATTACACTGATCATTTAAAAGTTTCACAAATTTACGATCATAGCTCTCTTTGCAAGATAGCTATTAAAAATAGCACTTTAATTACTTTTTTCCTTGTGAATGAATTTTGCTGAGTTTATTTACTATTTCATAATTATACAATGACAAAGTAGTTGTGTTTCTTTTTATAGATGTGTACTTTAGTTTCAAGGATGTACAGATTATCTTTTTTAGAGTGAGAAGCAAGCACTGAGATATGGACAGTGGCAGAAGAGATGACATCTCTGTACAGACTCTTTCCAGGAAACTTTGTTTTCTGAGTCATATTATATAAATAGTAATAAGGGTACATGGAAATGAGACATTAAACATTTTCATATCATTATTTGAAATTAATATAATGCAGATATTCAGAGAAAACTACTTAACTGCTGGTGAAGATACAGAAGACATAACAGAAATCTTCAGTTTCTTATACTCTGACTTCTGTGTGTTAAGTAAAGAACAAGTTGAAGCTCTCTATTAAAAAGCCATAATTTTTGTCATCAAATTTCAATCATACTTCTTTCCCTTATATACTAGAAGCAGTAGTCTTAAAACTGTATTAATTTCTTTCCCCAGCTGGTCACCTGAAGTGTGAAGGGCTCAGTTTGGAAAATTGAAAGGCATCCAAGGACAAGAGTTTATTTTATTATATTGTAGCTTAAAACTCCTGCATAAATGTGTGCCAGTTGACACAGGAAATGCATTATCTATTTTCCACTCTAATATGGCAAGCTCCTATTGGAAGGGTTATTTCTCACAGGTAGTCATAGTTTGTACACTGGTGTTTTGATCAAAGGCAGAGATTAGGGAATTGCTGATTCCACACAGCAGCAGAAGACAGACCCTGCCCTTCTTGCTGCCCATGTAGTACTTACAGAATCACTAAAAGGGCATAAAACATCACACTTTCTTGTAATATGCAGTACTATCTGCTTCCTAGTTTTATGGTGCATCAAGATCTGATGAAGTGACTTCAGTCTATTTCTACCATGCATTGAAGAAAAAAAAACTATGAGCAAAAGTACTAGAAGGCTGAAAATCTGGATATGTATGAATAAACAACTGATGTCTAAAATGAAAACTTCTGTTTATTGATCACAAGCTTCTTTCTGAGACTGTAATAACTATAGCAGGAATGAAACAATGAACCATTTGGACTAATGTTAATATTCAAGACTGTTAACGACTGGATAGCTAACAAAACAATATTTCTATATTGAAACCAGTTGGGTTTTATTTGGTTGGTTTCTTTAACCAGCATTGTTCAAATTCCACTAAATCACTTGGGAAACCTGTCCCACTGACCTGACCAATATTCCTGATGAAACCTCTCATATCTGGAAATGTCCCATATAACTGAGATGGAGCCAGAGCTGGCCGACTCATCCCCTAGAGTTAGTATAATCTTAGCAGTAAAGCAAAAGTGCAATACAACAATCCCTCTAGCTCTACTGAAACTCATTACCATGTTTCTCTTGTCTGAAAAGGCATCTAACCATGGCCTGCAAATTATGGGCTTCCAAATAACACCTTTACAGACTATAAAGGTCTATAAAATTTCTACATAATCCTGACTTTTGAGTTTCAAGCATTAATATGCTGTTTTAATCTAAAACATGTCAGCTAAAACATTAAAGATAAAAGCCATTGAAGAAAAAAGAATGAGGAAATATCTTACACAAGGGTGTCCTAGTGGTTAGTGCTAGGAGAAAAATACTGTGGGATGCATTACCATTTACTTAAACTAATGTCTGCATAGATTGTTATTTAAAATTGAAGATTCTTTTTTACATACTTTTCTAAAAGCATTAGTGATTCCATACATTATGCATTACAGGAAGAACATTAAGGTCACTTAAAATGAATTTGAAGCAGCTGCAAAATTGAAACAATCTTGGTATAACTCAACAGATAACTGGTTTATATTTTAATATTCTGGGAGAAGTAATCAGCAATTGTTTATTTGCAATATATTCCACTCCCCTCAGAATCTCAGTATAGCATACATTTTGCTTAAAACTTCAGTGGAGTCAGAATAAGGTGAATTGATCAAGTAGGAACTCTATATCCTTTAATAACTCCAGGTGGGAACTAAAGGCTGCTTCTCTCAGACTGAATGCACACCACAGAGGCAACCTTTCAGTACAGGAGAAAGAGGAAGGAAATTCAGCCAAAGTGTCCTCTCCATTAGAATGCCCAAGGAAAGGATATTTTGTATTGGCTACAGAAGCTGTATAAGAACTGGGAGAGTAGTAATTCGTTCTGTAAGTCAACACTCCTCTGTGCTTGCAAGCCAGCAACCTATTCACCTTTAAAGGCAGTCAGTATGCATTTAATGCTTTATAAATAAGCAGAGTAATAATGTTAATGTACAAGATAAAGGGTACTACAGATTGGACTGAATATCCCGGTTCTCACTACTTGACACATATCCCTGACTTTACATCCTATTCAATGATACATAAAAGATAATTACTTCAGTCTGGAGCATTTGTAAGTGCTGATCATGCTCCCTATTCTCCACATTTAACCTCCTTCACTTCAAGCTAAGCACACTGTTTCAGCTGTATTTATGTACTAAATGCAGGGGGGTTAATAGTGAAAAATGGTTGCATCATGCATAAGAGTGACTAGCCCAACATGAACATAAAAATTCAGGCTATACTCACAAAACTGTGGGTCTGTTGCTTCAGTTATCAGTTGGTAGCAACCATTTTATCCAATCATCTCCTTTCATAAAGCAGTGACTAGTTCAAGTAATTTCTCTAGTGAGTGACTTGAATTTTAATATTTAACAAAAAATAAATTGAAGATTACTGCAGCTAACAAAAAAAAATATAGCTACCATCACAATCTATAAACATAGCAACAACATAGTTCTAAGAAATACTAATTTTTTGCAATTTAAAATGATTTTTTTAAAAAAATGTGGATTCTATTAATTTGTTGCCTGCGCAATGAATTACTTAGTATACTCAAATTATCCACAAATTAAAACATGTTGATTCAAGTTTTATCATGAATACATACACACAGACAGCATTAAACATCATGACTTAAGCTGTTCTAATCCAGACATAAAATATATAAAATGCTGTCTGCTGAAGAGGCATCAATGTGTGTCATCTCTGATGGCACAATAATTATTAAGCCACTTAACTCATCAATATGCCTGACAAGAGATTACTATAGACAGGGTCACTGTAGACATGTCATGACATTTTCTATAATTTTTCTGGTTTAGAAATTCACAGCTATTTTCTACAAAAGGGGTAAATACTTGCAAAGCTTATTTAGAATCCTTCACCCTTCTAGTGTTTCCCATAAGCCTTCTCTGACATTTGACCTACCTCTCACAGGTCAGGACATTTTATCTGAGTTGGGAATAATTAAAACTGACAGCAGCTCATAGCTTTTTTTTCCCTAGTCTTAGTTATAGAGAAAGAAGAACAGAGACAACAGATTAGAGGATTGTTCAGCAATCCAATTTGTGGCCCATTAGAGTCTTGAACAATCTTTTATTCTTGCTGGATGGGCTCATTTATAAGTTTATCTCATGGAAAGTTTGGTCACAAGGAAAAGCATGTGACAAGAAACTTGATAAACAATTCTTAAAGAATTAGAGTCAGAAATCACTTCAATGGAATCTGATGCATCAGAGCACTCAGCAAGGAATAATGCTGTTACTTTTGCAAGTAGGCATTTTCTTAAACACTACTAAAAAAGACATTGAACTCTTTAGAAGACTTTCACTATACCTGTTTTCTTCACAAGGGGTTTGTCTCATCCTCAGATGGACCCTGTCACTGCTAATTTAAAAATTGTAGTAGATGCAAGATGTTTCATTGTCCAATTACCTTTATAGATAGAGTTTAGCATTAGGATTAAATATGGCCCACAATAAAGTAAATTCATAAGGCTTAGGCATTAAATTAGAAAAATTGGCTGTAACAATTTCACAGTAGTTCTTTAATCCTGGATAAGTTTCTTCTTTCCTGGGAGAAACTTTTTTTAGCTATTTCTTATTTAGATACCTATATTTGTCTTTAGAAATAGCAGTTAACATTTTAGTAGTTCAGAATCTTTTAACCCTTGATGGTTTTCTTCTAATAGAATTCCTCCATCATTAGATGAGGAATTTAAACAGGATCATCCACCTCTCAACAGCTATCCTGCACAATTCCTAAATACTTTGTTTCCTTGAAGAGGAAACTTTCTGCAGCCTATTTTAGAAGATTCTGTTTAAACCATACAAATGTGTAGCCACGAGGGCCTCTTCAGCAGCATCCTGCAGCCTCTCACAAAACTGGTGCAGTAGCTCTCTTCCAAACTCAGTTTTAGTAACACCTAAGTATCCCACTCTGCCTAGAGAGAAATCAGGTTCCAGTCTTTCACAAACTTCCTGCAAAGAGAGAAGCCCTACTGTCTGGCAAAACTGCCACTGCTTCTGTCCTATGATTTAAAATTAATAAATAAAAACTTGTTTTTCTTAAGAAGATCATACTGTAGGAAAATGACCTGAAAGTGTGAACATTTTTTATTACAGGTATTATCAGGCAAGAGTCTACGTCTCTGTTACTCTTAAATATATAAGAATTCTCATATATTCTTAAAATACTTAAATTCTCACATATTCTTAAATATATAAGAAAAGCTGTGCTTTGTCCCATTAACACTGTTGCCAGCCTGTTATCAGGGCACACTGGCAACAATAACTGTTGAGAAGAGCACAGACAGTTACGACAAACTTCATTACAACCATGTCTTCGGTCTGAAGCCTGGATTTCCCCTGCTGTGGCAGTACTGCACATGCACCTGTGTCTTCCATTTCCTTGCACCCACTCCATGTGTGTGCAGGTTTTATGCAGCTTTTCCTGCTCTGGCATTCACTCACAGTCCAGACAAAGTGGGTAAGAGTTTGGCTTCATCAACACAATCACCAGTCACTGAAGAAAAGAATTTTGAGCTTGTGTGCAGAGATAGCTGGGTTTGCATCCCATTGTCAAGTTAAAAACTCAGACTTACAGCCTTAGTTGAGAAAGTGGCAGAGGTAGGTTTTGTTTTGGTTTTCAGTTATTACTCTTTTTTTCTCTAGGTAAAAACCAAGTTAACCGTGTGGCTGTTTTAAAGGTCCCCATTTAAGCATTAAAATTATTAATTCCAACCACAAATAATGAATAAAATGACCCCATTTATTGGAGACAACAGGGATTTTAACTGAGCATCTCACTTCAGGTAGCTACACAATTACTGGCAAATGGCATAGGGCAACTAGAATACAAATATTTTGAAATGTTTTTCTTAGAAGGGGGAAATTATTTAGCTATGGTGTGAATTAAACAAAAGCAGATCAAATTGCATTATGCAGTAGAAATAACATTTTCAATTACTGTTCCACTATTATTCTGTAAAATCCCACCATTCATGGGTACAACTCTTTGTGTCTAAATTGTATAGAATAAAATACATAATAACATTGCAAGACAGGTCTAAATAGAAAAGAAATTTCAGTTTGACATTAAGATAGTTTCTTATCATTGTAACAATGCTAAGATCATTAAAAATGTTCTCAACACTGATTGCTGAATTATTTTTAATATCTGAGCTATGGTTTTAATTGTAAGTGCAGTTTTATATTGCTTAATACATTTACTATGTCATTTCACCATAGCCCTCATTGAATCTGATTAACAAGATATGTGATCAGGTATTAAAAGGGAAAATATTCTCTAAATCACAGCAAAAGAACTGTGACTGAAGTTCTGATGAAGGAGCATAAGGAAAGAAACACATCACAAAACCAGAACAATTCATAAGTCTGTAGTGCATTTTCTATTTATTGAATTTTACTCTTTCATACTGTTAAGCAAATGTAGGTAACACTATACTTATTTTCCATGTGTTCTGTTTGGGGGAAGGTTTGCTATCACTGCTAGCACAGTAGGACATGAATACCTTAGTAATTTTAGAAGAAACTCATATTTCTTTCTGTCCCTCACCAGATGATAAATTACTTGGCTTTTTTTATCTGCTGTATGACTGGAGCAGGTTTTTGTTGTTGTTGTTGTTGTTGTTTTGTTTTAGTTTGGTTTTTTTTAGTACTGAAGTTTTTGTTGCTCTGATAAAGCATAGAAATGAATTCAATGCTGGAATTCAGCATGATCTACATATTCTGGGTAGCAGCCAGTGAGGCTGGTAATTCCCTTCTCCAGGCAAAGGCAGGTGTTGATGATGATCACACTCAAGACAGGTGTGCTAGCTTAGGAAGCTGAAGTTGTTTCCATGGAGACCTTTGGAAATCACAGTTAAAGCTTTAAACGTGGGCATATTGCATGCAGAGTAAAACCAAGGGAGCCATCTAAGCTGGGCAGTAGGGACAGCTAAGAACACTTGGGCAAGTTCTTAGGCTCCTCTCTTGGCACACTTAGGTAGTGAACTGTGCCAGAAAGAGGCTTCTAACTCCTCTGAGGATTCACAGCTGTGCATCCTCCTTCAGAAGCTGATAACAAGGGTGTTTCAGGCATTCTCTACAGCAATGCTGCCCTCTCCCCTTCTCAGATGCCAGCATAGAGAGCAATCATAGCACATGTACAAGGCACAGGTTCCCTTGCCAGAACACAGATTTAAAGCAGGACTCACCCCTCCATAAGTACTGTGTTAATACCTTGGGGCTTTTTCAGGTTCTTCTTGTGAATCTGCTCTTTCTTATAGAAATTGAGGTTTCTATAAGAAAACTGAATCCTAGAGGACTGTTTATACCACCAAGCTAGATTTACTTTTCCTTCCTCAAACCCACGAAAGCCCAGGAGAACTTTGGAATTCTGAATCCAATTCCTGGCTATTCAGTCACCAAACATTTTAGTAACTTACCAATTTCTACCTCAACAGTGCTTAAAATTTTAATTCCTCCTGTTAGGAGGCAGAAACTGTTGCTCTAATGAGCTGGAAACCTTCATATTTCCAGTCTGTGTTTATTCCTGTCTGCTATTTACACTCAGTTGTTCATGTGTCAATAGTGTCTCATTCACTGCCCAGCATATTTATATTTGGCCACCCTATGCCTTCTTAGTCCCTGTTCTGTTAGGTCAAACAATGTTGTCTTTCAGGTGAACAGAAGTGGAGTTAAAACAAATGGAATTTTTTCCTCTTCCTCCTTTACTAAAAGCAAAGTAATAATTCCCTTTCTTTTTCGTGTTCCCACAGCTCCCCCTCCCGTTGCCATTTATTCAGGCCCTTGGGAAAAGGCAGTAGGACCTGAAGCACTTCTTTCCCCTGCCACAGTATAGGAGGCAGTGTGAAATGCAATCTGTCAGTTTGTGGTGAGTTTAATTATGCTAAAATTCAATTAGGCTCATAGGCAGTTGAGGAGCAATGACACCAGGCCAAATCCATCCCTTTTGTTCATCTGTGAAACCACCAGGTCAAATTGTTTTCCCATATATGCAAATATGACTCTGTGTGAGAGTTTGCATTGGTAGGAGAGCAGACTCACCCTCTGACCCAGTTATGTAGGCTCTCACACCTCTTGCAATTATCTCACATCTGTTCAAAAGAGAACTGACCTATGTGTGGGTGAAGGTCTCTGCCAGCTGATGTATTCCCCCAGGATGAATGTCACGTCATCTCATCCATCTCATGTCACACTGGTGTGAGACACAGGTGCAGGGATGCTTTTATTGTAAGGGCTGGTGAGCACTGTGTTCTTTCAATTTAGCCTTTACTGCAAAGCCTAAAAATTCCAAGAAGTGGTAAAATGTGTTGATGGTTTCAATATTTAATGCCACAATTTTCAAAACCAGGTAGGTTTTCGAGTACAAGTAGCAAGAACTAGAAGGAAAAAACAAATTTGAAAAATCTGAAGCTAATGGTTATTTTAAATGTTATGTTTTTAAATGCTGCAAATGTACATTTTTTAAGTATTTTTTATGTATTTTTAATGTAAGCCTCCAATCCTTAAAAGGGGGATCTTGTACCATAAGAAAATACAGTCATTTCATAACCTGTGAGTTTTGTTCTTTTTACATGCAGATCCTTATCCCAGTTTCCCATCTCTTAGGTGCTCTAGAAACAATTTGTATTACTACATATAAGAAACTGTAAGGATGCAATTGCATTACCCATCTATCAACTTGAAAGTTCAAACCTAATTTATTAATAGATAAATCATTTTAGAATCCTGATGTGCTACAGACCAAAAAAAACAGGGAGAGAAAGGAACTGAATACAAAAGAGTCCAACTTATGTACACATCTCCTCAGACTAACAAACCTCCATCAGCCTTCAGTTCTAAAACTGAGAGCACTTCCTTGTTGCAATATGTCTGGAACCATACTTTATTTGTTTATTTCTTACAAGTTGTAGAGAATACCAGGACAACTAGCATCCAATTCAATAACAAAGATATTAGAATCCCTATCATTCTGCCTTTTGTAAATACCAGCAGCCTGGACTATCAGTTAAATGACGTGCATCCCTAGACACATTACTGTACCATTTCTCTGCTTTGGGTGCTACATGCTTTTTCAAAAATGCCATTCCGATGAGCAAAAATTGTTTATTCAAATCAATAACACATATATGACAATGAGCCAGTGATCAGGAATAAAACTTTCAACATTTTCCACTCTTATAGTTTAACTTCCTCATCCCCATTCCACAGATGCATTCTGCATCCTACAAATGCCAACAATTGTCACATCATCAGACATTGAAGCATCTACACCAAACTGTCCAGCACAATGGCTGGCCCATATTTCTCTTCATTATTTTCTAGGTACTCATAAATTTTTTTATGTTTCAACAACACATTTCCTCTAGCCTGCCCCACGTATCTTTTTTAGTTTGCACGGTTGGCCAGCAGTGTGCATGATAAATATGATGGATCAGCTGCTTCAGTGGACGAGGAAATGGGCTACTGATGTTAAATACCTGAACTTCTATAAGGCCTTTGACAGGTCCCCACAATATCCTTCTCTCTCAATGGAGAGAGCTGGATTTGATGCATGGATTGTTTGGTGGATGAGGAATTGATTGGACACCAAGAGGATAGTGACATCAGTGACAAGAGGTGTCCCTCAGGAATCTGTGTTGGAACTGGTGTTAATATCTTCATTAATAACATTAACAAAGGGATCAAATGTGCCCTCAGCGAATTTGCATGACACCAAGCTGAGTGGTGACAAACCTGAAGGATGGGATACCATCCAGATAGACGAGGACAAGCTTGAGAAGTGGCCCATGGGAATCTCACGAAGTTTAACAAGACCCGGGTTGGGGAAACCCCTAGTATCTGTCTGAGGCTGGGAGATGAACAGATTGAAAGCAGCTCTGCTGAGAAGGATTTGGGGGTGCTGATGGGTGAGAGGCTGGACATGACTCAATCACGTGTCCTTGCAGCCCAGAAAGCCAAACATGTCCTGGGCTGCATCAAAAGTATCAGGGGCCAGCAGGGTGAGGGAGGGAATTCTGTCCCTCTGCTCTGCCCTGGTGAGACCCCAAACGGATACACCAGGTCTGGGGTCCTCAGGAAAAACAGGGATTACACACCAGGAGTGGGATTCATCTCATCTAGAAGCAGAGACCCTACTAAGAAATCATTCCATTCAGGTTTCCAAGGTCCTGTAGTAATTAAGTCAAGAGGGACTGGACTGACACCATCAACATATTAAAAACATTTCATGCCTTCTTTGCATGCTCTGACTCCTTTTCTCATTAGCTGCTTTCCCCAGCACTGACTCCTTTTCTTACAGGCAGCTCCACACAGCACTGACTCCTTCTCTCCTCTCTGCAAGTTTCCTTCCACATGACTGGCAAGCCCCAAGCTGTCCCTTACCCAGCTGCCTAGTCCTGTCTGTCCCTCACACAGCATCTTCTTACCTTATCTGTCCCTTGCATGACTGCATGTCCCTTACCTCCTCACAGCACAGCCAACAGACTTTGGGTCTCAAACTGCAACTATAACTTGTGGCCAGCTAGCCCACTCTCCTACACCCCCCATCCTCACTGGGCAGGCAAGGCTGTCTCTACTTCTTGGCAATCATTACAACTGTAATTCACTGAGGAAAATTGCCTTCTGCACTATCCTTACAATCTTTCTTCCCACAAGGTCCTGCATACAGTCAAGAGGGGGAGGCAGGACCATCCATCAAACCATTCAACCCAGATGTCTAATTGCTTTTGGTGGACAGCATCTGTGTCCAGTGCCTATAAGAGACAACTGCCCTAGGGAAGGTGCACATGGGATATCAAGATATAAATTCTATGCTACGGCAGAATTTTCCTCAAGGCATTGTGAGTCCATTGTAACTGACTCCTGTTAGTTAGAAATCAGTGGAGCATCACAAAGACTTACTGTGTATTTGACTAAAAATAAAGCAGAAGTTATAAAATTGTAACAGCAAACATTGCTAAGTGTTGCTCCAGTACTTGTATATTGTTTCAATGAAATCCTTGCTTTACTTGGAAATGCATTTAATGCATTCTATTGTGGAAAAACCAATCACAGAAACGTAAAAGACACTAGATGCATGGTGCAGAAATGCAGACTTCAGAATTTATTCTTTTTCCATTTAAAGTAGTTAATACACATATCATAGACGAAAGACACACACTGCCAACCTTCCAGATGTTCTTGGTTTCCTTTGTGGCTTATACTCTTTGCAAAAAAAGACTTCTTGTTCAAGAAAAACCTTTGACAAATCTTCACTGTTTGGAGGGCATCACCCCTAATGGATACTAAGTACAAATGAATAAATTAATCTCCTTCAAAAATAAATAGAGCTTGCAAGTAGGAATTATAAATCTAAATGTTAAAATATGGAAAGTTTTTTGTGGTCACAGGGCAATGCTTCTAGATTAAGGTCTGACTTATTAAATCACCATCAAAGTTTAATATTTCAGGCTTATCATTTGTCAATAAAGAGAAAGTAATATTTTACTTCTCAGGTTAAGTAGAATGAAGCTGAACTAATACTAATTGCTTGTTCTGTCAAAAAGTTTTTGCAAAGAGAAAGAAAAAAAATGTAAAATTTATAAAAAGACCTTATGACAATTATCTGACACTAATTATGCGTCCAGTCTCTAAAAAATAGTAGGTTAATGATGGTAATGTATATGACAAAAAAATCCTCCTCCGTGTACATTCTGAGAACCTTCTAACTCCAGCTTCCACCTCAACATGGCAGAATGTCATATTGCAAATGCCCAGGGAACAGCTGTGTGAGGCAGGGGAGGAAGCAGTTTTCAACCTGGTTAAAGCCATTTAACTTGGTTCCATTTCAAGCAAAATTTGGACAGCCAAAAGGAAAGATTTGTTCCGAAGTGCCAAGAAACCTGACAGTCCCATCAGAGGAGCAGCATATAAATTCCAGCAGCATTTCTATGATTTCAGATTATTTGCACTGCCAGACTAAGAAACTGCTAATTTAAAACTGTCGCCGCTGTCTCAATCCAACATAGGAAGGATTCAGCAGCATCAGAGTTTGGTGGTTCCAAATGTACAAGCAGACATGATGGCCACCAATGCAGCAGCCTGAAGGAGTGGGAAGTAGTTGTTATGTAATCAACAAGAAATAAAAATAAATAGGGGAAGAGAAAAGTGGGGAAATGTTGAAAAATATTTGTATTTTCTCTTTATAGAGTGCCCAAGTGGGAAAAAGCAACTGAAAATCACAAGAGACAAATCACTGGGAACTTTTCTGACAATGATATATGTACAGCTCAGCAATCTGATACTCTCAGAGAAAAGGATATAGGATTGACAAGTGACTGGCAGGAATACCTCTGGAAAACTTGTGGAATAACAGGCATAAAGGAAGGATTTATTAGAGAGTGCTACTTAAAAAATAGGAAGGGTCCAGTATTAAAAATCTTCATCCCAGAATCTGCAGCAAGGTCAGTAATTTTAGAGCATTTTCCAAAATGGGGAACACTTACAGATCCTAGAAAGATTTTTAAGGCCTCCTAAAGTCAGTCTTAATGGACTGTTCTCATCATCTTCTCTGCTTGCCTGCACAGCACAAGCTGTAGCATTCCACCTAATGACAACTTGTAGAATTAAAACATATGTAGCTATTATATCTTCTTTCACACTTGACTTGACGTGCTGTAGGTGTTTGTAAAGCAACACGCAATTAAATGAACAGAAAGTGAAGACACAGTCACTAGCAGAGCCTGTAGTAGCCACAGTGCCAAGACTTCCACCAAACATGGGGAGTTTAGCTGCTGAATTTTTGTGTGACTTTAATGAATATTATAAAAACAATGAAAAGAGGCGCAATGTTTATATAAAGACTCAGTCACAATACACGTGACAGAGTCTTTATACAAAATATAATTTGAAACTCTCTAAAGGAAATAGGATACTCTTTTTGCATTGCAGAGGGATGTTCCTCTCTTACATATACACAGTATTACACATAGGTATGGATCTTCTATCTGTATTCTCTTAAAGATTATTTTCATGAAGAAATGTAAGTACTGTACTCTGTGCCATCTAGGATTTTATATGTGAACATAAGAGAGACTAATCTCTCAGAATCTACCAAGTGAAGCATAAAAAGTAGTTTTCCATGATGACAAGAAAAAATGCATACACTTGGCCTAAAATCAACTGCCTGCTTTTATGCCATGTAATTATTTTATTACTTCAGAATAACATCTTTTACATGCAAAACCCCCCTTTGAGTCACTGTAAATCACATAGTATCAGTCTCCACATCATTCACCCGGGAAATACAACATGTACAGCCAACAGTAGAAGTGGTATTCTGTCCCCATATCCTCTTCAATAGGAAAAAAAAAAAAATTAAAAATCAGGGGTTTCCGTGCTGCAGGTGGTTCTTCTCCCCTTTTATTTTTCATTGTCTTTAACTACTATAAAAAAAACAATGGATTTTCGCACGTTAATACATCTGAATAGATGTTTAAGATCTAAAAGCACAGATGGTATTGGAGACGAGCCAACTTTGAGTCTTATTTTGTAGCATGAAGCTTTTTTGCACAGCTGATCTGCATTCAGAAGGCACCATTGGGCCCAAGAAGCAAGAGACCCAGAGTATTCATGGGCACAGGCAGGCTATTGATGCAAATTACTAAGGATAAAAGAAAATCCATCTGTTATCAAAGAAAAAAAAAATTAAATAAGTCCAAGGATTTGAAAGACTTAGCATTAAGGACTAAGTATTCATACTTTGTGATGGGTTTATAGTAATTGACAGTAGAAAAGACTTCCTTTTAGCATTTACAATGTGGGCTATTTTTTTGAAACTAAAGAAAATGACTTTGCCATA
Source organism: Cichladusa arquata (assembly GCA_026413545.1). Taxonomy (NCBI): domain Eukaryota; kingdom Metazoa; phylum Chordata; class Aves; order Passeriformes; family Muscicapidae; genus Cichladusa; species Cichladusa arquata. Next base: position 94,343,126 of record JAOTQP010001546.1, on the reverse strand, counting down.
AAATTTTCTCATGTAACATATCCTGTCTCATTTCATAATTTCCTATCCTCCACTGAAATGTCTCAATATTAAAATATGATCTACACCATTTCATGTTGTGTCAGGCATTGCTAGTTTTATTATTACCCTTACATTTAATCAAATTGTCAGTAGCTAAATAAATAGCATTTAATC
>JAOTQP010001546.1:94327279-94342017 GCA_026413545.1 Cichladusa arquata | reverse complement strand
GCCTCCAAATCTAGCAAGGATGTTGAGATGCTGGAGTGTGTCCAGAGAAGGGCAACAAGGCTGGTGAAGGGTCTGGAATCCAAGTCCTGTGAGGCGTGGCTAAGAGAGCTGGGGTTGTCTAGCCTGGAGAAAAAGGAAACTCAGGGGTGACCTTATCACACTCTAAAACTACATAAAGGAGTTTGTAGCCAGGTGAGGTCAGTCTCTTCTCCCAGGCAAACAGAGGACAGAGGACACAAAGAGGACACAGTCTTAAGCTGCACTAGGGGAGGTTTAGGTTGGAAATTAGGAATTTCTTCACAGAAGGGGTGGTTGGGCAGTGGAATGGGCTGCCCAGGGAGGTGGTGTAGTCATCGTCCCTGGAGGTGTTTAAGAAGACTGGATGTGGCACTCAGTGCCATGGTCTAATTGACAAGGTAGGCCATAGGTTGGACTTGATGATCTCGAAGGTCTTTTTAACCTTGTTGGTTGTATGATACTGTGATCTTTAATTTGAGCATTTTGCACTCCTCTTCCAAGCAGTTAATGTCCAATATGGTGCCTCAATGCCAGATTTCTGGAGGTCCTACATCATCTAATATCATTTTTTTTAAGCACTAACTTATGAACAAGTAAATATACCTCATTGCATAGAGAAATGCGTTCCTTATCAGTGTGCTAAATACTGAAGCAATTAGAAATTTATGTGGGCCTAGAAACCAAACTTCATCTCTGATTTTTTTTCAAATTAATCTGGTTTGCACATCTAAATACACAGGATGTTTGTGAAAAAAAGAGCAAGGAGTGACAATTTTTGATCACCATTCAGACATCTCCAATTTTATAAAGTATTATTACAAAGCTACTAAAAAAACCTCTGCTATAATTCATCTCATGGATCTAATTACTTGTTTCTCCACATTGAGTCCAAAATTTTGAGTCTTTCTCTGTCATCATGTGTTATCATTGTTACTTTGATCTAAGAAATAGCTGACTAATATCTCTTTGCAGTTCACCAACTCTCTACTGACTCGTAAATGTTAATTAAATGCATTTTAGCCTCACCTGAATTTTTCGTCTTCCCTATCAATATCATTTTTTCTAGTCTAGAATAATTTAATTTTAGAAGAAATTTTCACATGTAATGCTTTCATACAAAAAGTAATTCATTGCATTTCAGTGATATTTAAGAAATGTGCTACAAATCATCTGTAGCTAGCTTATATTTGCTTAAATAACCATATGTCAAATCATTCATTTTTATCTCAACTTCATAAATTTGGAATAATAAAGCAGTTGAAATGTATGTTCCTGTATCAACTGTACACCAAATAACTTGTAGATCAAATGTACAAAGACAAGGGAATTCAAAGGATATATTTATTATGTCACTGCAGATCACTTAATAATGCAGATGTCTAATTTTGTAATTAGATTTAGCATTCAGATGCCACACACGATTAACTTAATTACAAAATGAATTTAAAAATCAATCTTGCAAAAAGTAAACTTTTACTATGGGGTAGCTCAATAAATTTTTCAAATGTTGCAGACAGAGATATTAAGTATTAAGATACCACTAAATGCAAATTAATGGCAAAATAATTTTTATGCATGCTTCTTCTTAACAGAAACATACTCATACATCAAATTTATAGTCCATTACTTTGTCTAGTGGATAGCAGTAATAATGAAGAGAATACAGAATTCTAATTATATCTGGAATAGGATATAAAGAAAAGCAAACAATTTTGTACCAAACGTAGTCTTCTCTAAAGAAAAGCAAAAATCCCAGTTGGTCAAGAAAATGTTCCATATTTTTGTGATAATGACCTAGAGACTATGCACGGTGATTCTGATTAAAACATGAAAGAGCTATTTCAAGTTGTGTAATGGAGTCATAAATTGAAATCATAATTTGTCTAAACTTCAATAATCATTGAGAAAGCAATAGGATAAGTTGACAAATTTCCCAGCAGTATTTCAAAACGACCAGGGAAATCTTCAAACTCCTACCATAATTTGAACCCAACCCATTACAAGAACAGATTGGAAAAATCAAGCATCCACATTTTATTAACAGATACTGAAAAAAAAAAAAAAAAAAAAAAAAAGCTTCAAAACTCTTGAGTGAAAATACACTACACTGAGAGCAAAATCAAGTGACTCCCTACACATACGATGTACCAAATCCAAAACCTGTTAGGAGCTGGAGAGAAAACTCAAACCAGTCTCAGTGCTTTGGATCATGTGTTATCAGGCACATGATAAAAACAACAATTAGAAGACAGTTATTTAAAAATTGTTAGCTTAAAGTAAAAGTGCTGCAGTGAATGGTGCATGGCTACTGCTCCAGTGTGAGCTGCTCAGTACCACCACCTTGGATGAGGCAATCTGAGCTGGCTTCATGAACCCAGCTATTAACACCACAACTGGTTCCTAGATGCTTATCTGACTAGTCAGAGAAACCCATTTTCTCTCTGTCCTTGATCCCAGAAAGGGGTATCCAGCAAAATATCACCAGCTACAAGTGTCTGTAAGGCATTCTTAGTTCTTCTCTTTTCCTGTTTGCTTAAGCTAGGCCCCTAGGAAGTTGTCATCATTCATATGGCCCATAGCTCAAGGTTCAAAGATGCAAAAACCAATTTTTTTGTAATTCATGAACAAAAATCACTAAAATTTTAAGGCGTGATCAAATGAAAAGTGAAGATTCCCCATAATTTTGCTGATGTGAAAGGGAATACCTCAACTGGAAGAAGATTAAGAGAGGTGAATGGCATATTTATGACTTCTTCCAGGTGAATTATACAAAATCTATTTGAAGAAAATTTCATAATCACCAAAATTGTATTTTTGCTGGAAATGGGACTCATGCTAACACTAAATCAGGCCATTTACAGCCTTGTGTTTGGGGCTACCTGCCCTTGAATTTGGCAGAAAATCTCAGCAGTGTGCACTTGCAAATCAGAAAGCCAACTTCATTTTGGACTTCATAAAAAAAGCTGTGATCAGTAGATCAAGGGAGGTGATTTTCCTCTTCCACTCTGCCCTCATGAGATGCCACCTGAAGTACTACATCCAGGTCCAGGAGCAGGTCACAGACGTAGCATCCCTGCAAACTACTGCGAACTGGAGTGTGGAGGAAATAATACTGCTGCTCAGAGTTGTTTACACCCACTTGTGCATGACCCCTAGATAGGGGATATTTTTTTCCCTTCAAAGGTGTAGAAATCATACACTCTACACAAATTTGCAGCAAATTTCAGTCCATTTCAGTCCCCTGGTACAAACAGCCTGTTTAATAATCATGTGTTTGTGTTCCCATTGCAGATGCTTCTTTATTAGATGAGATTGTGTTCATTCTTTATATACTTTACATAACTATTTTTAAAAAATTCTTTGGGTTTTTAAAAAAATGGAATCTAAATAAACCAAGGGTATCCAGACAAGTAATTGCTGCTGACTGAAAATCCCTCAATAATACAATTTCCTCTAAAAGCATCAGCTCATCAAGCTTTAATTAAATTTTACTTTTTGGGAAAATCCACTGACTAGACAAAATTTTCAAAGAATAACTTTGAAATAAAATATTACTGTCATTCTTTTTTGAGGCTACATGATTCATTTCAATCTTCATATTATCCTTAATATATGTTGTATAGTCATTACTGTAGTGCCAATAGAATCAAAATAATATGTTTGAAATCTCTTTTAACCAAATCAAGAAGTAATATTGTCGAACAGCATGCTGTAAGATCACCAAGCTGAGAGGGGTGTTGAGATTGCTGCTTCCCTTTGACTCATAATGCAATTAATTTTTAGGATGTCAGAATTTCTTTCCAAACTTAAATGCCAGCTCCTGACCAGATGGGCTGGTTAGGGAAACAATTTATTCCTGTAGTTTGCTGTCTGATTTTGCTATCTTTGGAGCGTCAGAGCAAAACATTCAGAATAAATGATCAGTAAAGGTCATGCAAAATGAGTTAATGTTTTTAAAAAAATCCACAGTGTTATAACTGAGAATCCACTTCTTCTGTATTGACATCAGTTGCCTGTTTACCTTGAATTCTGTTCATGCACACTCACACTCCCACCAATATTGAGCTGGACACCAACCCACACAAGAAATAAATAAGAGCATAAATAGACCAGCTACCATTAGGTACACTGTAAGAAGTGCTAGATGTGCACATCCGGTAAATTTATTTCAGCATTTAGCTTTTTGCCAAATTTATTAATTAAAACAAAAAACCCCAAAGAAACAAAAACAAACAAAAAACAAAACAAACAAAAAACAAAAATAAACACAGAAAAAAACCCAGAAAGCACAGAAAGACACCTTAAGAGAAAAAAAAGCTTTTTCTGTTGAACATTAACATCTAATATTACTGAGGGCCAGAACCAATGCCCTCTGGTGTGTTAGATGATTTTAATTTGCAGATATATTCATAATAACAAGAAATGCTGATACAGTTAAAATTAAAAAAGGAAAGCCTGTCCCTGCAGCCATGCACCAGCAGTGTCTGTGTGGAGACACCAATATGTCTTGCACCACTCTGCAGGGATGAGATGGAGCTTAAAACCTGCCCAGCTGCATCCAAACCACCATTAAAGTGGTGAAATTAAAGCAAGCTGTGAGTTGCTCACTGCTGTTCTCTTTGCAGCACTTCTGTGAACTGACCAGGTAGAAACAGTCCCTGCTGCTACAGGGAGATGCTTTCTGACAAAGATTTGTGAGGATGCTAAGCCAACTAATTTAAGCCATTCTCCTTTCACCAAAAAATTAGATTAACATTGAAAATGGGCAAATATTTTGTCAATGACTATTTAATGAGTCCATGAGAGGGTATCATCTATTTTAGTCTTATATGCAGATCAGTCCCATCCTAGTACTCCTCCATTTCAACTACTCACAATCTTTTTCTGACCAAAGTTTTTTTCTTGCTAGCACCAAACAGGATTTTTAAATTCCCCAAACTGTAATGCTCCTTCAGTAAGTCAGGTTTGCCATGCTATCTAGCACATCCTATCAGCATGTCAAGCACTAGCTTAAGCTACTGTTTTGGGAAGCAAGTCATAAATTACTTCTTTCTTTTCTTCTCCCACCATTCTGCTGCTCTTGCTTGTTCTCTCACCAGGTACAAATTGTCCCAGTCTTCCAGCTCTGGCTCACTCACCTGTGCTACCTAGTTCCTGCTTACTGTGGTAGAAATTCTACTCCAGGCAGTCCCCAAAACAATGGCTGGATGTTCAGCTGACCCTACTGAATTTAGAGCCCCTGGCAGAAGTCTGGACAGTTCTCAGCAGCTGATACAAAACTGAATAGCTGTCAAAGCAAACTACAAACTTTTTATCAGAAATAATCTTAAAATCATGGCACAGGGATGACCAACACCTGATTTTACAGATCACCATAAAACACTCTTATTTTAGATCTTCCAGATCTAAATCATCTGAACTGGTACCCTTAGCCTCAGTGCCACAAAAACCCAAAAAAAACCCCTCACCTGTCTGTCACTTGAGCTCTCCTAACACAACTGTCCTGAAACCTGAAAATTTGGGATCAGTACTTCATTGAACCATGGTCAAGCTTTCTTATGGAGGTGTAAAATAACACCTTGTGTGAGCATTTGAAGGTAAATGCATTTCCCTAAGGTGATAAATAAGTGTCTTCCTTAGCTTCACATTGTTTAGAGCTTATCCTCCCACTCCCATAATCACACATTTAAGGAAAGTATCCTTAAACTTCAGGTTCTATCATTGATAAGAATATTCCTTGTGTCTCATATTGAAATGATGTCAAATTGCAACCAGGAACAAAAGAGGACACAAGAGAGAACACGAGTAGGTGATGTCTTCATAGCATGAGGTTGAGAAAACATGAGTTCTGGCTCCTAAAGTATTTCAGAAAATTAATACTGAGCCAGACAGGAGCCAAGTCTGGCTTTTACCTGCTAGGAGAATTGGAGTATTCTTCCCAGGAGTAGTGATTAGGGCTTTCTAAATGGAAACAGGATTACAGGATTCAAATCTCTTCAGAGATAAGAGAGATAAGGTTTCCCTTTACCAGTATGAGTGCTATGATTACTTGGCAATGATTGCCACCACACATTCTGAATTGATTCAGATCTGTCAGCACTTGTTGGACAGCTGACACTGACAGCTAAGTTCTGCTAGCAGTTACTGGATCAAATTCCTGGGGGCACTTGGATAAAGAGGTGGCTTGAACTGCAGAAGGGTGTCAGACTCACCTGTCCAGGGCTCATCTGAATATGGATGGTAGCCAAATGGATGTGCTTAGGGAGATTTCAGGTTGGCTGGCAAAACACCTCTCGTGTGTACTAATGAGAAGCCCAGCAGGCCCCCATTAGGCCTCTTCTCTGCAGGGACTAGGGAAGATTCCACATGGCAGCAAAGTATTATCAGCTGACCAACCCTCCGGCCTGGGGAAGATAAACCAGGTGAGACTCAAAGGCAGGACAGTCCCTTTCCTATAGCACTGGGTGCTCTCTATCAGATTCTACACGTCAGCAAATCTCAGCACTTCCCCAGCCATGTCCTTTCCAGGTTTGTACTTCCTTGGCAGCCTAACAACCTGAGTGTGCTTACCAGTCTGGAATGCATCTACCATTCAAACTACCTGTTCAACAGTGTACAACAATTTTCAACCAGAGATGGAAGAGAATGCATCCCATGGCCCAAAAGGACTATTTCATAGCCATTTTCCTTGCCTCATGTACAAATGACCTGGGTACAGACATAAAATCACATTCCCTCTTTCCAAAAAGTCTGGTACTGAGCTTAGATCTGTTCAAGGACAGCATTAACCTTTGCACTGTTATTTACATGAATTTGTCATCTTTTAATTACTGCTGGTTCACCCACAGAAAATGCTGCCCTCTTCCTTTTAAGTAATGGCTGGGTACAGGAATTATTTGTGGGTTACTGAACACATCTCTAGTCATTAGTCTGCCATTCATTTCAGAAGAAGTTGATTACATTAACAAACCAACCATCACAAGAGACTTAGAGATGTAGTAGGCTTTTTTTTTAAAAAAAAATAAAAATCCACACCACAAAATAAAGCAAATGTGAAAACATGCATTCTGCTGGTTTTGTACTGCAGCACTGTCTTAAAGGTTGTCTGAAGAAGAAAAATATTTTCCTTATGTGAAGGCAAAACATCAAGTAATTGTATGTACTTCAATATTCAATATCTGTAAGCAAAAAAAAAAAGGAAAGGAAAGCCGCAGTCACAGTGCAAAGGAACATAGTGAGTGGAATTTGAGATAATTTTATTGATTTGTTTCATACATAACTGTCTTTTTTAGTGCTGTTTAGACTCTTACATACTTACATAGAAATGTAAATGTCTGCAGCAAGTGTTAAGTTCCACTTTACTGTATGGTTTATTCACCAACCTATATCCACATGGAACACACTTATTGATTTCTTATATTAAAGACATAGTTGATATCAACAATTCTGTACCTTAATCTTGGGATCATCTCATTCACCTGTGCAGACTTCTATTCAAGAGCTTCACCTCTATCACACTGGGGTTAACGCAAGAGCTTGTTTTCAACCCCAAATGTCACTAACTCCATTCAGCTGTCTTCATGTTGACATAAATGAAAAACAAGTCCTGTGAAAGCATTAACAAACTGGTACAATAAGTGATAAACTACAGAAATCTGTTCTTTTCTTACAAGTTTCTCCATTCCCCACAATTTCTTCTGAGATGGAGTCAGGTCATTTGAAGCAGATTACATTACATACAGATTACATAGATTACATTTTACCAGATGTCCCTGCTTAAGCACTATCTTTTCAATACATTATGTAAATTGTCATTAGAGTTAATTAATCTATTTGCTGCCAATAGCTTGCTGGTTGGATTTGATGCTTTCTCCATCAGACTCAGTAAAAATCATCTTTACAGATTTCTTATTACATATAATTTTCATTCTAAATAGTGTGATTTTCCAAATTTTGTTTTAGTGTTCTTTATTAGCTCATCAGTATTTTGCAGAATTAGTAACCCTATATAAGATAATATTCTTTTCTAAAATCATGAACAAAGAGAATCTCTAATTTAAAATACCTGTTTAAATAACTTCTTTAGGAAATATTTACTATAAGTATTGTATAAACAATGAGTTTCCCTGATGCTGAACTGCTTAGGTCTCTAAAATTTGGGAGACATGTACAAGAAGAATAAACACCCTATATATGCTACAGGAAGTTGGAAAAGCCATAATCGAAAATAAACAGGTTTTTTTAAACCATAATTTTCTTAATAACCCTTTATAGTAACAAAAATCTCTTAGAAGATTACTTACGACTTTTACATATACTTGACCCTTTGACAAGGAAATCAAATGCTGAATGCCACAGATATGAAGAAGACAATTTCTCTGGTTTTTGTTATGCTGTGAATGGAAGCTGCAGCACATCTGCTTTCTCAGAAGTTGTGGAATGGTAGGAAGAGGTTGTCCTTGGGCAAAGGGGCATAAGGCAGGCAAAGGGCTATTATAGACCATCTCTTCTCCTCAGCATACATGTGATACACCTCTAAACGAATAGCTGTCTTTTAGATTGAATATGTTTTTAAAGGCACCATCAATTAAATATTTTAAAAGGTGATACATGTTGACTTACTCTAATAGTAGCTAAATCTTTTTCTGATATTTAACCTGTAGCCTCCGAGGAACAAGAGTCTGCCAATCCATTTTTCCCCAGAAGCACCTTAAAGAGTCCACACTGACACAGCAATCAGCTGCACAGGGATGACTTTATTTTTAAAAGACCATGAGAATCATGAGAACATAACACTAACTTGAGTTTTTAACACTCAAAATAATTTTTACTAAAACATAATAGCCATTCAAACACTGCAATCTGTAATTAATCAGGAAATCTATAAATCAGTAAAAACCTTCATGTTGACCAGGGGAGCTTCAGTTTGCCTCTCTCCCCAATTGGACACCAAAAATATCAGGTGTTAGTGCTGTGTGAGTTACAGCAGACACATTGAATATGCTTTTCACCATCACACTAACTTTGTTGTGGCTGTGAAGAAAGAGAACATTATGTCATGAATAAGAAATTGGATCCAAAATGCACAGATATTTCAATATAGCTTTTTGCTGGGTGGCACATTTTGAATTAAACAATATTATATCTTGAACGTAACAAGGTGCCATGCTTTACCTATTTCTTTTTGCATTATGCAACTAGACTGATGTTTGTGCAACTCTCTATAGTTATTTGCAGATTTGAAGAGAATATTTTAACAGTTTTTACTCCTAATTTATTTTAGTGTGTCTTTTATAATTGCAGCAGATATTATTGTTACTGTGGCCAAGATGAGTTACAGAATCAGAGGACACTGTCCATGACTTCTTTTTTTTTAATGCACAAAGAATGGTCACTAGGAGGAGCTTTGTCAATGGTTTCACTGTGCCCAAATCATCTTTGAGAAAAGTGAGCTGGAGGTTTAAATTCTTGGTTCCTAGACAGCAGCAAGGTCTGATCCTTGACAGTGTCAAATGAGAAACAAGAGGTCACTTACAAAGTCTATAAATTAAGAGCTCCAGTTAAAACAAAATTTACAATGCATGAGGCTCTTTAAAACAAGGGGAAATAAATACAATTTAGAATCAAGACTACTATGAAACTCATCAGGGAAGAGGATCAGGGACTTGTCAAAAACCCTAGTATGTAATGGGGAGCACCTTAAGATACCAAAGTATAGAAACAACATGCTGCAAATTAGGATCATAATACTGCACAGAACAAAAGGAAAAGTGGGACTATAAGGAGACAACAGAAGGCAATGCTCATCACATCTGTTAGCATAAACTGAACAGCCTTAAGAAATAATTCACAGGCATTTAGCTTAAATAGTTTAGTGTCTCTCTCCTGTGATATGATATTAATATACAGAATGCAAAACAGTTTAAAAATTAAGGTTGCTAAGTTACAGCATACTTTATCAGCTAATTTACCATTTCTAAAAACTCATGTTGAAGGCAACAGTGAACAGTTGTGCCCCTATCACTTTCTGAGCGGATAAAACTTATTCTTCTGTGGTGTGAACATTTAATTTAAAAAAACCTAATGTGTGTGGCAACAGAAATGTAATTGTTCATTTCCATGCTGTAAGTTATATGAATTTAACAGGAAAATATATTGTTAGAAGAGTCTCTCAGTAATGAGTTTGGTTCTCTGGGTGTTTTAAAAAACTCATTTAACCTTTTCCATTACTGTTGTTACTAGTGTACCAACAGTATAAGCCACCATGTTCCTAAAATGCAGATACTTATATAGATGTAAATACCATAGATTAGCCTTGTTGGAAAATTTCTAAGTTACAGCTTCTGGAAACAGCATAGCTGCCTTAGGTCTGGTCAAGACTTATACAGTCACCTGCAGCTCAAGAACATTATTTCAGAATACATTCCACCCCGTACAAGAGATTTCGGTTCATGCTTCAGCAAAGTGATGTCTTCATATATATTCCCAAAGTCAAACCAAATTGCCTTGGTATGAAACCCAACTGAGGAAAGATGGCTGAGGGTAAAATTGGAGGAAATGGACAAGTTACATTCACATCATAACAGATGCTATAACAGTATAGGAATTATAGGGTAAAAAACAGTTTCTTCTCCTTAGATGATATGCAGTTGGAATGCTCAAAACTTGAAAAAATAGTATGCAAAGATTTTCCCAAGATGGAGGGAAGTGTTAAAGAAAAGTGATAGGCCAGACTAAGATAGATGCTCATGGTCTGTAGTTCAGACACAGTCAGCTCTCTTTGGAAATTTGCCTTGAGTTCTCTACAATCTTCAGGACAGGACTGGTTTCAGGACAATCAAATAGTGCAAGATAAACAAGATACAGAAATGGGGTTTGAGGAGTTGATGATTCCAGGTTATGATTCTTTATTTTAACTAATTTACAGTAACATCTATTCAAAGGACTAGCAACAAAAGTCTTGTGCCACTAAGAAGCAGAGTATAGTTTATATCAGTGCTGAATTTCACAGTATTTTTTGGGCAACTGCTTTGTCCACGTCTTTACAGAAGAAGGAGTTGGTCATGAACCAATCAGGAATCAGCATCCTTTGGGTCAGTCATTAGAACAGAAGTATACATAGAAAAGAATTGGCTGAATAAGTATTAGGTGTACTTAAAGTAGACAGAGCTGCAGGACCACATATTATGCATCAATAAACACTATCAGATGTTTCCTAGGAAGCTGGTGAACCTTTAAATTATAATTATAAAAGCTTCAAAGGAGATTAAAGAGGAACATAATTCTCTTGATTTTTAAAGCTGTAGAAACAACAAAAGAAACTAAACAAGGTGTTTTAAAATAAGAACTGATATAGAGAGAAATAATTTTAAGAAATATCTTAGAGAATAAGAAGCCATATAAAAAAAATAGAAACTGCTTTGAGGGAATTGAGAAATGGCTATTCATTATTAACTCATTAATTTGGAAGCTGTAGTTGTATTTGGTTTTTTTCACAATACATAGAGGGCTAGTAGTCAAGGGTAGTGAGATGAGAGTTATGTGGTTTATATCACTCTGGGACAGTCTAATCTCAGCATATTAAAGAGAAGCTGCAGGAAGTCTAGGACTTCAGCTATCCATAATTGGAGGGTTCACTTCTGAGAAGGAAAAAAAGCAAAACAGCAGGATAGTTCTAATTCTGGTGGCAAATTATGTGGTTCAGAGAAAGATTGAGACTGCAAATCCTTCTCTTGCTATCAAGTGAGAAGCTAAACAAAGATGCATGAAAAATTTCCTCTTTCTTGAGTACACTCAGGCTCATGGGGGTGAGCCTCAGTGCTCTGGGAGGGGCTCTGCTTCACCTACTAGAAAGCTATAGAGAAAAGACTTCTTTATTCTTCCATCTTAATAGATGGTTTCAGAGCTGACAGAATCTGGCAGACTGAATGTACTGCCACCAATTGTCAAATTTGCAGAAAGAAAGAAGCAATGAGTTGAGCATCAGAGTGTAATTTGGATAATATTCTACTTTTACTTCCATGTGCCTCATTTAGAGAGTAAAGTCATTACAGCTTGGCTTAGATGAGGAGATTCTTAACTGGGTAAAATGAGATTTATTTCATTTAGATGCCATCAGTTTCAGGAAGACTGTACTGGGAGAAGCAGTAGAAGGAAGGATCAAAAATGCTCTCCTCAAAACAAAAGGAGAGAACTACAGCCTGAACATAGATTTTCACATGGTGCAACAAAGACTGATTTTTATGACTGATGTTTTAACAAATAAGACAAGTAAGTAAAAAACAAAAATTAAGACCTAATTTATTTCAGGTATTAATGCAAAACATAGGATAAACTGGTAGTAGTAGAATGATTGGGAGAAAAGAAGGTGATTGGGAGAAAAAGAAGTTTGAGATCAAAATCATTGCCCATAAGTTCAAAGGCAGAGTGTTTATTAATAAGACTTAATCTTGACTTCAACATAATATTTATGAAAAAGATATTCAAGCAAAATGGAAGATATCATCATAATTTAAACTCATGGCACTAAATTCTAATTTTTCTATATATTCACTTGTGAAATTCTATTCTACCCAATTAAAATGTGAAATATAAATAATAAACTAGGTTTTCATTTATAGTTTTATTGGAAATGAGGCTCAATTCCAGATAATTTTTCTTTCAACATATTCTTTCCTGCATAGGAGATACTAAAACTTCCTCTGAATACAATTTCAAGCCCATAAATCACCAACTACTATATCTATACAGTGAGGCAAGAAAATAAATATAATTAAGTAAAAATATATTTCTCATTATTTCATGTCATTCTGAGCTCATTATTTTCAATATATGGCTGTTTTACCTAAATACAAACTAAAGTATGTTATTTCTATATACAATATGGAAAAGTCATCAATTCATAGTGCATGTTGATCCACCTACTGCACAATGAAATGGTAACTGAGGGTTTCTACATCATGATTCATTTAAATTATTAGTATGTCACCAGTAGTATCAGGGGTCAAATATTAAAATTTTTCTCATATTCAATGGTTACTTGGGCAAACACTAGTGACATCAAGTCTTGTCATACTGAAGTGAACTTTAAAGAAAAATACCATTCATATATGGTGTTTTAACACATAGGCATCTTCTATTTATAAAACATGGAGTGTGGTTACATTAGCAAGGTTATAAGAGCTATAGCTTCATTTAAAATTTCTTCCTGCTCTTTGATGTTGTACAATCACCAACTGCTCCTTTGAAATGCAGCAGCAGCTGAACCAAATCACTCTCAATCGACGTTAGTGATAACCCATTCAATCTCCTGTCCCACAGTTGACCTCAGTCTGGTTTTGATCAGAACTGGTTTGGGCAAAAGAGCATTCACCTTCACAGCCTGACAAGGAGAGTCAGGTAAATTGAAAGCTATTTTTGTCACCATTTCAATATTGTATAGCTACTACAAATATCTATATAATCAGCATTACATAAAGTAGATTGCATGCTATCTGAAGTTTCAGCTGATAAGCAGTTGATCAGAGATTAATATTTTAATATATAGCTAAACAAATTCATCAGCATAAAGATTCTTTTTCATATCCTGAGTTATAAATTGACAGCAGCAGCAGCTTTCATGCCAATGGTATCAAATATATGATCAATGCTTGTGAAAAATTCAAAGTGACTTTAGATAGCAATGTCCTAAGCTACTTTACTCTGCTGACTGTTACAGGTTTGTGGATTTCAATATGCATTTTAATTTGACCTTTTACAGCCACATTACTCTTTCACCAGTGGTTTTCATCTTCCCTGTGCCTGCTTTGGATTCTGAAGTAACCCTGTCCAAACTTAGCATTTGGTATTATCCAAATTCACCACTATTTCCCTGGAGCTAAATGTTTATTTGATTCTTCCAATAAAAATACGTGATTATATGACAAAAGAAACACTTCTGTTTCAAACAAATTTGACTTAGAAAGGTTTAAGACCTTCAGTTCCAGTAAACTGGTGTTGAAAACTGCATTTTTCTGTGCAAAGCTGGGGACATTCTAGCCAGGTTGAAAATACACAGAATTATTTTGTCTGAAATTTTAACATAAATAGCTTTTAATTTACCTGAATATTTAAAATAATATGTTCCAGTTTCAAAGGTCTAAAACTTAGGACAGAAAAACAATGTAGAGAAGCACTCCACATAGAGCATTTAGTTTTCAATAAATTAATTTTTTCATATGGAATATGGCACTGTATTAATACTAGATTTTTTTCCCCTATGCCATCCAGCAGCAGAAACTAGATTCTAAGGACACATAAGCAAATCTCAGCCATCAGTTATGGCCATGCATCCCTACTGCCTTTGGATGGAATTGCACTTTTATGATTGGCAAAATTTTGCTAATTTAGTGCAGCTGCAGACAGCTACATTGTCATCATGATTACAGGAATTTTCCTGCAAATGAAGATTCCAGTTTACATAATATTTTTAAAGGGTGGCAGTCACCTCTGACTGATGTACATAATATATGTTTGGCTGTATTCAAACACTGTAACCTGAAAAAACTGTCCAGAAAAAGAAGGAAAACATTCAGAAATCAAAATATCTGAAATATCTAAAAAGAGCCTAACAGATATTTTAGTGACCTGTCCCAAGGCCAAATCAGCTTTATCCGTCTCGTATCTGGGAGACTTCTGTGTAGCCTTTTCTTAAAGACCTCCAAGTGTGAAGACTTCATAGC
>JAOTQP010001546.1:94307820-94320076 GCA_026413545.1 Cichladusa arquata | reverse complement strand
TTTGCATCCCATAGTGGGTTGGCTTTTGTTCCTTGTTTTTTAAAAATACAGATTTTGGGTAACAACACAGGTTTCATGCAAACATACATCAATGCATCATATTTTTTCATACATTCTTGGTTAAGTCCTGAAGGAAATAAATGCCACAAATTTGAACTGATTTGCATCAACTGATACGGCAACTTATACTATGTGATGATGCAATTTTTATTATTATTAATTTATCCTGCATGTCCATGGAAAAAATAAAAATACAAGAAGTGAAACTTCCATTTACAGTCCCTTTTGACTCCTTTGTACTACCCTGATTTGCCTGTAGTGAAGAAGATTGTATCAAACAGGCTAAGGATGGATCAATACAGGCAAAATGACAAATACCTGATAGTCTCATTCCCATATTGTTTGACAGTTCTGTGTCACATAATTTTTCCCTGACTCCTGTAAGGAAGCATAAAAAATAACACTATGAGCCACCAGAAGAAATGAACACAGCAGATTTTTTCCTTAATATTTTCAATATTAAGAAGTGGAATAAATAAGAATATATTGGATAGTTACTTGTGTGGTGTACATCAGTCTACCACCTTTAGTTTTAGTGTTGCCTTTTCAGCTTACATCAGAAAATGATTTGGCATTGGAGAGCCTGTAATTCTCTGAAGTCATCACATCTCAAAAGGAAAAGTTAAATCATTATCAGCTACATCAAAACTTTTTGGAAAACAGCTGGAATAAGAAAGATATTGCTGCCAATTTGCTGAGAGTCTTATTTTCCAACCAGAGTGATGCAACAATCTTTGAAAGAGACAGTTTAAAATAGAAGCCAACATGTATTTTTAGGTATTTCATGGAATTTCACCTCAGTTGTTTTATAAGCATCAGAACAATATCAAAGCAAGCTCCCTTCTGAGACCAGAGGAAATTTTACTATAAAAGCTCTCCAGCTTGAAGTGCCTTGTATCAGCATCATTTTGTAACCTCTCTTCAAATATCTCTCTGTCCCTAAGGTTTCAAATTCAAAGGCTCGGAAATCAGGGGCCACTTAGTCTCCATTACCTTGAAGGATTTTTAAATAAGCCTGAGATTAATATAAGTCTTTTCCAGTAGAAACCCTTCACACTGCAGCAAAAAATTCCCAGGGTCAACAGAATTTCAGAAGGGGAGTTTTAGATTTGCTCAGATTTCATTTCTCTCTCAGAATGCAGAGTAGAAACAGAACTTTACCCAGGATTTATATTGATTTCCTGAACATTTTGTATTACCTTCCCCTCTTTCCAAATGTCACGGGGTTGATGGGATGTGCATGGGTATCTCTAGCACAAATATTTTCATGTGCTACCCCACTACCCATCTTTCTAGAAGCTGTGCACTATCAGGATCCTGAACACAGCTGTTCCTTTCAGGTATGTAGTTTTCACAGCTTGACTGTCAAATGTATTTAATCTGTCCTGCTCTGATAGGAAATTGCAAACATGATCTCAAAACCAATTCCCAAAAAATGTTCTCAAAAGTAGGACCCTTGTGAAAAAAAATTCCTCTTTTACAAATTGGAAGTAACATACTCTCAAAAATTCCTCCAAAAGTTTGTTGACAACTCACTTCATCTTCCCTATGCCTTTTGTCTTTGAAAGAAACAGGGCATTTCTGAGGTCTTAATGTCGGGTTTTAAGAAAAGAACTGCACTGGGAAGGATAGTCTTTGCTAATAACAAGTCACCAGACTGACAGACACTTCCCATTTACTAGTTTTCCCATCATGCTCGAAGAAAACTCTGTAAAAACACTGACTTATTTTCATTGCTCCAATTCTTCTTGTAATCTCGGCCGACTCATTCAGTCAAAATGAAAGCAGACAGATGGAGGTGGATGTGTTCATTAGGAAAAAAATCCATGCAATCCATCCCTTACTCTCCAGGCACTCAGTGCAGTGTGCTGACTATCTAAGGATAAACCCTTAAAAAGAAATGTGAGTTCAGCACAATAGCATGAGGTGTTTTTTCAGTGCATGATAAACTAGTTCAGATGATAGTATTCCTGCAAGAGAATAATTGTCAGAGTGGTGTTGATGTTGTTTACGTATTCATTTGGAACCTCTAATCAAAATAGTTTAGAAAACAAATGGCTAATTATGTTCTACATGTAAAATAATCAAACATTCAGAGCACAATATTTAGCAAGATGTATATTATATTAAATATGATGTTCAATTTTTTCTAAAAGGACAGATTAGGCCCAATGAAGAAAAGCAAGAAAGTGAAAGAAAGGAGATAAAGTGCTGATGGGGAAGGAATTTACTAACAAAAAATATTGTTCCTGGAATAACATCAGAAAATCATGGTACTCACAGTTATATTTTCCCATGTATACTACTAGTTATTTATCAAGAATGGATGGTAATGTAGCAGATGAATATTAATTTCATATTCTGAATTCCTAATCTTCACAGTCATACTGCACTGTTTGACCCTAGCCCACCTGTCCTGAATGAAGAGAAATCATGCTGGACCCAAAAGATCCTCCCTTATCTCCTTTAGGGCACGCTGCACAAAGCAGAGCAGCACAGGAATGCACCAGGCAGCTGCAGGGCACAGTGACAGCAGCATTGCTGCTCCATGACATTACTCCAGCTGAGCTGTGCATCTCTAGTACAGCAATACTCTTCTGGGACTGGAGCCTGCTCTTTCAGCCTAGGCTCAAATTTCCCCAGAGACTACAGCAGGCACAAACTCACAGCTGGTGCAGCAACCAATGTTTATTATTAGGAGTGTCAGAAGCATTTCTGAATATAAGCTGAACAGACATTTTTGTACGTTGTCCCTACCTCCTATTTCCAACAATCTTGAAGTTATCCTTAGGTTACTCCTTAACCCTTCTCAGGGCTCTCAGATGTGCAGAATAACCTTGGGATCCACTAGTACTTCAGGTACGTTTGAGCTAAACTACTAAAAAGCCAGTGGGCAATGTGCTGGCAGATTATTGACTTTCTTGTGACATGACCTAACCTTTACAGATGGAGAAACATGCCACACTGAAAGGGCATAGTTTGTGCTTAATTTAAAAGCTCTAAAAAATACCTTAAGTATTTTGTCCCTATTTCTTATTTCCATATGTTTAGAGGTAAATCTCTTTGTATATTGTGAGGAAGGAGGTTTGGGATTTTACCCACACATGTACAAGAGACTAAGGTTTCCTGTGTATTTTGATTCTGTTTAGCTGCCACAATGTGAGTAACAATTATACAAGTATAAATGTTCCCAAAGAAGGATAAGCAAAAAAAAGAGTCTGTGCAACCTTCATGAGGAAACAATGGCTGGGCCAACAACACACTGAATTCTGCTGCAGCAGAAGGATGCTGTTAATAATCTATTGTTCTCCTCTGCCCCTTCTACCATTTCTTTGTAGAATAAGCAGCAAAGGAGTTAAGATCAGATAGTAAATATTAATTTTATCATCAATAGTTGTTAAATCAATACTTATCTCTGTGATATGCAGTAATAATTATTTTCTACTCCTGCCTTTTCTTAATTTATTTTCCAAGTAATTTTTATTAATTGTGGATTTTGCATGTGGATTCTTAAATATGCTTCTGTTTTCCTATGTAAATTTCTCAGAAGGACATTTTGCAACACTTTTATAGCCTAGTTGAAATAGATATTATGTAATAAGTTTTAAAAAATTAAATAAAATAAAAACACTTATAATTCAGAATCCTAAATGTTATTACTGTAAAAGGCCTTCATTATGTGATCTGTGTCGATGCGCTGCCACAGTAGAGTATGAGGATGCCACACTAGTATGAGGATATTTTAAAAAATACGACAGCTAGCCCAAATTGTGTCTGAATTAAGCATATCCTGGTTGTCTTCATCTGAAAACAAGAAAAAATAAAAAAGAATAGACAAGTGTTTGAAGAATTAAGTAAGAATTGGCAGCCTCCAACAGGAGTCTCCTATTTGCTTTTCCATCTTCTTCTAAGGGGCAGCCACACTTTGGGCCAGGATTGTTCAGGACAAGGAATCTGATCCAGTGATATTGCACATAATTAGGAAGGACAGTTTAGGTTTGGCCCTTTTCCTAGACAAACAAGGTCCCAGCACAGAGCCAAGAACTGTCATTGAACTCCTAATCCAAATGCCCAATTCCAAAGTCTTCACTGCCCTGTCGAAGGTGACCCTCTCTAGCTGCAGTCTATTATAGCACTGTGATCTTCATACACCTGCTTGAAAGCCACTGGGAGATTGATTTCAAAATTTGCTACTCAGTGGAAAACCTGAGATGTATTTTTGAATGGTTTCTCTGCCCCCAGTGTCACCTGTTTAAAATAAAAATTTGCATTTCTGTTGCATACACTTTTTCTGCAGCTCCATTAAACTGCCTATTAGCTACAAAAATGAGAGCTATTAGACAGTTCTACACTTTTGGTAGACTACCAAAAAAGACACTCCTGAAAAGGAGGGTACGACAATATTCTGGTGCCTAATCTTATTACTGTAACCTATATATGTCCTTAGTTGGAGGTATAATTTCAATCTTTTACAAGACTTTAAACTTCTAACCTATTCTTTTTATTATAAGAATGGGGGAAACAAGGGAAAGATAATCCTGCCCCCTAACCACAAATGAAACTTAGAAACTAGGAGAACAAACAGTTACTTTCATTTTTAGATTGAGTGAAAATCACACAAACAGCAGAAAATGGAATTTCTGGGCCTTCATCTGCTCTCTGGCCAAATATACTTTTTCCATCATTGTATATAAAGGGTGGATATTAACAGAGTTAGCAAAGGTGAGGCCTGAACTAGTTATTTCAAATAATTCTGGTTTCATTTATCAATCTGACTACTAGTAATCAGGGAATTTTTCTAAAACTCCAATGATTTTTATCTTGACAGTGCCTCTTTAATAACTAAATGGAATTCATATTAATTATTTATCTCCTTTAAAGTGCACTGAATAGCTTTGCTGAAAATTACCACGTTTATATTTATAGAACACTAGTATATGTATGGATAGGTTCAAAATTCATTATTTATACAGTGATGGCTTTATTCATAGGAATCAAGTTCAATAATTAGCATCAAATACAAAATCTCCAGTAATGATGGTAATATTAACAGAAATAGTGCTGTTAGGTTTGCTTTGTCACTCTTCAATTTTCAGTGACTGTTTTAGTTCCTTACTCTTTAAGTCTTCTAATAATATTGTTACCTGAGCTTACCTTGTTCCTTTGAAAGATGTGAAGAAAAGCTCAAATTAGAGTGACCTCAGCCCTGTTTTCAAAACTTCTTACTTGTAAAGGTAAGTATATTAGTATGAGAAAAAAAAAAGAAAAAGAAAAAAAGAGAGAAATTTCTTCTATCCTTAGCAAAAATACAGCCATTCTCCATGTCCATGAAATGAATGACCTCTCTGTTACATGGGATTTTAGATGACATTAAGGTTTTGTAAAACTCCAAACAACCTTCACCCTATATTTCCAGGCTATATTGAAATTGGTCTGATAAATACAGACCTTAAACATTCAGATGCTTACAGAGAAAAAGCTTAAGGCTGTAATCCTGTGGCCTTGTACCTAGTAAGACTGAATGCAGTCCACTTTTATTGCCATCATGTAACTAATGCACCATCAATATTTCATGCATGTAATTTCAAATGAGTAAATAGCTTTCTGCAAGTTGCATAATTTGCTCATAATCTCAGTGCATCTTGTTCCATTTAAAGCTAAGTGCTATCATTTTAAAAATGCCCCCGCAGGAATGATTCGGCCTAGCCAATGATTATATCTTACAAAGTCCCCAACCTCACTTCTGCTGTTACCCATCCTTACTCCCAGGGTGAGCAATTTATCCCAATGTAAACACCAAAACAAAGTCATGCAACAGACCCTACAAAATCCTCTGTGTTGCCACTTTTTAGTCACTAAGGCGGAGAGAGGAGAGCAAGCAAAAAGCTCAGCTGTGACATATGAGGTGTGATACGTTCAGCGAAGGGAACAAAACCAAGGGCTCAGCCATTAACCTTCAAGGAAGAAAACCCAGGCCCACTGCTTTAAAAATT
Organism: Cichladusa arquata; assembly: GCA_026413545.1. NCBI lineage: Eukaryota > Metazoa > Chordata > Aves > Passeriformes > Muscicapidae > Cichladusa > Cichladusa arquata. Next base: position 94,314,023 of record JAOTQP010001546.1, on the reverse strand, counting down.
GCTGGGACCAATCTTTCACCATGACAAGCATTAGTAATGAATAATTAAGCATTTAATATAATGTTGCTTTGGTGAAAAATGATAATTTTACAATTGATGGCCCCAAACCTATTCAGTGTTATTATGGTGCAGTAAAAGCAGGAAGAGAGTTTTGATGAAAAGCTTGTCTTCCAGTGGAGCAGGTTTTTCCCCTTTGTTTTTTTTCCTGATGGCTGGACTGAAGCAGTTATGGTTATTAGGTTCAAAATCCTCTCATAGCTGAATAGTGGCCTGCTGAGAGAATTTCATGAAAAATTTAAAAAGGAAAATTCAACCTGGAACAGTTTCACATCTCATGCCAGCCTGCCGGAGGTTGAACTGTGTTTTCCCCCATAATATTAGGCTAATGTCAGGGATACAAATCATTTAGCAGATGCAAATGCTGAAATCTTCTGAAGGAAACCTTAACAGCTCTAGAAGCTGTTTCAGTTAAGTGACATAGTTGTTTAAAACAATTTAACAGATGCTCTCTAACCATTCCTCATAATCGAATGTTTATTGCAGAAGAATTATTTGAATAGTAAATTATTTGAACTGTACTCTAATATCTCTCTTTGCTGTTAAGAAAACTGAAGAGCTAAGCTGCAGCAATTCCTCACAGCCATTTCTTTCTTCTCTAGACCTTGCTGCTGTTAGCAAGAATCTTAAATCTAGATTATCACAAAATACAAGTTTTGGTGGGTTTGATGAGGTGACAGCCTATGTTTGTCATCACATATCATACTAAATTATATTGTTCTGCTTTAAATTGGTTCAAATACAACTCGTTCATAAGCCACTTTCTATTATAGCATGGAGGTATTAAATAAAAAATTACACCTTTTATCCCACAGGTAAGAGGTGATGGGAAGTCTTCACTCCTTACAGTTGTACACTTAGGTATGACATTTTCCAATGGCATTGTACATTTGGTTGGACTTACACTAAATAGGCTCAGGCACTGCGAGTTTTCAGGGTATGATGAATTAACCTTGAGAAGCCAAAGGCTAAAAAAGATGCATCTAGTCCCTCAATAACAAGATTTAGGCTATATCTTCCTCTCTGTGGAGTAGATTATTCTCCTAACCTCACAAAAACTGAATTATCTCACATCTATGTCATAACTTTTCTGACTTTTAAGAACAGCATAGACTGTGGGGAGTGTGCATATGTGTGCATACACGTGTGTTTAGAGTTACTAATTCCTGTGATGTAAGGATAAATCAAGAAAGAACATGCAATTAAACTATTCTCCAGACAGATTGCAGTCTGTAGCAGTTGTGTAGAAATGGCTACTAGCTGGTTGCAACAGCTTCTTTTTGCAGGGTTTAAAAATGCATCAGCTACAGAAAAATCTACTAAACAGATTACTGCTGAAATTCAAACCCTAAACAGTCCATAAATGAATGAATTATCCCAGGCTCCTACAAAAAGAAGAACTACAGGTTCTTCTGAACACCTAGAAAACTTTTTAGACTATCTGCAGTATCCAGAGATAGAGCATCATGAGTCTCTGAAATATAACTATTTTTGATTTCTCTTGATAGTATGAACTTAAAATTAAAAAAAAAAAAATAAAATTTAAAAACAAACAAACAAACAAACAAACAAACAAACAAAAAAACACCACCATCAAAAAACACCCAAGATGGAGTAGACTTTTCTGGTCCAAGCTTGTTCTTGAAAAGTAGACACCGTAACTCGACCTTGATTTTAAGTAGATCTTAACTATCATCATTCCATTTTGCAATAGAGATATGGAGATACAGAGCTTGGGGTGAAGTTATGAGAGGCAAAAAGAAAGAAACCAGTGCTACCTCATTTCCCCTCAGTCCCAAGTTTTCTGCTTCTTTTGTTGTACAGCATCATCTGTGTCTTATTCTCTAAGTTTATCACCATGACACCCCATTCCAACTGCACACTTTGAAAAGAAACATCTTAGGACAGGCTCTGAGTGCATTAATGCAAAGCCTAACTATTTATGCTCTGAATTTAATGGTATTTATACAGTAGTCCAGCACAAGTCAGGATGAGATCAACTGCAAGAAGCTGTCTGTCTCCTTTTAGGAACACAGCTTTGGCAATAACAATTTCTGAGTTTTTGTCTTCTTACTGAAAATGTCTCCTAGAAAATGACTAAAATTTGAAATACACAGATAAGAAGGGAGCTCAAAACTGAAGACATTAAATAGTATCCACCCTATTAGAAAACAATGCTAAAAAGTACAGAAAACACTAAGAAGGGAAGGAGAAAGTCAGTTGTGTATAGAAAGAAAGGGTAACTTGTTCTTGATATCAGAAACAGAGCAATTTTTTCTCCAGGAACACCTTCTTAAGATCTAACAAAGAAATTAAGTTCAGCACTCATTAATGAAGCAGGTAGATTCAAAAAATAACCAAAGAAAATGAAATCTTTAGGAGTACTTCCTCCGTGTATAGAAACATCTCCAATATTTATACATCATCAATTATTTCAAAGAATGAAAACAGAGATGGAAAACTAACATATGTGATAAGGAACAGGAGGGAATATAGGCTCATATAAATACCATACAAAATTCTTTGGAACTGCTTAAAATTTAGGAAATCTGATAGATTTCCCATGAAGGCATTTTTCTTGCTTCTTAGCAGAGATGACACAAACTGGGTAAGTTTACTGCTATTAACATCAGAAATAGAGACAAGGGGGCCTTAGTACTAAACTCTGAAGAAAAAGTTTCATAAATTTCAGCATCACAAGCCTTGATGAAGGAAAAGCACACCTTGGAGAGGGATTCAGGTGGACTCGAGAGTCAAATAAAACAACGCTCCCTCAGAGAAGCTCAGCTGTGATCCCAAGGCAAGCAGAAGTCTGAGGCAACCCTTTTCCCCTTTATTCCTCAGAATTTTTCATTGCCTTCTATCCAGTCAGTGGGTAGAATGAACAGACAAATTTTACTGAGAATGCCGTTTCTGCACAAGACAGGAGCTTCATATTTGATAAATTTTATGGTGTGTATACAGACAGCGTGACACCCTTTACCAGGGCACCCTTTCACCCAAGCCCAAGCCAACATTTTCAAAACATGCATCTGCATGCTTGTCAGAAGAGAGAAGCTCAAGGCACAAGGCACTAGGAACACACCTCTTCTATTAATAGGCTGCCTAACACTGTTTTCCATTATTTATCTGTGTTTTTACAGGAAGATCTACACTGTAACATAAGGCAACACCACATATTCATAGAACCTAACACTTGAATATAGATATAAGATACAGCTTGACTATCTTCCTTCCACATCTTTTGGTAATTTCTAATAGGTTCACATTTTTATCCATTAATAATTTGATTTCAAAAATGCTAATATACAAAATAGAATTTATCTAAAACTATGGGAGATTAGCTTACTTGGTGGAGGTTTGGACCTGAAATACTTCTGTTTTGGTCTTAGACATGAAAAAATCTTGCTGTGTTACTTATCAATTACTTTAATCAGTTCCCTGCCGGTAAAACTGGCTAAGACATGATTACCTAAATTGCTACACTTGTTCCAGGGAATCAAAGCCAATAGCAAGCACAGATGGATCAGTTACTTTGGTGAATACAAACAAAAAGGTATCTAAATAGAGTGGCATGGTTACTGGATAAAATTAGGGCATATGTATCTCATAGGCAAATTTAGACCTGTTGTTTATAAATACATGTATGTATACACGTCTACATCTACAAAAAAAAAAAAAGAAACTGAATAAACAGTATGAAATAGGGAATAAATAACATGAAACTGTATGAAATGTAGTTTACAATACAGAGTTCTAATGCAAATTGCAGTCCTTTCCATTCAGAATCTTTGCAATTGTTTTACTTTAAGTTGACCAGAGAGGTAGATCCAGCACATGAACAAAATGATCCAAGGAAGAGCCACTGAGAATACATCCAGTCTGTGTGATTCACTGTGTTCAATGAAGCAAAAACAGCAGTATTTTGAGTGTCTTTCATTTTATCTATACAATTTTCACTGTGCATTTTGTCACATCTGCAACATCATCAGTCATATAATCTGCTGGAATTTGCAGGAAATATTTGAGAAATTGCTTCTTCCACCAGTACCCCTAGAAGAGAAAGAAGATTTTTAAAAAAAGCAAGCCAGTTTTGGTGGTCTAAGCATATGTGAAACAGGGCTCATTGTAGAATGTGCTTAGATTTCACAGGACAAAAGATTTCTGCCTCAATACAGGGACCATCCAACCCTGAGATCCCTGCGGATGAATCAATACCTTGAAGTGTAGCCATGACAACCACAGAGATCAAATGGGCTCAGCACACACAGTATTCACAGTATTGATTTTTCAGCACAGGACAATACAGTGCTCTCAGTGCCTGAATATGGATGAGGAGTAGCTGTCTGAGGCAGACTTCTCCTGCAATATCTGAAAGGATGCTGCTGAGGATAGAGCGGCACTTCGAGGAATTTCGCATCACTATGGTGAGGGTTTCCATCCTCCAGTCATTAAGACAGACTGCAGCCTTTGTGTCCACAGCTCACAACCTCAGGTTCCTGAATAACTGGTTAGCCATGATTATGAAAATAAATCTTTACTATTCTCTTTTTTGGAAAAAAATATCACTGACATGCTGACATTTATGAGCAGGGCTTTAGATCTACAACTCTTAGCATTTAAAGAATGAAGCTGCTGCACTTTAAATAAATAAATGGAATATATATTAAAAATAAAACACCATTAGCAGTCCAGAACAGCAGTCTCTCCTCTCGACAGAGGCAAGAAAATGCATCATTGCAGTTTTTGGGCTCTATTCTGCTCATGTAATGTAGGGCCTAGATTAAGAGATTTAAAGTTAGCAAAATCCTCTAAAACAATCAATATTATTATGATTTTAAGTGGTCTGGAATGCTATGTTAGTGTAATTAATGGGCACCACACCCAATGATCATGACTTTTAATAGCTATATTTAATTGCAACAAAAGAGCAGCAAATTTAAGTGTCTGAAAAAGAACTTAAGAATATGGAACATGTTTATGAAACCATAATCACTCTTAACATGAAAATTTCCTCAGAAAACATCATTTTCTTGAATTAGCAATTAACTACTTATAGCTTATAAACACTTTTAAACAAGAGCAATTTTTTTACCAGAAAACATCACTAAAATTATCTGCTTCCATTAAAAAAAAAAAAAAAAAAACACAAAAATCTCTATATAATGTAAAATTACATCCAAAAAATCAAATTCATTTCAACCAGGATGCAAAAATTTCCAGTTGTCTGACTGTGATATTTCATAAAATTTTCAGTTCCTCCACCTCCCTGGTATTTATCAGTGGCCTTAAATTTCTACCTAATTTAGTAGTTGTGCTGACAACTACTGAATAATTTTTTTGTAAAGCCACACTGAAGGCACAATCTACCTAACCTCAGACTGTCAATGAATGTGCCTGTGGATGTTTTAGAGCACAAAGCTCATGAAAATATGACCCTGGGCCTGGAAAGGGGCCTGAGCCTGGCTCAGGCTTTTCCATGCTGCATAGTGGGAGTGATCCTTGGAATGGATAATCCCTAGAAACACCCTCCTTGAAGAAATACTGCTTAAGACCAAGACATCTAAAGAGTGAATCATCCCAGCCATAGTGCACAACATCCCATGGGAGAAACTTTCATCAAGAGCCAAGAAGGGAGCTAATATATTTGACAGGACAAATACCTCTTGTTAAAGGTTTTCAGATTAATATTTCTGACTAAAAATGTTCTAGTTTTACTTTGTCATTAATTTGACATTTCTGCCAGAACAAAAATATATTTTTCTTCTAAGTGGAAGAGAGTATATTTACATGCTCACTTTTCTACTTCAGGGATACACCATCCCTATGGCTAGACATTGTGGGGGGGGAAAAAAACAACCTAAAATACTGTTAATTTCATGTATCAACTAATACAGAAAGAAATTCCATAAAATGTACTGTGTTACTCGCAGAATCACACAATGGGTCAGGTTAGAAGGGACCACAGAGGGTCTTCTGGTCCAACCACCCTGCTCGAGCAGGGCCATCATGGAGCACTCTGCACAGGACTGTGCCCAGATGGATCTCGAATATCCCCAGAGACAGAGGCTCCACAGCCTCTCTGGGCAATCTGTTCCAGTGCTCAGTCACCCACACAGTACAGAAGTTCTTCCTCAGGTTCAGGT
>JAOTQP010001546.1:94275582-94306833 GCA_026413545.1 Cichladusa arquata | reverse complement strand
CCTTCAGATAGTGACAGACATTGATCAGGTCCCCTCTCAGTTGTCTCTTCTGGAGGCTGAACAGGCCCAGCTCCCTCTGCCTTTCCTCATAAGAGAGATGGTCCTGTCCCCTAATGATCTTTTTGGCCTTCTGTTGGACCCACTCCAGATCTTCCACGTCTCTTTTACTGAGAAGGCGAGAACTGGACTCTCTCAATCTGCTGGCAATACTCTTCCTAATGCACTTTCAACATTCCCTTATCCTGGTCTGCTGCATCAGAGAATCCTGAGAACTTGTCCTGTTAGAGAAGACCAATGCAAAGTTCAGGAACCCTGCCTTCTCTGTGTCCGCTGTTACCAGAGTACCCCCTCCATCTAGTAACAGGCTTTATTTTTGAATTAGTTTTTGAAAACAAGCCATCCTTTGTTTTCCTTTTATATTTAATCTATTTTGAAAATATTTTCTTTTTTGTCCTTGACATCCTTGGCCAGGTAAGACCAAGTCAGGAAGGTTACTGTCCCCCACAAGAGCCAAGGCTTATGACTGTGAAGCTGCTCTGTATCAGCCCTCATCCACTCCCTCCTCCTGGCCTGCTACAGGCTGTAGCAAGCACCCACAACAGCATCACCCTTACTAGTCTGCCCTTTTGTCCTAAACCACAAGCTCTCAACTCACTCACCACCCACCTCAGCACAGAACTCAATACATTCCAAGCATTGAATCACAGAGAGGGTGACTCTACCACCATGCCTTCCTGGTCTTTCTCTCCCAAACATCATGTAGCTCTTCATGACAACATTCCAGTGAGCTGTCCCAGCACACCTCTGTAACTGCAATGAGATCAAAGCCCTGTGACTGCACACAGATCTCTCGTTCTTCCTGTTTGTTCCCCATACTGTGTACCTTGGTGTACAGGCACTTTACAGAAGTCTTTGAGTGTGTCAATATCCCAGTCAGGTTGCAAAGGGAGACCCCAATAGTCCTGTCTCATGGTTACACTTTTGGGTTTTTGTACTGGGAAGTATCCCCTCTTAAGTCTCATTTTGCTACTTGGATGTTTCAGTCATCCTCATTGCACAGCTTATATCTGTCGAGCCTGCTATATTCCTGTACCACTTCAAATCTAGTTTATAGCTCCTTAAGCAAGACTGCATTTCAAAACTGAGATTTTGGATCAAAAGATTTTAATCTTTTAATCTTTCAGCTTGATTTTCCTCATAATTTGCTCTGTTTATCTGTTTATTTCCTTTTTCTCAAAGTGTTTCTATAAAAAATAAGCCTCTAGAGGAGATATAGATATCCCAGAGCAGCTTCCTAGTTATTGGCTGCTTATATCAATCACCAGTATCTAAGAAGACAATAATTATAGCTGCTATGAAGTAATTGTTAATACATATGTAAGCTTTTAGTGAGCCAGCAACAGTATAAAAACATGCAGATGGTCTAATTATGTTAAGGATATGTACACGGGGTATTTCCTCTCCAGACTCACTATTCATTGAATGCTGCAAGTGTGTAACTGATCTTCATTGCTGCTAATGTTAATCCAGCTCTTTGTTGCCTATGGAATTAGGCCAGTTTGAAGCAAGAAGGAATCAGTCCAAGCTGTTCTTCAGAAGCACTCAAAGTGCTAATGGCTAGGACTCTCTAGTTTCACATTAAAAAAAAAAAAACCTTCAAATTGCACTTTACCAAGTGCTTCTACAGTAACATTTTATTTCTGTATGGTACTCAAAGAGCAGCAAGAACACATTTGCAATTACAGCTGACAAAACTTCAGCTATATCTACTTGCTCTTGGTTAGGCATTCAGGAGATATGTCCTTTCCTCTGTCTTCTGTCAGTGCCAAACAAGGGGTTGACATTTCCCATCCTATCCCATGAACCAAATGAGCTACTGAGAAATCATCCACAAACATCAAAGAGCTGGAAGAGTTATATCTGTGAGTTACCATATAGTAAGCTAAGTGTAGGTTCAGAGATACATTTCTAAAGGTAAGTAAAACTGCTGGTTCGGTATTAACTGATATCTCCTATTCTCAGGGTACATAGATAGCTCATGTTAATATAGAACACAGTCTGAGTAAAAAATGTCCAGCAAACTGAAATATTAGTACTATTAAGGAAAAAAAAATCATGCACATCCAGCAGCAAAAGTCTTACTTGGGGCAAAGCTGTTTTCCAAAAATATTGCCATATTCCTTATTATAAAATAACAAACTTATTGAAGTCTTTGGGGGATAAACTACTTGCTTTTCCACATGCTTCATAATGCACCTGTGATAAGTTTTAATGGTCCATGACACTAATGCACCTGTTCCCTTGCTGTTAATTTGCATTCCATTATTAAAAATAATGTGATCTTGTTTCTAATTGCATGCATCTGTCCACAGTTCAAAGACCTTAATTCTTCCTTATTAACAGATAGCTGGTTATTTAGAGAACCTGTCTGTACAATTCATGAATTATCTGTAAGATTATGATCTCTGAATATGCCTATGCCAGAATATAAACTGCTTTGTTCAGTGAGTTGCCTTTGCCTGCATATTTTTTGTTTCCTGTGTTGCATACTATTCAAGAGTAGCAGATAAGAATTAACAGAAGAGGATTGTTTTCTTAAATATTCTAGCACTGGAATGTATTTAGCATAGTCAGCAAGACATCATAGACCACCAAAACTGGGCCTCTGAAATATGGTCATGCACACAATGTTACTTGCCTGTGTTTGTTGTGACCTCAGGGAAGATGATCCAAGCAATACCTGATTAAGGGTTTGGAGAGTAACACAAGGACAAAGTCAGCTTTGTCCTTCACTTGGTTTTAGTCACTAAAACCATAGGAGAGTGAGCTGTCTGCCCTGAGAACCTGGTGAAGTGAAGGAAATACTGATATTCTAACAGACAGACCTCCCACAAGATTCAATGGAAGGATTAATTAGAACAAAGAAGTACATTGCTCTTTTTTTTTTCCTAAAGCAGTATCAAATCCAGTAATTTTTCTTCAAGAAAGTAAAAATGTAATAACTGCTGAACCCCCATTCGGTTTTTCAAGTGTTTTTCATATCACATGCTCAAAAATAAATCAATAAAACACCACAAAAACATTCAAATATCTGTAGACATTGTGAAAAAAAGGGTAATAAAAAGACATCTTCTCAATTATAAGGTTAGACACCAGGAACATTACAAACCCACTAATTTTATTTGGAAGAAGTGTTCAACTATCCCTCTCTTTATACCTAGCAGTATTGTGGGGACAATGTTTGCAAGAGCTATCAGCTTAAATTCAATCTTGTGAATCACTAACCTTCCCTAGAATCCTTTCCACTTTTCCTAGTCTGTATTTGTCATTTGATAAACCTTTCCCATAAATAGTACTTGGCATTCATTCTGATTAAGCAGCAATTTTCTTCAAATTCATATAGTTCAGCTAGGTCAAGGTAATTATGCATGTCAACTCTAGATTCCAAAATACTGAAAAATGTTTTACTGAAAAGTTTCTAACAAATTCATAAGCAAATTCCTGTAGATTATTTACTTTATACATACATCTTTTATAAAATATATATAACTATAGAATAATAAAATTGTTTTGATAGGGACCTTAACATTTCTCTAGTTTCAAACCAAATGTATGTACATAATGCAGCATAATAAACTACAACTCAAAGAAATAATTAAAATTAATGCATTTTCCAATATACCATGATAGCAATAGAGGTCAATCTGCTTGAGACTACACTGCCTGTGCTAGTCACTGAAAGCTTTTAAGTCCTTTAAACAATGGAATTTGATAAATCTAATAGTTTAAATATTAAATTCTGATGTAAGACGGAACTGGTGATCCAAGTGTGAAATATAGATGCCAGAACACTGACTTGTGACACGTTTTCACCAACTGAAAAAGAAAAAAAAAAAAAAGCAGTTACTTAAAGTGCTTCTAAATCATATGTTCTCCCCCGGGAGACGACAAGCTTTAGTCTAGAAAATTAGTGACTTGCAGACTGACCTGTTTGACTCTATTTGCCTGCAAGAGGGCTACTAGCAAGGGCTGAATTCCATGTAGTGGTTATGAAAGAATTTCTGTGTGAAAGAAAAGCAATTAGTTGGCAACAACAAGGGAAATGTTTTCAAGGATTTATAGGAAAAACTCACCCTTTACTTTGCTGACCAGGAAGATGCCTTGAAAATACTTTTCTGACATCATCCAGAAATGGTGGTTCCCACAGGAATAAAAGCGCCCATTGGTTCCCATTTTGCCAATATGCACCACAGTCCATTTGAAAACTCAGATCAGAAACTTTGGCCTGGATTTTTAATTTTAATCTAATAAGGCCTCATTGCAGTTTGCACTGTTTTGACACTTGGTGTCACATCTTCTGAGCCTTTGATCATAGAAATTTTGGGCAGAGAAAAACTGTAAATGTTAAAATAAACAAAGAATCTTTGTGTCTGGGAGCAGGTGTCCCATCTGTTTGATAAGATTTGCAGGCTCAAGTGATATTACTTGCTCTTATCCCAAATGTCAGATGCATGTTACAGTTTGCATATATTTAGTAGAGGAGCTTAATCCTTCCTGCTCCATCAGTGTTGAAGCTGCAAACACTTCTGGCTTATGCCAGTGCAAAGTCAATTTAAAGAATACCAAATACTGATGAGCCAACTACAGTAGCTGGAGAGCAGTAGTAAACCATCTAGAACAGCTTCTAAAACTGCTGAGCCTTGGAAAATTATGAAAATTAATTCTCAATTCTTGAATGTTTTCACGTTTCCCAGGCACTGTTGGCTATAACTCTAATAATAGCAGAGAAAAGTTTTAATAATGTGACAGGTAAGAAAGAGAAAGAAATCATTCAACTGTTTAGAAAATGGCTAGATGTCTTATATAAAAGTGCACATAGATAACAGGCATTTCTGCCAGCAGCCTTTGCTTGCACACAGGAACAGCAAGGTCTAGCTGAAGTGCCTTGAGGGCACTGATAAGTCTTACTGGCCTCGGTGATGATGGGTCTGTGTCTGACCCTGGTTATCCTCTCCAGGCTGACCCAGACCTGTGGTCTGATCTCCAGCCTCATCACCAGGAGCCTGCTGCTGCTCTGCACTCTCAGTCCAGCGTGGCTGTGGTCTCTGGCTCTGCTCTGCTCCCTCTGTGCCCCTGGGTCTCAGCTGGCTGGCTCCCTGCCCTGCTGGCTCTGTTGCCCCCTGAGAAACCTCCCATGTCTCAGCTGCCTCCACTGCTCCCCTCCAGTGACTCAATCAAATCACACTCAAGTGAGTAAAACAGAAAAAATCTACATCTCTTTGTACCATTATTCCACATTTAGATTCCATATAATAATAAGCATTTTTAAAGACTTGTCTGAATGTCTCTGTTGCCCTTACAGTGGAGGAAAGGATTCAAAATAATTTTATATTCTCTTATAATTTTCTTTAAACACTTTTGAAAAGTTATTTAATTTATACACTTCACCCTTCTGGCGGTTGGGCAGAATGCCTGCTGAAACATAAATTTGGGGTTGCCATCTTCTGTAACCTTGGAAAGAAACCCAAATTAGTGAGATACCATGAAAAGAGTCATTGTAATGGCAACAGGGATTTTTAATGACTGAGAAGTCAGGCTGGGTGACAGCCATGACTTAGTGTGACTTGCCTAACAATTCTAATTGTCTTGTTGCACAAAACCCCTATTCAATCCCAGGTGACAGTCTTAGGAGTAGAAGCTCACAAGGTCTGTTATTCTCCTACAAAAGGAAACTAAACAAGGTTGGTTCAATTAATTTTTGAATACTGTATATTGCTATTCATTTTATTATGTTCCTAATACTTACAAAAGCTTTGTTTTTTATTTGTTCCAACGGTTTTTCTAGAAAAAAAAAACCTGCTTAACCTATGATTACTTGACTCTTCTTTTTGGTTTTCAAAAGGTAACATGATGCACTGCTTCACTTTTCTGTCAGGTATCCTTCACAAAATAATCAGTAAGAGTCATTATTTTTTTTCTAACAAGCCGATGTTAAAGTTCATCAAGGAGTTGATAAGAAAATATAATGTTATCTATCCTCACTGTACTGTGTTTTTGCCTGAGCTCTTTCAACAACTTATGGTAATAATTGTACTAAAGAGCTTTTCACCACATAAATTTAAATTTCTTTTTGTGAAAACCAGTAGAAAAAGCAACCATTAAACACTGCTTCATTTCAGCATCATCAGTCATCCATGAAAAGGAACAGATCATCCTCAAAGTCTCTTTTTCTGATAATAGAGTTAAAAAACTATTTCTTTTACACTTAATTTCCTTTACATTGCTAGTTGTCCTATATATATTCTTTTATAATTTCATTATACACACCCTTAACAATTTGACGTGGTTTATATTTTTCACCTACTTTTTATTCTTTGATGTCAGTAATGAGTTTGTGATTTTGCCAAGTCAGTCCTTATTTACTCTTCTTACTTCTTTTTTCTGTAACTAGTACTGTACTTCTGAAAATTAAAGGCTTTTCCTCACTTTTTTATGTAATATTTGCCTCTAAGAACTCACCTAATTTTCTCAATTTAATTACTTCAGAATAATTTCAGTTTATTTATTTTTTTACCTTCATAAGGATTCTAAAATTAAGCATACCTTTCTTTAGCCACACTGCTTTCCTCCTTCAATCAATCACTTCCTTTTGTGTAAAAACTGTAGATTTTGCTTTTTGGGCTAAGGAAAATGAGGGAGATGTTAACTCATTGTTTAGCAGTTACTATGCCTCCACTGATACTCTTCTGTTTGAAATAATTCAAGAAATATAAGGAGTTTTTGACATTACCCTTTGGAATCTATAAAGAAGTGGCATATAAACCCACAATATACTTAATTTTATAATATGCTGGGTAGTACATTGCATCATATTCAGACATGCAGTTCTTTACTAAGAAAACTGTGAAACTATCTATTTTTATATAGATACTTTCATTCATGTCTAGAGTACACTGTATATCACATTAATTTTAAATTTACATTTACGGGAGAGAATAACTATGGTGTTGGATGTTAGCTCTGATTTTGGTCCAGGATCTGAGATTCAAATATAGGCAGCAGATCCCACCACACAGTCAGTAAGAACAAAGAGTCACCAGGCAAAGCATGACAGATGGCAAAACCAACGAATGGTAGAATACTTGAACAAACAAAAAAGACTGACAAAATATCCCTAGGCCTGGCATCTGCCATGACATCTCCTAAGTCTGTTGTACCTGGCCTTCAGTCAACTGAACAGCATTCCACTGATATAGGGAAAGGATGGGACATAAAATGAGGCCCTGAGGTCAGGCAGAGATGCTATTCTAGCAGGGGAACACCCAGGGCAAGTATTGGTCTGGTGAAGAAGTGCATATGGATTACAGAAGTGTTTCACATTTTCAGAAGCACATTTTGGAAGAGATTTTGTCCTCTGACATACGAAATAAAAAGCACAACATAAGGTAAAAAAGCTGGTTTCCATCCAGACTAAAATGGTAAAAATATATAACAGCTTGGCTTTAAAAGGACGTCCATCTGTTAGTAAACTAGTGATCATACCATATCTACAAACTAACAGCCAAAAAATTTATTGTCTACACCCATGGCTCAATAAATGTTTAGGACTGGTTTGAGAGTTTGTTTTGGGTTTTTTGTTTTTTTTTTTTGTCTACAGCAAGGCCATTTTAAGTGATGAAGTGAAACTTTTTCCATTTTAAAATGTCTTTATACTGTCTAAGTCTTACAAAAATATCTTACTGGAAAATGTTCCCTGTCCTTACAGGTCCTGGTGGGCACACAGCAAACCAGTTCTTTTGCCCTGGTAGGAGATCTTGATCTGAATCCTGATCATAGTATTTAGCATTCAGTGCAAGAGCTTGTGGATGTAACAGTCTCCCACAAAACTGTCCTTGGCTAGAAATGGTGTTCTTGACTAACTTACTGGAATACAAGTTCAATAGCTGCACTACCTATTTCAGCAGATTGAAGATTGCCTGATTAGTAAACACATGCCAAGGCCATTTCCTTACTTGCCACATCTAAGCCAGATAGATCTAAAGCTAACTTGGCTATAGTATCCAAGCTGAAATCATATTTCTAATATATAGAAGCCCTTCAAGGCTTTATCTCATGTCACTTCAAAAAATTTTGCATCATTAAAGAAATGGGACCAGAGACTGGTGGTACTTCAATTTTCTGAGGTTTCAGCATCTCCTGCTGGTTTGACCACAGCTCTGTTTGCAAATGAACAAAGCTGAAGTCTCAGATGAAGGGGTGTTTACATTTGCTGTGCTTCATACAGCTCAGGCCCTGCACTGATTCACTGTGCAAGAAGATGAACTCAACACATGTAGAGCTGTTCAGCTGAAATGTCACCATGAGAATCTGTTCCTACTCCTTCACATTATGAACCTGAATTTCACAAGGCTAGAAATGAAGCAACAGCTTTTGGTAGAGTGAAAACAGCAATATTTATTGCAATTACTTGGTATATTTTTGTTAGATTCTCCATTTATCAGTGTTTTTTTAAATAGTATTATTGTAATACACACAGAGTCTTCCTCTTAGAATGGTAATAATGATTTACTAGCTTAAGTTCGGTACAATAACAATTTGTTTGGATAAGCAGAACTGTAATTCATTGTCTGTCATTAATTGTCTGACATTGGCTGGCTGGTAAACACAATCCCATAGAGATTTAAATGTCTTTGTTGCCTGGCCTAAGAATGTGAATGACCATTCTGGAAAACAAAAAATTTACTCTAGAATACCAATCCAGAATTTTTTGGTAATAACATAACCTTTGACTTTTGAAACAACACTGAAAAATGTAACAAATTCAGAAAGATTAATTCATAGATGTGTATAGCCTCTCAAGCCTCTTTTGTGAGAGTCATCTCAGAGGCCTTCAGCTAAGCCAGGTGTATAGTGCAGTACATACTGCTGATAAAGCTGGTCATACCAGCACAACCTGTATCACAGAATTCATAGGGTTACTTGGGTTGGACCTCAAAGGTCATGGGCACAGACACTTTTCACTAGATCAGGTTGCTCAAAGCACTCTCCAACCTGGCCTTGAACACTTCCAGGGATGGGGCATCCACAACTTCTCTGGGCAACCTGCTCCTATCCCTCAGTATCCTCTAAATAAAGAATTCCTCCCTAATACATAATATGAATATTTCACCTTGTTATTTAAACCCATTATACATTGTCCTGACACATTTTCCCCCACTCTGGGACTATCTGAGCCAGAACAAGACAGTTGGCATTCAAGTGTAACACAAGTCTGCAGAGTTTTCCTGCCTGCTTTCCTTTCCTGCTTGGGCTAACAGCCCACCTGGAAGAGGGAAGGAAGCCCACCTTGGACATCTCATGCTGTACCTTGCAACAAAACTGTTGCTGTTTTTAATGTTATATTGTGACCTTCCAAATGGTAGCTATTTTCAGGGAAATTCTTTATTGAATTTACAGAATTTACAGAAACAGGAGACTAGAAGGAACCTGCGTCATCATGTCTAATCCCCTGCTATTAAAAGCAGTCACACCTCATAATCCTTTTAATAAACTGAAGTGTACGTGGATACCATGGTGATGAGCACTTCATAAATACGGATATTTGTAGCTGAGCAGACAATAAAATGATAAAAAAGCACAGTGGAAGAATAGAAGGATTATGAGTGACAAAGGTGAATATAGCACAGTTCTAAGGATATTATGGTTTTGGTTTTTTCACAAGAGAATAATGAAAAACTTTACTGAAACCTTCACACCTCTGAAGTAAGAGCGATGCCAACTGAGGAAGGGGTCAATTTCACACAAGACTTATGAGAAATACAATAATGGAAGAAAGAAAATAAGGAAAGTAAAGAACAAAAGAAAAGGCCACTGTCAATATAGAAAACTTACTCCATTCTTCACAGTGCACAGTGCAATGGTAATAGCTCAAAAGAGCAAAACCACAGCCATTTAAAGATTTATCCTGGGACATATTTAATCAGACAAATATATAGAATAAAAAATAATTTCCTAACTTTTGTACTTATCAGAAAACCAGGGACCCAAACCAGAAGTAATTTAACATTCTTAATCGCAATAATTAATTTTATGCATTGTGCACCTCTAGTTTATTTTCCTATGCTTGGCTTTCTTGCATTTGCAGGCTAGTTCTAGAAGATAATTCCTTTTTTAATTGAGGAATTCTGGTGGAATATATAATCATCTTAATTTTTCTTTCAGTAGCATTGATCAGTTTCCATAAAACTGAAATCCTCTCCTATATATCCTCGATTCAATCTCCTTCCATGTAGGATAAACCTTCATTTAGAAGCCACACCTTTATCACACAAGCTGCCAGAAAAAGGAATTAAATTTCCTAGGGTACACCTTCTATTTCCAGCCACAGGGAGAAGAAATGAAATTTAATGAAAGCTGTAGCTCTAAATAAAAGCACAGGGAACCCCTACCCCTATCCTGCTGAAAGTGAGGTTATAGGTTGCACACAGTGAGTAACATTCAAACCCTTTGCAACCCCATTGTCTCCAAAGGCTTACAACAGAGATATATTTGGCATGCTTTTTATCCCAGACAGAGGAATAGGAGTAAAGAACTAATCATTTTCATTATTGCAAGTGCACAAAAGGTAGAATAGGAACAAATGTCACAACAAGTATGATTATAACAGAGCAAAAATAATGTATTTCTTCTCCACTTTATGTTTAAAAAATGTTAAATATAGGTTTAGGTTAAAAAAAAAAAAAAAAAAAAAAAAAAGAAAAAAAAAAAGAAAGCTAAACACCAGACTATTTGTGATTTTCTAGGGATCCCTAGAAGGAAAAATGAAAGCATGGGGGAAAAAAACTGATCCCTTAATTTCCTATCCAGTGCAACTTTTCTGTTGAAAACAAAGAAAGCAAAATAAATTTAAGCTCTATCAGATAGGATACCTTCTCTGTTGTGCCGCAAAGAACAGGTATACATTCCCTTGAGAAATTAAAGAGATAATTTTGGTGACTCTCCGATAGAGATTGAAGTTTTTTAAAGCCATTTCAACAACTCCTTTAGTTGGTTGGCTTATGAAAGGATGTTTCAAAGGTCAAGAAGGGAATATATTCCCTTTATAAGGTTATTCTCAGTATGGTCACAATTAATATCACATCAATTAATATTTTTTAAACCTACCTTTATGAAATAAAGTGATTTGAGTAGGAAAGGACTAATATTTCAAATTCAAACGGGGGGGGTGTTCAACCGGTTAATTTTTATTTCAAAAGTTGCTTCGTATTTTAGGAGAGAATCAGTTTAGTTCAGTTGAGTCTTCTGAAAACATGAAAATATTGGCAAAAAATGTGCAATGGCTTGGCGTTACAGTGATGTTTTCTTGTTTGCACACCTGTTGCTTGGCCATATGCCCTTCCCTTTCTTGAGCAGCCCACAATCATGGTACAGCCTGTACTTCATGGGACAGCCAGAGGCTTTCATGAGGTGAGGCTTTCTCTGTCAGTTCAGATATAGATGTAGCAGAAAAACCTTTACTGTCTGTCAAGAACGGTCAATAAAAGAAAGGAAAAATGTCTGACAGATTCTAAATTTCAAAATGTTTGAATGTGCCAGGTCCTATGGGACAAAAACCAACAGTCTGGACAGAGCATTGAGTCCTCACTATCAGGCTGCAGTAACAGAAGTATGATGTGATGGCCATGAACATTCTCAGCACTAAACAGGACCTGACTCAAGAGTACTGGATCTCAAAGCACGTTCTTAGCCAAAAGACTGGGACAAGTTCATGAGACAGACACCATGGCTACAATTATGCTAAAAAACTAAGATGGTGTGTTGACCCTGGCTGGACAACAGGTACCCAACAGTTCTGCTCCATCACAGCCCTTCTCAGCTGGGCAGGGTAAAATAAATACAATGAAAAAATTAGTCAATGTAAGGACAGGGAGAGATTGCTCAGCACTCACTGTCATGGGAAAAACAGACTCACCTTTGGAAAATTAAAGAGAAATAAATCCAAATCTTAAAAACACTTTCCCCCCAGCCCTTCCTTCTTCCTGGGCTTAAATTTACCCATTATTTTCTCTCTCTTCTCCTCCCCAGTGGAACAAAGGAATGGGGAATGGGAACTGTGGAGTGTGGGAGTCCCCCGTAATCATTGCATAGAATTATTCCAGTGCTCCACATTCCTCTGATTGCACACAAAAGGCATTCCTTGTATTTTGATTAAAGTCTTCTCCATTCTTTAAGGCCATTTTTATGCCATTGTCATGTATTTATACAATTAGATCTAATTTATACTATTAGACCTAATTACTTAATTGTTGTAGCGTATATGATGAAATAATGAGAATGTGCAATTAAGAAGTGCAATTACATAATTACAATGTGTAATGACATTAGGTATAAATATCCTAAAATGTTATAGGGAAAATATACTGTTGAAATAAAAGAATTTTTTAAGGTACTACATCAGTTTTAAAAATAGCAGTCAAAACTATAAAATAATTTCTCAAAGCTCAGGAATTTTCTTCTTATTTTTAAGTCCCCACTGAAGACACTGCCCATTTTTAGCAGGAAAATTTATGTTTAATACAATCAAAAAGTGTAGGGAACTGTATGGAAAAAAAAATTTATATACTGGAATAACTGTGGTTATATGCTACATTTAAGAATATTAGGCTTCAATTTCCCTGTGTCTTTTTCTATTATCTGGAGCAAAACTGTAAATTTAACTCTTATATGCAAACCACATATCAACTTTAGAATTTAGTGTGGCTGTGCAACATGGAGCCAATGACCTAACACAGTAATAAACGAAATAACTAATTCCAGCCTTGCTGTGAAACCTGGTATAAGCTTCTCTCAAAAATACACAGGAAAATATTATGCCCTCAGGAACTTCCTAAAGTATCTTTTTGATCTTCCCAAGGTTTGGGACCTCCCCACTGCCTCTTTCTACTCTGGCCCTGAAAAATCCCATAGCTGACTCTAAGGCTTCCTACAGATCTGCAGGAACACCTCCTACTGCATTCTCAGTGGTGTATCACAAAAGGTGAGATATCTCACTAGAAAGCTGTTTAAATTACTTTTAATTCCTGTAAGCATTTTAAACCCCCAGAGATACGGAAGAGTGTGACAAAAGGGTGAGATGGATTCCACTGCAGCTGGAGCAACTTCATTGCTGTTGGTAACATATCAGCATCCCAGACTGACCTGAGCCCCTAATGGAGCTGGCAAATAAAGGAGCAAGAATTTTACAAGTGAAATGAGCACTAGTGACTAGAATTTTTCTTTTCTTCAGAAAAAAAGTCTTGACAAAAGATTTTGACTAGCTAAATTTGAACTTCCCAAACACTAACTCTGGCAATATTCCCAGTCTGAAAATCCAAAACAAAAAGTAATTTTCATCTGTCAGTTCAGAATGTTACTTCATGTTTATTTTTAAAGCCTTTCATTATAATATATCAGTACTGAAGTCTTTTAACTTTCTTTTCTGGAAAATTTTATTTTCAAGTATCTGTCTGTTACCTTTTAATTTCACTAGAAGAGGGAAGGGAAGAGAAGAGAAAAGAAGAGCATAAATATAAATGTTTAGTAAAGTTTTTCATAGCCAAAATACTGATGTTAAGACTGAATGAATGCTGTATGTTGATTTCTACCATCAGTATCTGAAATATAATATCAGAAGAGTATTTGAAGTGATAGAAAGGTAGACACTATTTCTCCATAAGGAATGCAAAGAAGAATCTCAAACAGCTTGAAGTGGGTGGCCAGGAAGGTATAAAAGGATCAATGGGAGTGGGAGGCTGGGGGAAACCCACGTACTGGGAGCCGAGCTGCCAGAGTCACAGAGGTGCATTTCACTCCCTCCCAGCTGGGTGGTCTCTGGAGGAGATGTTGCACAGGTAATTAGGTGGTAATTTGGACCTTGCAGCATTTGTCAGCTGCAGTTGTTCCTGAGGCAATAAACCTTCTTGTGACATACCAGCAAATGCAACACCTGCATGGTAGTGAAATCCCAACTGGCCATATGCCTTGAAGCTTGAGATTTCAATGCTTTCAAATTTTGCTTTTCAAAGCAAAAAAGCTTTAGATGCAGCTTTTACAAATCTTCCACAATTCACCTTTCTTTAAAAAAAAAAGTAGTTCTGTTTCAATACAAGTTATAAAGTAACATAATTTTCCCTTATTAAAGAGTTCTTGGATAATAACACGTTATACTTAGGCTTCCCAAAACGTTCTTCTTCCTTTCTGAATATTTCAACCTCAGCAATTCTCCAATGTCAGACCTGAAGGCCGGGCTAAAACCCGAAGGATAGTTTTAGCCTGAGAAATGTATTGGCAAACATAATTACTACCTCAAATGTGATAAAGCTGTATAAATCATTTGCTCATAGATTCTGCTCATGAATCCTTTTAGAGCATTGTAATGCTCTAAAATCTATCTATCACTGATCTTTATTTCAACTTGTCTATTGTACAGTCTTTCACCTGATATGAGGCTCGTGGAATTACAAAAAATATATCAGTAGTAAAGCACTGTTCATGAAACCTGGCAGGGTATGTAAAAGTTAATTGCACTGTGTATTTTACTCTGTAGTTGGTTTACAACAAAGACAATCATGTTCTGAATACTGTGGTGGAGAAGAATACATCTTTCCCCCGATTAGCTATTATATGGGTGCTTGGGACCACATGGACTGTGCCCTGGAAAGCAATCACACTGCTCCCAAAGAGATAAGATAATGCTGGAGGATTTAACTGCTCCTATATTTATATAGAAAGTTCATATATCCTGAGTTCTTGGGGTTGCTCTGGCCTGGTTTTCACCCCCTGAGCTGAGCCAGTGTCAGAATTGAGCAGGTCATTCTGTTTAACATACTTCCTGTTGAGCACTTTTAAAAGAAAGTCTGAGAATAGAGTTGAGAATCTGTTCCTAGAGATGGTTTAGTGATTTAGAGTTACTACATAAGTATCCCACTTGAACATTTAAACAAGACCTGAAACACTCATAAGCAGAATTCACTGTTCACAAAACAAGGTGAAAGACGAAAATTTATTTTCTTGCTTGTTTTTAAAGAGACATAACAACATACAAACAAAATTTGCCTCTTGAATATCAGCCTCGTCTAGTGTGGACACAGCCAGGACATCTGACCCCAAGTGATCAAAGGGATGTCCCATTCCATGTGTTGTCATGCTCAGGAGATAAAGTCAGGGTGGAGAAGAAGGAAGGATCCAAGGAAGGTTCCAAGTTGTAGTGTTCTTTCTTTCTGAGTCACCAACACATGCAATGGAACCGTGCTTAACTGGGAACGGCTGAACACTTGCCTGCCCATGGAAAGCGGTGAATTAACTCCTTGTTTTGCACTGCTTGTGTGAGCAGCTTTTGTTTTCCCTATTCATTTTTTTTTCAGCTCTAAAATTGTCTCACTTTTACCCTTCTGATTCTCTTACCCATCCCACCGGGAGCAGACAAGAAGTGAGCAAGTGACTGCGGGCTGAGCTGCCAGCTGGGGTAAAACCTTCGGCTCTGGGGTTGTACATTCACAGTGCAGCTTAAATCCCCCTAGATCAAAAATGCTGCAGCACTGCTTTCCCCCTCGATCACACATGTGCCTTATCAAACGCTTCCTCTTACTAAAATTAATCAAGTCAGCTGCTTGCAGGAGCTGATCCAGTCAAAATGAAACCCAGCAGAAGAAAGTTCTTTCCATCCCCTTTAGTCAGATAGTGATAGAACCAACATAGCAAAGCTGGGGATACAGAACCAACACTTTCTTTTTAAGACACTTGTGAGACAAAAGTGTAAGGTAAAGAGACTCTAAGGGCTTAAGAGACACATGCAACATTTGGAGCCTCTGATGGCAGGGACTTCTTTTAAATGCTGATCAACATTTGACAGTACCAGCAGTCTGTGGAAATGCTGAAGGATTGGGCTGTTATTTAACATTTACAAATTAATACTGCACTCAAGATAATGAATGGCTTGAGCACACATGCTTTCACACACCACCTGTCCATTCCCCTCTCACTTCTGTTGTTTCTTCTCGCTCTGAAGATAGCTTGCTAATTGCTATGCTTGTATGTAATATGACGTGGCCACAGGGAATGGAGAAACGGGAGGGGAGGGGGTGAGAGAGACAAAGAACTTGTGCTTTGAGTAACTATTAATCTTGTCTCTGCTGGTAAGAGTTTATTGTTCTAACCCCTTGGTCACCTCTTAAAATATATGAAAGGGGAGTGACAACAGTTCTTAGGCACTGCTGTGTCAGACCTGTGATATACAGCTACACACCACCCTCAGTTTCGTCAGTCAACTGCTCCTTTTGCTGGCATTCACAACTGAAACAACCAAATGTGTCTATTAGCACCCATCAGATGAGCACTTAATCAGTAACCAGTGAGTCCCACGTGTTATAAAATGGGATGAGTGTTCTGATAACAACTTATTTCTTAAGTTGCCATCATCAGAAGGAAGAAATTATGTAAACTCAGGCTTTTGCAATAAGATGCAGTAGCCAGACAGAAGATAATGTGGTATCAATTGGGATTTTTTACCCAGAGTCCTTTTTCCAAAACTGCAAAATTTCTAGGGAAATTGATAAGTATGGACTTTCAAGAAGTGTATATTCTAAACAGTAATACTGTGTGTGACATTTATTTCCAAAAGAAAGCACATTAATATTTCTGCTTCATTGTTAGTAATGATGGCAAACTCTTCTGCTACTTTCAGACTAAAACATTTTTCATTAAAATCCTCCCATTTCCATGATATGATGTTTTTCTTTCAATCTTAACGGTGAAAAAGTATTAAACATAAAAAAAATATTAAGTCATTTTTAAGCTATTTGATCAGGATATATCTCAAAACAAGAGTATTTGTTTTGGAATGATGTTCTGTTAAGAGCACACTTCAATCTCTGTCACAAGAAGATATTTCCATCTCAAAACATCTGCCTAAATCAAAATATCTAATTTACATCAGAGATAAGTTTACATAACTTTGTATTTTGTCGGCTGGGACCTAAGCATTTTTCTAGTTGTAGAAAACAGAGCATAGGCAGCATCCAAATAAAAAGGTACCCTGAGCACACACTGTGAGTTAACATCCATTATATGACTACCATATTAAATGGGTGGTACTTTTATTTATTGCCCCAAGTGTCCCCTGTACAGCCTTAACTCAGTGCTTAGAGCACTCCCTGATCCACACTGTCTGTAATAGGTGAGAATACATTTTAACACCTCTCAGGAACACTTAACATGAGCACTTAGTCCTTCCTTGAACACTAAAACTCACTTTCTGGCACTGAACCAAGCTAAATCTCTAGTAATGTATAGAAACCAAAATATATTACTTCTCTATATGCTGCATAGGTATTATACACATAAGTTATAACTAGCAAAAATAATAGAAAAATTTAAGTGTTTCTGTGTGAACACTATTTTTTCTTGCAAGCTGGATTTAATTCATACGTGTACCAAATAGCAAATCCTGCTGAGGTTACTAAAATCAGGTAATCTCTCTGTTATGCCTGTAACTTTAATTGCATCTTTGGGTCCTGATTTGGAGATATTGTTTCCCCTTGCAATAAAAATGACAGTTAGTAGAGTTTCCCCTTTCAGTCTCCATGAGAATATCCTCTGACACTCCAAAACCATTAACACAGCAACATATTTCCTGTGTTTTTTTAGGAGGCTGGAGACCAGAAAGATTAGTATTACAGTTGTATGCTGCTGTTTGTTTTACCACTTGTGTGCTAACCCGATTAAGATAGTAAATGCCAATTTGTCCTTCAGACATAGTATACTCATGTTTTTTGGGAAAATTTTTCATGCTGAAATTTTCAAATGCTGAATTTTTATATCCAGAGTTCTTAAAGTTTTGAAATGTTACGTTTTATAAACTGCATAAGAAATGGTAACATGCAGAAAACCGCATGTTTGTTGCATTTATTTGTGTTTTTCTGTGATACTTTTTCACTCATTGAAATGAATGTATTTATCTCTGTAATACCCTTGTGAGTTAAACATTCCCATTTCCATTTTTTCTCTGTACTGATGTAGATGTTTGAAGCTTTTCTTCCTGGCTTGGGAGAGTAGGGGGAGATACTAATTTGCTGAGTGGATTTCAATTTCTGTATAAACCAGCTGGAGACCAACCTATATTTTAAAGCAAAGGAAAGCCCAGGGAAATGTACCACGCTGAAATTGCAATATATCAAAGCTGACAGTAAGCAGGCTCCCTTCATTCTCCGCCATCTCCTTGTTCTATTCTATACCCTACTTATATATCCTTCAGTTTTAATTCTTTTTATTACTTATTATCTATGCTGCTCAAAATATGCTAGGCATTTTTGGTGACAACCCTTGCCCTGAACAGCATAATGCAATAATAAATGTGTAGTTCCAGAATGTCATTTCTCCCCCTAATAATGTTCTATCTGAGAAGCTCTGAATTTGATGCATTTCTCTTCATCTCCCTGTGCCCCAGGGAAGGACCACCATCTCCACTGTACAGATGGGAAACCATATAGATCTATAGTGTACACAGAGTAGAGCTCTCAAGCCAGTTTTTCTAGTCTTTGGTCTCATTCTAACATGATCCCCCTGGAAATGGGCAGTGGGGTCCTGCCAGACATTCATTCCATCAGCCTTAGCAGCAATTCTGTGTCATCCTCAGATAATTTTTATAGTGCTCCTGGTGCCACCTGTCTAAAGAGCATCAGTGCTCACAGAAAAGTTGATTTGTGGTTGCCCTCTTAAATAATTGGATTAAGCCACAAGCATCCTGCAGCTGCTTAGGCTCTGAGCAAGGTAAAAGAGTGAGTCAGATTCTAGTTCCCACAGACATTGTGTCTATCCCCAGAGGTTGATGGACAGATTCTTGGGGAATTCGATATCTATCCAATCTATCTATTTCCTTTGAAGGCTGAACATAAATTACTTGGGAAGTCACTGGATGAAAAGTAGCAGGGGATTTCAAAGCCTGCCTTACAAGACCAAGGTAAACTAAGAAGTCAATGAAGTATCCCCATCTCAAGTCTGTAGGACACCCAAACACAGAGATCATCAACTCTGTGGAGTTGTAATACTTACAGCTATTTGCACAGGCCACCTCTGTCTCCCCACTCTCCCCTAGGAGTTACACCTTTGGTCATGCACTGCACAGCCACAAAACTGAGCCATTCACAATCCATGGAACAGCTGCCTTTCGAATTTCTCCTCCCTAAGTATCTTCCTCTGCCACTGGAGTCTGAAAGTGTTGCTTTTGATTATAAACACCTCCTACATCCCTGCAGAGCAGATTGCCATTCTCCCTCCTAGATTGCCTCTGCAGGTACACTGGGAAATCTGCCAACATACAGGATCCCCCTTCCTCCTTCATTGAGAAAACTGTATCTTGAGAATATGGTACAGGTGCAACTCTCACAAGAAACAGCCCCCACAGTCAACTAAAATTGCTTTAGTCTGGATGGAGACTTCTTGAGGATTTTCCTTTATTTTCTAAAACCTTAGTAACTGTACACAAATAAACAAAGTTCCCACCATTCTGTCTGTGATAAATGTACATATAATAACTCTGAGTAAAAATGGTTCTAAAAAAAAGATTTTTATTAATAACATCTTACACAACACTATTTACCCTCTTTTACATACCATTTTCCTTTGATTTAGAATGGAAGAAATAAAGTACAGAAAAAAAATTATTTACAGTTTACTGGGATTTGCTTTTTCAAATATCATCACATTTATTATAAAAAATGCTATCTCTCAAGGAGACAGATCTGTGTGGTCACATTCCTGTAAACTTACTAGTTCTAACACATTTTATTCTCTCATTTGTCCCACAGTCATCTGGATTCACACTGCCAAGTCTCATGCAGTGAACATGATAATAAAACCAATAATGTCTCCTACACTCCAGCTTTGCTGGAAGTGGCTTCCATATGCATGTGATTCCAGTGTCTCCTCCCCATACAAATTTGAAAACAACCTTTTTTCTGCTCCACAGCCATCTCTTCCAGGGAGTGGATTTAGCAGGGCAATGTGACCTACTGTCTGGATGTATCCGGAGAAGGTGAGGTTGCAGAATAAGGATAAGACTCTGACTGTGACTGCTCTACAGCCAAGAACATTTTCTTGAGCAAGAAATCAAACACAAGGAGGTCAGCTGGACAATATAATGTCCAGAAGGGATTCAAACCTCCTGCAACAGCAGTGCTTGTAGCTAATAATCCATATGGAAGAATAGTGCATGCTGCAGGCCAAAAATACAGTTAGTTCTTCCACAGGATGGTGATCTAATGTTCAAGAGAGACCTAGAATAAAATACAGCAGCAGATGACACAAAATAAGAAGTGTTGATATTGGCTAGAAGTTGAATAATAATACAAGCAGAAACACAATTAGGCATCTGCCACCAGTCCTCTGGACTTAAAAAATTATCAGCTCTTGGAGCCACTACTTCCAGTCATTTTTTCCATTGTTTCAAGCAGTGTGCATTCATTCATAATATGGCACTATCTCTCATAGAAACTCTGCTTCCTCCATATAAATAAATACATATATCCCTTTAGGAAGTGTAATCAGTTACTGCATAGCATGATAGAGCACATATAACTGTGTGTTGCAGGTAGAAAACTCGTGATTCTGAGAATTTCACTTAAGTAACTGGCAATTTTAAACATTAAGTTCTAATTACTGATGCTGGTATTAAAAAAAATAGAAAGCTAACAATTAAGTCAACACTTTGCCTCCCCCTTCTTCAGACTCAAGCCCAATATCTCTCTTCCCATCTTCCCAGTTCTCACCTTTCTGTTTTGCCAAACCCTTCAGAGAGGTGTTGGGTGGCACAGGAGCTTCAGATCGGTGCTAATTTCTTCTGCCCTTTGCTTCTTGCTGTTTTTCTTCCACTGCTCCTTGGCTCTTACTGTTCCTCTGTCCTGGTGCAGGACTCTCCATCCCTCCAGGAGGGTTCCTGCCCAGTGTGAGGGTCTCCAGCTGTAATCCCAGCACTGTTTCCTTCCACACCGCTCTCCCACTTTGCCTCCCTTTTCTCCTGGTGGGTCTATTTGCTTTTCTCTTCCTGTGTCCCCTCCAAACAGGGCAATATTCTACCAAACCCTGGTGCTGCTGCTCCATGAACAGTGCTGTGAGATTAAACCAAATTAACAGTTCCACTTGTTATATCTTCTAAATATTTCACATTCCTAGAATGGTCAGTAGCGTTGGAAGTCCCATGGAAGTCAACGAGACTATTAACATGAAGTGTTCTGCTCTGTGTTCCCAAATACTGGTTACCTATTTCCACCCTTTCAGAAAAAAGGCAGTATGTTTTTTTCCAGGAATTTTGTGTTTGCTAACCACAAAAAAAAATGAAGAGACAGAATCATGGAAGACTGGAGATGCGTAACAAAATTTTGAGATTTGCTGGTATGGTTTGAAATTAAATTCTGAGCTGCTAATGATGGTGAACAGGATCTGCTGCAACAGGATCTTACTTCTTATTATTGTTGAAGTAGATGTGGTGCTTAGGGACATGGTTTAGTGCTGGACCAGGCAGTGTTAGGTTAATGATTTTACCCAAACACCTTAATGCTACTATAATTCTGTGAAACAACTCACTACCTTAATCTGCTCTGAATTTATGTGTTGCATACCAAATTATTTATTACATCAAAAAGATGTAAGAAACAACAAGTAGACAGCTTATCCTACTAAGGTATCTGCTGAAACCACATTAGTGCTTTGATTATTAAGCCCAAATAAATATAATGCCTGGCTTTGTCTGGGGAATTTTTGAGGCTGACACTGCAGGACCAGTGACAATTTCCATCTCTCAGTTACCATGGTTACAGAAAAAATGTGAACTCCTGAAAAGATAGATCTCAAACATTGACTGTCCCATTATGGCCCACGCCTATTCTAGCTCTTGATTAATTTAGATATATGTGATATTCTTTTTAATCCTGGATGGTAATCCTTCTGCAAAATAAAAAACTCCTTTCTCTGTGTGAAGAAGGGGGTTGTCTTTTTCATCACTGAAAGAAATAATTTTTCACCATTGGAAAGGCATTTTTCCATTTCTCTGCGCTAATTATATGACTAGCATAAAAATATGGCAAAAAAATTGGGAGATATCTCTGTTTACTTTAAATCTCTCAAAAATTAATTTGGACAAGGTCAAATTACATACTGTAATTTGAGAAGAAATTTCAGTATTCTTTCTGAAATAAATGCCTGAATGGTTCTGCACTTGAGCTACTTTTAAGAGTCATTTACTAATAATATGTGTTTTAAAATTAACAAAGAACTTTGTATAAAGCATGAACATGATCTAAGTAGTGTTAACTTTACATTTGTGATGCTAATGATGAATGGAAATTATATGGTCAGGCAAAAGAATAAAGAAAAATAAGCTACTGTAACTTGGGCTATGGTTTCTACAAGCCAAAACCTCTGATAATTATTTTTCATGAAGCCTTTATTTTAACAGGTAATACTACAGTGAAATATTAGATTCATTACTACATGAAAATTAATTGCGTTCAAGAATTTGAAGGATAAACAGTAGAAAATTGTCAAATTTAAGATAGGTGTATTGGTGTCCAGGCTTTGGTAGCAGGATGGCTACAGGGGTGGCTTCTGTGAGAAGCTCCCAGAAATTTCCCCCTTGTCCAACAGAGCCAGTGCCAGCCAGCTCCAAGGTGGAGCTGCCACTGGACAAAGCTGAGCCAGTCAGCAGCGGGTTGCACCTCTGGGGTAATACAGTTAAAAAGAAGGGAAAAAAATGTGCAGCAGCATCCAGAGAGAAAAGTGACAAATGTGTGAGGGAATCATCTCTGCAGAAACCAAGGTCAGGGAAGAAGAAGAAGAAGCAGGAGGATTGCCCTGCAGTCCACAGTGCAGCCCAAGGTGAGGCAGCTGTGCCCCTGCAGCCCATGGAGGGCCATGGCACAGCAGAGACCCACCTGCAGCCCAAGTAGGACCCCATGTCAGAGCAGGTGTATGCCCAAAGGAGGCTACAGCCCCATGGGGAGCTCGCTCCTGGCAGGACCTGTGTCCCAACGGAGAGACAAGCCCATGCTGGAGCAGTTTTCTGGCAGAACTTGTGACCCTGTAGGGCACAGACAACACGTGATGAACTGACAGAAGCCTCCATTCCCCTGCAGTGCTGAGGGGGAAGAGGTAGGGAAAAGCAGGAATAAAGCTGAGATGGAGAAGAAACGAAGGATGAGGGGAGGTGTTTTTAAGATTAAGTTTTATTTCTCATTATCCTACTCTGATTTGATTGGCAATAAATTAATTTCTCCAAGTGGAGACTATTTCACCCATGATAGTAATTGTGGCACAATGTCTCCTTCCTCCTGTTTCAAGCCTTTCATTACATTTTCTCTCCCTTGTCTAACTGAGGAGGAGAGTTATAGAGTGGCATTGGTGAGCACCTGGAATCCAACCAAGATCAATCCACTACAATAGGACAAAGAAAATAGGATGAGGACTAAAGGAATGCAGATACAGAAAAGAAAATATGTATCTGGAATCAAACATAAATTATTGAGTCAAATCAGACGACAAAAGGAATTAGAAAAATTCTCTCCCAAGACTCAGCTGAAAAAGGAGTAAACAAAATGTTTGATACTTCACTTTGTACAATAGTCCTGAGCTAATAACAGAAGGATCAATGTTCTGAAAAGTCTTAGCATCTGCTAAGAGATAATAACTCTCTTCAAGTGAAAGGCCAGTATGATATTCCCAACTCCTCCAACTGAACACGGTTCAACAAATCTTCTGACAGGCTGGAAAGGTGTGAACCCAGCACCTGTTGTGTGTAAGTGCACATATGCTGGGGCTGTAACAGCACACTAAACAGGGCTGGAGGACAAGCTCAGCTGCAGCTGGCTCCCACTTACAGGAGCACTCTGTCAGCTTTCATGCTCCCAGACAGCACCTAGGCATAGATTTGAACACAGAATAGGCCAAAGAGATCTTCAAACAGACATCCTGCTTTGTGTGGGAAGAAAGTTTAGATATCAGGATACAAGTTGTGCCAGCTAGTTACCCTGAGGGACAAAATGTTGTTCATTTTATTTACCAGTATACATTTAGCCATAGATTTTCAGAGCAGTAAGGTATAGAAGTAAATCCATGCCCTTCTGCTGAAATCCATTGCAAATTGCTTGAAATCCATGAGACATTTCTGTTTTGCTAAGGAATACTACATGAAAAAATACTCAAAAGCAAAGAAAAAATAGCACTTTTTTTTTGCCTTTTTTTATTTTTTAGTAGAAAGCTTAAAATTTACTAAGAATGTGTGGCACATCTCTCAGGAATCACTTAGCTGATTTTTCATTCACTTTTGCTGGTGTTTAATTCTGTGTAATGCTTTCTGAGAAGACAGAATTTTATTTAGCCTGTGCTAAATAAATAGGAAGTTAATTTAGAGGAAGAAGGGTACTTTAACCATTATATTCAGTTAGCTTTGTATAGAAAATACTGTCATAATACCAGGAGCTTCAGGAGAAATGCAGGCGAGGAAGACTGGTTGATTTAAATGTACTGTAAAAACAGATTCTAATAAGTCATCTTATTATGGACTACCTGGACATAGAATTTGCCTCTGGATTTAGACATAAGACTACCTGAGTAACTCCACTGACAGAACAGCACTTGGAGCCAGTCATATTAACAAAGCTCACAAAGTGGTCCACAGGACCCTCTGGATCCCAGTTTAACAGTAGGAATGGCAGTTTTCTCTAGTTCTGCCACTGACTGACTAACCTCAAACAAAATATTTAATCTTGCTTCACTGATCCATTGCTGAAAGAGGATTTCAGTCCTTAACAATCTGAAAGCTATGTATGAAAATATGTGCAATTATACAGTAAATATGTGTTGTTATTATATAGTAAACATTACTATCACAAAAAAAACCTCTCCTTTTGCATGTTAACCTAAGGCTAGGTCAGAATACTCATGCAATGAGTTAATGTTATTATGCTTACTTTACAATAAATCAACACCAAAGCTCTCAATACTCCAAAACCTTGAGGAAAACTATGGACAAGTGTGACCAGATCTGAGATTTCTGGTCTGTATTTACATTGTAAAAAGGACTCAGCTGACCAATTGTAGCCCCTTCTCTAATATGCATTAACCTGAAGCTGAACAGCTGCCAACATGAGCTCTGTAAAGCTTCATTGCATTCCCTGCTAAGTCTTCATTTTATCACTTTATAGTATTTGTAGATCAAAAACAGCTCTCCAGCCCCGCCTTAAGCACTGAATAAAGCAATTTCCTTTAAGAGTTTTAGGGTATTGCACCCAAGTGCATTTCTGAAAAG
Organism: Cichladusa arquata; assembly: GCA_026413545.1. Taxonomy (NCBI): domain Eukaryota; kingdom Metazoa; phylum Chordata; class Aves; order Passeriformes; family Muscicapidae; genus Cichladusa; species Cichladusa arquata. The sequence goes on along the minus strand of JAOTQP010001546.1, from coordinate 94,281,500 downwards.
TCTCAAATGGAGCAGATAAAAGGGCAAGCAATGGATATAAAAAGAAATAATTTCAACTTCATACCTGGCAAAAGGGGGTGATTTTTGTGTCTGTTGATTTCACAAATCATTAAACTTAACAGCAAACATAAAATGAATGTTTCCTGCCCATTTTTAAAATGTGAAGGCGTTCAGGCACTTGTAATGCTCCCCTATGTGAGCGTCCATTAGACTGAGCATTGCATGGGGGGCAATAGCATAAGTGCTCTCACAGTGTCATCCTCAGACACCAGATGCAGTTGTTTAGCCCCAGGGGCAGAAACCACAAGTACTTATTGTGATTGCAGTCAAAGGTCTTATCTGTGTCCAGGTTATTCTTTTCTTCTCCAGAGAAAACATCAGTGATTCAGCTTCACTTAAACTATACAATGCCTATATGGAAGATGACATCATTCACTTTCTCCATATTTATTTCAGGAAATCTCTCTTTAATGCACTCCTCTGCTTTGCTGTGCCACTCCTCAGCTGATACAAGGAGCTGCAGCACAGGGTGCCTTTTTCGGTTGACTCCAGCTAGCCTGTTACACTCCCTGACAGGGAGCTCTTTTTCCAGATGTTTTTCCAACTACTTCCTTTTCTCTGAGAATAGCCTTCACCAACAGTGTGGTACAGCCATTGCAGTAAAGATCTTCCTCAGGCTGTGCTTCCAGAAGGCAGACAAAGTAAAGAAGAATAGGTTCTGGATTCAACAGCCCACATTTAAGAATACCCAGCCATGTCAGTGCACTGCATTATTGCAGCGAGGTTTATGCCTTATGCCCAAAACTGGCCTTGCCCTCTAGGAATCTGCTGTATAAACACTGGGTTTCTTATATTTGTAGCTTCAGATCTCTGTCATGGTGATTCAATCAAGACCAAGGAGGAACACCATTGTTTCTTAGAGTATCAGCTCCAGTGCTTCAGAAAAAGGTGCAACAAAAACAGAAGCTGAAATTACATTAAAATAGAAAATCCAGGAGACAAGAGTTTAGACTCCTCTATAGAATCACATTTTAATTAATTTAAAGTTGAGTCCTGTCTTTAATGCTTTTGATTAGTACATAGTAATTCCTTCATATGCTTGAGTAAACACAGGTCAGTCAAGTCAGGATGATCATCTTGGTTCTAAGACAGAAGTATCCTTTCTCCTAAGGACCAAGAATTGATTTTTTCAACACCTTGCACTTATATCAAATCAATCAGTTATAAAAATTAATATTAAAGAAAATAAAACAAAATCAAAAGCCATTTTTAAAAGGCAAAAAATCTCTTTATTCTCTTTATCCTTGATAGTTTTCCTTTTCTTGGCAGTCTTCCAGATTTATATTTCCTGCTCTTCTGTCAGTGATCATCTAACAAGAATAGTTCTGACAGAATAGTTTTGACAGACTGGATGATATAAAACAGTGTATGCTGACAATTAGACTTGAATTAATGGACAAGTATTGGTACTTAAAGCTTACTTTTAATACTAGCTGAGACTTGTGTTACAACAGTGAAACACTAAATCACTGTGGACAGGAGCAGAAAGTGTGTACATTGGTATTACATCATGGCATTAGCTCTTACACTTCTGTAACTTTGCTCTTTTATGAACTATCAAGATCCTGTATATGATATTTCAGTAATTAAGATCATGTTTCATGGAAAAATTCCTTCCGATTATGGTGATCATACCATGAGGTATTTTTCAGTGTCATTTGTTATTTAAAGAAAAAGCCACAAGACGGACAAGTACTAGAAAACACTGACTGCCCTGAGCTAGACCATATTCTGAAACCACTTGAATCTCTGAGCTTGAATGACTGTAGTGAAGAGAAGCAGATGTGAATTTTTAATTCAGAATTTGTAATTCAGCTTTTGCTCAAGACTTGATTGGGAAAAACTACCCCTGGGACTAATTCAGAGAAAGGCTAATTTTTGCAGAGAACCCCATAACTCACCAGGTCATCTGTACTAATGTCAGTGACAATTTGTGGTGTGAATTCTACTCAGTATGACTTTAAATATGATGCAGCACTTCTCATTGGGAGCGCCAAATGCCAGCATCCTTCCACAACACAATCCACTGATTTCCCAGGATTTGGACTATTAAAAGTGGACTGAGAAATTAATAAACTATATCTAAAAGTGAATTTTTTCATTTTCTATTTCCTCTCAGATGATGTGAGAGAGACCATAAGACCCAGCCAGGCTCAGGTAGCAGTACTGCACACAAGGGGCGGCAGGTAATGCGGCTGTTACACGTCTCAGAACTGGCAGCAGCAGTAAGGAACAGGCAGTCCCTTGCATCTGACAAGTTAAGGAGCACTTGAAAGGCATCACAAGCTTTTCTCTTCCTTCAGCAGCAGTCAGGCCAGTGCCCCTAACCCCAGGAAGGTCACAAGCTGGTAAGTTGCAAACTACTGACCAGCCTCCATCACTAATTCCGCTGGCGACAGGTTTGGTTGATTTGCACTCGTAATCATGCAGGCTGCTATACAGCACTAGTAATATGAGAACTAATGAAGCAGCAGTTGCTTTGCTCAAATTATTCCCCATCCTTCCCTTCCAGTGGTTGCCTGACTTAAAAAGAGAGGCCCTGAAGGCACAGAATATGCTGGATTCCCAAAGCCCACATATCAGGGCATCCCTTCCTCTCTAACTCTTGCTGCAACATCCAGCAAAATGCACAGCTACTGCTGAAATATTTTGACATATCATTGCCTTTACAATACAGTTTAGATGTCAGGCACAGCTTTTAAGCACAGGTTGATTTATAGGCATACAGACATATGATTTTTCCACCAAAAAGGAAACAACTTGATTTCTTTATTAATCAGTCTTTCCAAAGACCTTGTTGAGATGTAACTAAATAGTACAATGCAGTATCAGGAAGTAAGAGAGTACTGAAGGACTGGAGGCCTCTCTTCTAAAAAAGGACTGCAGATAGGATCTGAGGCATGAGATATAAATTTAATACTTATTTTGGTGACTTGAAGGCAAATAAGATTTCCTTTGCAAATACTTACCAAATAGGCATGCGAATACTCTAGGGTAACACTCAGTACAGCACGTGGAAAGTATGAGTTATAACTATATTACAAAATAAAAGGAGTACAGGTATATCTCTGGTGTTCACTGTGACAGTGAGCCTTCTGACCACAGACATACAGCCACTTAGGCATTTTTGATATGTGTTTACACCACTGGAAAAGTACAGAGGGAAAGAAAGGATGGCAGTGCACAGTGAAGCCAGTGCACAAGGATGAGACAAATGATGCTACGAGCAAAACCTACATGCACCAGGAAAAAATGCTTGCAGCCTGAAGGGGAGGTAGAGGATAGCACAGTTTCCAGACTAAGGCAGAGGTTATAGCACACTGACTAAAGAGTGAAAAGCAGAGCAGCAAAGCAAGACATCAAACTTTTCAGTGCTGTCTCACAAGGAATCATAGAATCATTAAGGTTGGAAAAGATGTATAAGATCATTGAGTCCAGCCATTAACCCAGCAGCACTGTGTTCACCACTGGACTGTATTCCCAAGTGCCACATCCACACACCTTTTGAATCATCTCTGTATCTCCTACACCATCATCTGTTTCACTTCTGAATTTGATACTCTGTGTCTGTGACCTTGAAGCAGAAAAGAACTCTTAGACTAAAATGCCAGCAGGTGCATTTCTTCTTGTAAACCACACAATAACCCCAAATTTAGTAATTTCCTCCTCTGCCCAAGTAACTTGAGAATAGATTTGATTCACAGTTTGGTTTTTTTTTCATTAATACAAAGCGTACCAACAAAAATCTCACACAAGTCTCTTAAAAAGCCAGATATCCTAGAAGTAGTAATCTTATAAATCCTCTGATCACCTAGCTAGCAAAGGTGTCCCACACACATAAACAACTTTCAACAAGTTTATGACTGCATGCAGAACCCTCATATATATACATATAGTATATTATATATATAACATATATAATATATATAATATATGTACATATATAAAATATGTATATATGTATTTATATATATTTTTATACATTAGCACTGTCACAGGCTAACCAGAGAAGTTGTGAAGTCTCCATCCTTGGGGATCCTTGGCTCTGATTGAGCTGGGGCTGTATAAACTGACCTCCAGAGTTTGTTTCCATCTCAGCTATTCTATGGTTCTGTAACTCTGTGATTGGTTTGTACACTAAATAGTGATACAATGAAAGGCTGGGTCTTGTAAGTATAACAGAGGAAGCATTTGGAGCGAAGAGAGTTTTTTAGAAAAATCTAGAGCTAAATGAGCTTACATCATTCAGGGTATGAAATTTCTTAACACCTGTTAGTTTAAAAATATATAATAGGGTTTATGCAATAGACAATTTGATATTGAGCATATATGCACCTGCCTTCATGAAATTTAAAGTAATATACTCATGATAGAAGATCAGTATTGCCAGAAGAAAACTAAAATAAAAACAGTGCAATCTCAATTTTTAAAGTGAAAAAATACATAGAGCTATTGTTCCTTAAATATAAAATAGCAAGAAAACTAACAAAAGTAAAATGATATTTCTAAAATGCATGAAAATCTCCCATATGAAAATAAGGATGGAGTGAAGGGCAGTGAGAGGTATCCCTTCCACAGCCATAAACAAATGCAAGGGGTAAATCTTTTGTTATACTTTAATAGCTTATCTGGAGATTTAGAATCCTTTGTTTTAAAGTGTTTTCCTCTTCCTGTGATTAATGCCAACTGCAATGCTTCTGTGAGATTTTGACACTTGTTTGTAACTTTATATCTGATTTTAAATTTTTGGGGCCTTTGCCTCCAGATATTTATTTTAAAGCATTTACAAACTGATCAGTAATGCACTCTGCTGAACATTCTGGGAATACATGATTAATACAAAACCTTGACTCTAATGTAAGAAGCTCGATTCCTCAGAGACTCTCTTCCAGCTGCCTTTTATTATACTCAGGTAGCTGTTACCTGTACTCTGTCCTCCTCCGCATTGGTATTCTTAGATTTGGTAATCTTGTCCATGTTTCCTTAGGCTGCTCTTGATGACTTATTGGTATTTCTAGGCCCCATTATGCTGATTTGTGGACAGTGTTTTCCAGTGCTCATTTGCTGAACTGGGCTGAACAGGGCTATTGACAGGGCACCTACTGTACATGGTGGCTGCTGACACCTTGATAGGAACCCACACAAATCATGTGCAAAATAGTTTAACCTTGGCTCCACAGCCCTTACATTGAACCCAGACCCTCCTGTCTCCTCAGCTCAGAGCACACAGGTTGTGGGGCTGATGCAGATGGACTCTGCTCTCTTCCAGTGAAGCTCCCCTGCCTTTGCCCTCTGCCCTCCCTCTCCTGTTCTGCACCACAGTGACTGGTGTGACTGCAGGCAGCTGCACAACCTGTGATGCCAACATAAAATACACACTGAGAACTGTGGAGTGGCTCTGTTAGGGTTGATGTGTTTGTTTTGCCAGGTGATGCACATTTGTGGCATTAACTGAACAGTAAGAAGAAGCAAACTTAACCTTTTGGGAAATCATGCTAGAAGGAGAGTTTTTTCTCACCTTGAAGTTTCCACTGTAATAATGTTTTTCTCATTTACCACAGAATGATCAGAACCAACTGGGAGAAGTTGTTAAGATGTTTGTCTTGTCAGAATAAATTTCTTCAGTGGGTTTATAACTAGTTCTGCACTGGATTATTATAAGCAATGTAAGTTAACCTTTGACTGGCACCTCAAATTTGACAGAATTTTTAAAAATAAAGATCTTTCACCCTTTTTGCTGTAAAGAGCCTCTTGTTTTCCTTTCCAGATTAAAATGTTTAAAATAAAATATTCCTATTTCAGATTTGAATTGGAAAGGGGCTGCTCAGCCAGAGACCAAAACCTAGCTTTAAATAAAT
>JAOTQP010001546.1:94265244-94275566 GCA_026413545.1 Cichladusa arquata | reverse complement strand
ATTTTTAAAAAAAATTTAAAAATTAAAAAAAAAAAAAAAAAGGAAAAAAAAAAATTAAGAAAGAGTTTTGTTGTTTCTGAAGGGGTTAAGTGAGCACTTTCAGTCTTTCTGGCAGGAGCTGGAAGCCCTTTGCTGGCACTCTGCCCATCTCCTGGAGCATCTCTGCGGAGGCACAGCAGCCCCGAGTGGCCACGCAGGACACCTACAGGGGTCCCCAAAACCACCTGCTGGCATCACTGAACAGCTCCCAGTCGGTGCCAAAAACAAAAACAAAATAAAATATTTACCTTTAAACCATCACTTTGTAGAAACATCATTTTACTTCTCCATTCAGACCTCTGAGAAAGTTCCATATTGGGCTCAAAAGTGTGGATGCGAATTTGGCATCTATTTTGGGAAAACATGTGGGCACCTGGAAATTTAAACCTGGATCCAGCACAAGAAGGCAAAGGAAATTAATTATGTGTACACATCCAAAGGGCCTGGAAACAGCATGGCTTACCCAGTAATTTTAATATTTTTGTTTTCATAGGGCTTGGTTACACAGCTCACTACAGAGCACCAGTCCCAGGGCCAAGAGTAAGTATTCTTCCTCTCTTGCTAGTTTTTCTTAGAAAAAATATTGCTTTATCCCTGCTCAGTTTTTCTGCTATCCAGCTACTCTGCTCAGTGAGGTCTCAGAACTTGTCCATGGAAACTGAAGTCCTCTTTGACAAATTGCATTTTTGAGAGCCAAGCTTGCCAGGCTGTCAGACTGAGACAGCTGGAATTAAGGATTTTTCAAAATGTTCAGGAATGATAGACAAATTATGTCATGAAATAACATCATATTGGGGCATAGCATTATGGTATATAAATTCTCATGAAATTACAACAGTGTAAGCATTCTTGCCTGAGAACAGTCTTCACAATTTTAAATCTATCCCAGACTGGAAACTACATAGATTTGATTGCAATCCAGTTTTATCTTTTGATGAATTCTGCCTCACAATATGGAACATCACACAGAAAATGCCTGGATTCCTATAAAACAGTGCTTTATATAACATAGGAAAAGCCTTTTACAATGTTTCACATGCTTAGCAATCACACTAACACACAGCAGCATTCACTGAAGGAGCTTTTTACAATTCCTCATAAACAGAGAAGGAAATTAAATATTTTAATGCTGTTATATGAAGTGATTATCCTTCATCATCTGGGAAAATGCTTTCAGTTCTAGTCATCTAATTCCATTGGATACAGCAGAATTTAACAGCAGTCTTTGTAGAAAATGGGATATTCCAAGAAAACAGTCTTATAAAACAGTAAATTATTTCACAGATCCATGCTAAAGCTAAAGGTCAAATTCCATCACTACAGGTAACAGTGTTCTAAAACCCGCTTGGCACAGACGAAACTCCTGCAATACAAACTACAAACATAAGTTTTTAGAGAGGATCTGATAAAGGTTAAGGAATGTGGAGGAACACCTAATAATGACCACTTTCTCTGGGGCTTATTTCTCATCATACAACACTGAAGAGAAATCGGTGGCATCAAAATGCAGAACAAGGGTAAAGGGATTGTTTCAGCTGAAATAATATTACTCCAAGGGCTACAACCTCAAACCTTACTCAGACTGGGGGAAGACATTTCCCCATGAGCCACTCTTTAGGGAATTCTGGCACTTTCAGCTGAACTCTCTGGCACCAGACACTGCTGAAACAGGACACCGGATCTCAGGTTTGGCACAGCATAGCAGTTCCTACATTCCTAAAATTCCTGTTTAGTCTGTGCAAATTGGATCTAACCAAACGCTCCTGCTGGGCTTACAAAAATAAGGATAAAGTCTAGATTAGGCAATACAGTTTGGTAGCTGTATTTATAGCTGAGCTATGTGGAAGCTCAAAGTAAAATTCTACAAGACAGTGGCACTCCTACTGCCTTGGAAGAACACATGCAGCTCCAAGGTCAGTGTAGGCACAACTACAGAATTCTATGAAATTGTTTATCAATGCAGTCCCAATTAAAAAATCTCATACCATTTACTCTATAAAATTCCATGTAGGGTTTGAAATGAAATTCAAGTATTTGTACAAGCTATATATTTCGTGATGCATACAGAATTTAAAAGTTTCCTTTACAATTAGCCCATCACTTCAAGCCACTAGAAATTAAAACCATGAATAAATAGATGATAATGGATTATACAAAGAAGATTGAGACTGGTCATGTCAATACCTGTATCTACTACCTGTGTCCTCAGAGAAGAAATGCTTGAAGGAAAAACCCCAAAAACTTCTATGGAGTACAAAACTCTTTCCATTTTTTGTGAAGCTTAAATAATTTCAAATGTGAATGAAATCTTATAGTCTACAGACTATCTGAACTAGATAGAATAAGACTGGCTGTGTTACAATCCCCACCATGACTCAGGAAAAGAGTCATCCAGGCTAGTACTACATCCATACACTTTTTTGGAGGTGGTTAGTTATTCAGCTGGCAAAGTAATGCAATGGATCTATTCTGAATTCCCTCCTTGTAGAAAGGCTGGATCATATAATAGTATTAGTTAGTAAGAGTATAAGAACAGTGTGGGCAGGAAATTCTCCTGTGTTAACAGTGATTTCAATATTGAGTTAAGAGATTCTTCCTTTTTATTTGTACTGCGATGTACCAGCAAATCTTATTATTGGTCATCATACCAGGTATTGTGCAACTGAAGAATTTCAAGGCAACTTCTGACCCAAAGTGTTTACTGCTGAAGACTGAAATGAAAAATAAATATATTATTGGGGTTAAATTAATTATGTATCATCAAAGCATCTTCAGGTTATATATAAAAAAGAAGAAACAGAAAACAAAACAATTTGGTTTGTAACTATCAAAGCAATAAACATTTTTATATGTTTAATAAATGCAAAAAGAGAAGTCTGCAATACAATTTTGAACTGCCTGAGACAGTTCTCTTTTTTCCATTTTTATCAGTTCAGCTTCCTTACCTCTAAAGTGGGAAAACTTTCTCAAAACTGGCAAACTCATCTTTGATTCATGTTATTCTTTCTGAAGCATTTTGATAAGATTAAGCAAACATCAGTGTGGGATAAAATTAAGCATTCATTGTTTTCTTCATTTTTAAAATGCAGATTTTATGTGAAGGTGTGAGATTTTCCACTAAAAAGCAGATGGCAAACACAGAGAGAGAGAAATAACAAAGAGATGGATAGATACGTGATTCTCAGATATCTCGAAATCTACTTATAAAAATTAAAGCCTGGAAGTTAGAGCTTAACACAAATACTCTACCTAAATTCTGAAATAATTTCTCCAAACAATTTACAAATATGTCAAAAAGTTTGTTATAAATATGTATGCATAATAGCCCCATTACAGATACTATGTGATTTCCAAAACAGATTATTTTTGCATGTTCTCATCACCAGGAGAACAGACTGATGCCATGTTTCCATTTTTCTAGTGTTCTTTTATCAACTTTTGCAGGTAATTTTTTCCATGTTCCCTGGATAACAGTCTTTTTTTTTTCCTAGTTAAAAGACCAATTTTAAACTCCAAGACATTAAAGCACTGGACGGAAAAGAAAATGGTATGAAAATGTCTTCTAAAATCCTTTTAAATTTCAATCCCAAGCTTAGATGTAAGTTTTCCATATTTCATCAAAAGCATTCAGGTGTCTGCTCTCAGAGAATTTAGCAGAGAATCGTATTCCTACTATCAGCAAGTTGCAGTCCTTCTAAGTGCTTTGTGCAGTGACCTTAACAACCCAGAGTGCTGAGGAACTGAGGATTCTGATTGAAGCAAGCTCTGACTTCATGAAGCATGGTCTGAATTCTCAAAGTATTTAGAAAAAGCACTTGCTAACTGCAATGTAGTGAGCACCATTACACTCCACTATTTCTGTATTTAATTTTTTCTTTCCTCTTTTCAAGTAGAATTGAGTATAATCAGTTGACAGGATATTATCAAAGGAGGCATCACAGAAAAAACATTTTTAAAATAAATAGTATTAACTTGTCATAACTTGGTGTTAATAAAAAAATCAGACTACTACAGTGTAGAAAATACAGAGTAAATGTGAAGTAGATATGGAGAGCAAATGTGCTGGAAGTTTACTTTGAATATAAAGGGAAATAGTATTAAGAAGATAATGTTCAGGAAAGAATATCTCTTACAACATCATGTAGCTTTTTATTTTGTATGGCTCTTTTATTACAAAGTACAACATGCAAGCCTTGGAAGAAAAATAGCCCCTAATTAAAATATTTATAGTTGTAATTGCATTTATCTGAAAATATCCCTGTATATTGTAAAAACCCCATTTGGGTGCCAAAAATAGGCATCTCGTGCTATTTGAAGCAGCTTATTATTTTTAAGATATCCACATGTGTCTAACAGATATGACACATCTTCCTGGGACAGCAGTTGGAGGCCGGATAGGATAGCATTTTGGAAGCTGGAGACCATGCATATCAAATGTCACTATTTATCTATATTTGGTCAATTGATTCCAACTTGTGTCACACATCAAATAATTGAGAATAATTACCAACTGAAGTCTCTCAATCAGGCAATAAGGAAGCAATCCTATGTACATAAATGAATAACAAGCCATTATAAAGAGGGTTATAATTAAAGATGATACTGCATCAAGTTTGAAAGTCTAATTAGGAGTCTAAAATTGTTTCCTGATAAATGTGTGAGTTCCATTTCATCCCAAATTAGTTGAAAATTTTCAGTTAACCCACCTCTGTTGATTTTTATACCTCTAATTGAAGACTCTCATCAGCAAATTTCCAGCTTTAAGCAGTAAGAAACAGCATCTCTTCATTCTTGTGCTCAAGATAATCCTCCATATGAATGAGGATGGTTGGACATTGGAAAAAAGTTCTTCACCCAGAGGGTGTTTGGGCACTGGAACAGCTCCCCAGGGCAGTGGTCACAGCACCAGCCTGACAGAGCTCAAGAAGTGTTTCAATGCTCCTGAGCCCATGGTGTGACTCGGGGATGGTGCTGTGGAGGGCCATGATTTGGGCATCAATGATCCTTGTGGGTCTCTTACAACTCAGCACATTCTGTGAAGGTAAAAATCTAATTCAAATTAAAGCATAATTTAACAAACAGTAATGTTACACCAATTCTTTCAAGGCAAGATTTTGTCTCCAGGCACCTAACCATTCTGCCTCCCATTCATGGGGCTTTACACATGAATTTACTATTCCAGTTATATTCTGCAGGCACTGGAAAGGATGCATGAGACATGAGATTGCCTGGTGTGCACTTCACCATAATGCAACATTTATGTATAGTTTTGGAGCTATTTGTAATAGTAGTCCTGGTTACTATCAGCAGAGAGGCTTTCTAGGATATGACACATCTTAATCTATCACAGACATAAGGCTCGAAGAACCACATCTTTTCTTCAGTGGACTATAAGGGGAATGTAGACAACCAGCTCTAATGAAGACAACTGAGTTACAGATTATGCAGTCATAAAATGGTTTGTGTTGGAAGGGAGCTTAAAAATCATCTAGTACCAACACACCTGCCATGGGTAGGGACACCTTCCACTAGACCAGATTGCCCAGGACCCCATTCAACCTGGCCTTGAACACTTCCAGGAATGAGACATCCAATTCTTCAGGAAACCTGTTCCAGAGCCTCACCACCCTCACAGGGAAAAACACCGTTACACCATTTACTCGAATAAATCCTGCCTCTGCTACCAAAGAGATGTTTTATACTGTTACAGTGAAAATTTTGCTACTGACACATTCCTGGTTGCAGCTCTAAAGAAGACAAATATTGATTTACAAGGATGAATAAAACAAACTGCAACACCTCTGAGGCAACTGCTGCTTTCCCTTTGGCTAAAGGATATATTATTTTCTGTTGTATTTTAAGGAGCCTGGCTGTATCTATACAGAACATTGAAGTAAAACCCTTTGGAGTTATTACATTTTATCAGGTAGCTAATATGTCTTTTAAAAATACTCTAAATGTGTTTACAGGCTAGAGACTAACAATCTGTCAAGTAATTCATGTTTCTGAAGTCTCTAATATGGTACATACATTTGGTAGGATTTCTTTTTCCCCAAGGAAAAAACCAGTGGCAGTCCTGATTACATCACGCTAGAAAAATTGCCTCTCAAGCTTCTTGGCTGCATTAAACAAATGAAACTACTGTACATTATGTAAACACTTGTAAAAATGTCAGTGGAAATTAAACAAGTTTTTTCAGCCTCTTGAGGAAGACTTCTGCAGGTATTTCTCAATATAAAGCATTAGGACTACCTAGAGAGCCACCACTCTCACAACTTGCAAAGTCTGATTTCTTTCTGCACTGAAATGAGCTGAATAGAATGAAACAGTGTAGGAAAAAAATCACTTAGAGGGCAGGCATCTGCTCAGCTTTCTCCCTACAACATTCTTACGCTTCCTGCAAGAGCCAAACACAGTCCAAAAATCCTCCTTTGTCAGAAAGTGACACAAAAAGAAAGGCTTTGACATGCATCAGAACATGATTGGGCGCAAAAAGATAATGGCACAGAACTTAGAGGGAAAAATACTCCTTGGATGGATCACTTTTGGTATATCCAACCTCCCCCACACAATACAATCTAAAGTGCCAAATAAATGGAGGGTGGAGCACAGTGGAGATGTCCCAGCCACCCTCTGTCAGAACCCTTCAGAAGAGAGAACTCTGTGGTACTTTCCTGCTGATAAGCCACACAGCAGCTGAAATCCACAGGAGATAAAGGAAGATGTCCTGCTGTTGAACCAGCAACCATGACAAAATCTCTCTCCTTGGACTGACACACATCCCCATCCCAAGGTTATCTCATGTACTACATTGAGATATCTGCCCCCAGGGTACAAGGAATTAGATGTAGGAGTAAAGCCACTTAAGCTCAACAAACATTAGTTAAGAATGGGGAGAAGTTGGCAGAAGCCTCCATCAAAACTTCTGGGAACAGCTGAATCTTTCTCCATAGTAGGAACATCATTTGGTAACTGTGTTCTCTGTGTGCTGGATGACTATCCCAAGCTAGTTTTCATTGGGGAATGGAGCTTGTCTGTATAGTGCTTTGAATTAGTATACTGCTTTGAATATATTTTTGCAGTCAGAAACTATCACTGGTAAACCAAACCTTCACCTGTCATAATTTTATTAATGAAGAGTGTTACTCTGTAAATTGTTCATGTGAGTCCTTAAAGGGGCTATCATTCCCTGGCAGTGGGTAAAGGTGTGAGACCCAGGAGGAGGTTTCTCTTTTTGGCATGTGACTCTGAATAAGTCAGTGAAACTACCTTCTGTTCCTGCAGGACTGCTCACTGAAGGTACAAAGTGCCCCAAACAGACACCAAGAGACAGGTTGGGCACAAGGGTCTCAGCTTTCCTGGAGCACTGACAGACAAATCAAACCCTGAGGGTTTGAGTCAATCTCCCCTTTTCACTGACAACATAGCAACAATCTGCACCAACAAGGAATATCTGACCAAGCCAAATATGCTCTATCCTCTATTGAGGAGGGTAAGGAAAGATAGTTTGTGGTGGTATTTTTACAGACCCAGGTTATTATAATGAACTAATCTGCTATGCAGGCAGTAGCAGAGGGTAGAAAGTATTTATGCTAGTTTTGCCAGAAAAGCAAATATGAGGAACAAATTGCCCTGCTACAACAGTGGTTTCCACCATATAATTTAGTCCTTATGTTCTCCTACAAGTGACATACAGTGAATAACCCAGTATTAAAAGAGTAGCTACAAAGAAAACAGAGACTTCCTTTTTCATGAGGGATCGCATGTTAAAGGTAAGGGATAATGAGTACAATCCTGTGGACATTCCATTTGAACACAAAAAGAAAATTTCTCACAATGAGAAAAATCATCCACTGGAATACTCTTCCCAGGAAAGTGGTGGGTACCCCAACACAACACACTCTCAAGATTCAGCTGGACAGGGTCCTGGGCCATCTTGTCTAGACTGCTTTTACCAGGAAAGGCTGGACTGGAAGATCCTCGAGGTCAGTCCCAACCTAGTGTTCTGAGATTGTATAATTTTCAGCTAATTATGGATCTGGATTATAATGAGCCCTAAATAATCAAGAAACCCTTCTAAACACATATATTTAAAATATTTTTAAAGTAGCTTTAGCTATATAATTTAGCTGTATAGTAGCTCATATAATTGTTTTTAAAATTGGAGTTGTTATCTCTTTGGAATTTTGTAATTTCACCCTCAAACCAAGCATCTCGATATTCACAGCACTCTGAAGGCCTATGAATTCTCTCCATAAAAACTGCCACTGGTGTCCAGGCTAATTTAAATTATGCCTTTTTCCTCTTAGGAGATCTTCTGAAATTAGAATCTTGTCAGTTGATTGACAATTGGCATTAAGCCAGGATATAATTCTCTGGTATGCACCATTAAACCTCACAGTGAGGATTAATTAGTACTGCAAAAGCAGCTTGGAAATGAAATGTGCTGTGTACTAAATAATTATTATTTTTATTATTATAACATTGTAAGAAAATTAGCAAGTGACAAAGACACAGTTTACAAGACCTCCCACTGAAAAATACATTAGGTGGCCTGTTTCTGAGAGATCATCCAAATAAAATTATCCACTTCTATATACATTTAAATCTGTTTCTGTAAGGTGTCATAATGGATCAGCACTGGTAATATAGCTGGATTTGGATATGGGATCAGTGAAGAAAAAGAAATTTGCCAAATAATTCACAAGACATTGTTATGATAAGTTTTTTTGCCTATTATCCTCTGTAGTCATATATATGCATATGTGGGCAAGCATAATTCGTGGATATCCGTGGAAAATAAGCTGCAGAACTCACTTTGATAAGTCACATGTCTTTAATAACTATCAGGAGCTTATTCCCAAAATATTCCTTGAAACATCAAGCACAGTATGTGCTCAGATTCACAGGTTTCATACAAAATCCATATTTTTCTTCATATTGACAAAGAATTTCACATGCTTCAGACAATACCTGTCTCCTCAAAGGCTAAATGATTCACCTTAGGTTTTTGTGAGCAGTATGGACTGATTTAGAGCCATTTTCGTTATCCAAAATAGTACTTACTGTGTCCTTAGATGTATACACAAAGCCAAATGTGCAATTTCATAATCATGCTCAGCCATCACTTTTAAGACCTGCTTCATAATTATAGAAGTTAGCAACCAACTTTGCCACGAGTGAAAACTGAGGCTTTGGATAGAAATCACTGGAATACTTTTGCCTACATTCCTTCAGCTAATCCTTTCTTTGTTCCCTTGCTCAGCAAAACGAAAGGTAGCAGATTATGCATTTGCAAACTCTAGTTTGTAATGAATGGCAGTGAGGTATGAATAAATTCCCACAGTGGGACACAGTAGAATCCTGAACATAATCTGCATGAAAAATGCAGTTTTGAGGCTCTGATTCAGATAGATGTTGTCCCATATATTTTTCTTCATATTCTTCAAACTTTGTGGCTATAGGGGGAAAAAAAAATAAGAAAGCAGAATGGCCTAATCTGTCATTCCATTGCATAATTTAAGCCAGTAAGGACTGATATTTTCTCATTAAACAAATATGCATAAAGATGAGTTCTGCTTAGACTTTTTGTTTTTCTTCTGCTTTCTAACAGACAGGATGATTTCCAAGGTATGTACTGTAAATTAATGGAAGCAGTAACCCAGTTATTTTTAGACACCATTAGTCAGTTCCCTGGTTACACAGGGGCAGTTGCATGTGCAACAAAGTCTGTGATGGAAGTTAAGTAGGAAGCACATTCAGTATACCCTGTGGAAGAAAATAGGAGTGGCTATCTATCAAAAGCCGCACAAAATGCAGGTCTGGATCTATGACAGTATATGAAATTTGTAAGGGTAATGTGTAGTCACAGAGCATGGAAAAGATCAAATGGAATGCCATTCATACATTATTTATAATTGTTTTGAGGACTAGCAGGCAGACTGCTCCTCTTTGGAGACTCATGCTGTTCATCCAGGTTTAATCTTGGTGAAAAAACACACACAACCTCTGGGTCATAACTTTCCTGCCACTAAAAGCTTCTTGTGAAGTGAAAAGATTGCTCATCACTAACTTTATTTTGATCTCAAGAGAGAGAGGTTTATACACATTTGGTATAACCCCAAGAAAATTTCTAGAATAATTTGGAATACAATAAACCTTTGGTTGAACATTAATATGCTTATTTCCTTCATACTGTCTGTGATAATTAGACGAATCATTCCAAAAAGAAGATTCCTAACCTTTTCCCTCTCCTCTATCCTCATTAAATTGCTTGTTAGATT
>JAOTQP010001546.1:94233238-94265233 GCA_026413545.1 Cichladusa arquata | reverse complement strand
TTGTGTGGACATAAAATCACAACCTTGTGTCTCTAAATGACTTAGTCCAGAGCATCGGTCTTTCCCTGCCATTGCTAATGGGAATATTTGACTCTTATCATCTTCTGAGCATTCCTTCATGGATTTGTTCTTCCTTGGTTATTTATTTATTTAATTTGAATTTATTTATTTATTTATTTATTTAATTTGAGGTTCAAGGTCATAACTAGTAGAATATCCTGGCATGGAATATTAAGTCAAACAGTGTGGAAATCCTGACTAAAATCTCAGTGTTGCAAGGTGCTAAATGGCTTTCACAATGGGAAAAGGGCTCTCAGGTCCTTTTCCAGAGTCTAAAAAAGACTTGGAAATGTCGAACATCAAAGATATTTTTGTTGTATTTAGGAGTTTTTCATACGTCAGTTCTGTGTCAGGGATATTTTTCTCAAGTTAGGCTCAGATACATATCTAGAACATTTTGGAGCATTTTACCAAGTCAGAATAGTGGATTCAGATTGATGAAAGACATCTGTAACAACTGGTATCAGTAATAAGGAAATAAAAATTAAACTCCCTTAACCTTCATTAAGCTACTTAATTCTTCTGTTTATGAAGTTCTTAAAGCAAAATATTTTCATAGAAAAAAGGTTGGAACAATATCAATCCTTGAAAAATAATTGTCATTGCAAATTCTGCATAATTTTCATTCTTAAACAAATTGAGTTTTAAGAAATCAAACAAAATAATTTTGAAAGTAAGAAAAATTCGATCTGTTAACTCTAAAAGACCAATTCAAAATTAATACTGTGTTCAATTTTTAAGAACAGTTTTGAAGAAATTTGATCAATTTAGGTAAAAACTTATAGAATGTATCAAAAACAAACCCGATTTTTCTCTGTGGCACTCTTTTTGAAAACCAAAGACTGTCAGCTAGGCACAATTCCTATTGCTATATTCAGATCAAGACATCATCTCTGAGATAAGGTGCTCATAAGTTTTCAAAAACTGCATAAAGGCCGTAATACATATTATCCATTTCATATAAACAACTTCACAAACCAGTTTCCAAGAGATTTAAAAATAGTCTAACTTGTGAGATTATTTGTATTTTAATTCATTTTCTAAACCACTGAATCATTTTATATCAAAATTTCAAATGGTTGCTGGACATTTGGAGTGCAGTAATGACCCGGTCATGTCTTTCTGTGCATATGCTCTGACTGTGGCAATTCATAACTACTTATTAACATTAGAAATTCCATCTTTCACTAAATGATTCCAGCCTACAATGTTGCACAGCCCATGAGAGGACTGTATCAGCCACGAGCATGATAACAGCAGAGATGAAGTTAGCATGCTGACATGATCATGAGAACGACCATACTCGCCGATTAAAAACATACAATTTCTGGAAATCCATTTTATAAAGCAGAAAGTTATGCAATTATTTGGGTTATAAGTAAGTTTGGAAGGCCCTCTGGTCCAACTCCCACTCAAAGAAATAATTTGACTCCTGTCTCTCAAAAAAGCAAAGCTTTGTAAAATGAATCGACCCGTTGTATTTTATCCCAGCTACTGAAGAGTAGGGAAAGAACCCAAAAAATTCCATAATTCTATATCTTGAGAGTGTATTGGCAGAACAGGAGTGGTGGAATCAAGCCAGTCTAGCCAAAGGGACACACTCCCTTCAGTGGGACTTCCTGTACCTTGAAATTCACCCAGAAGAATTGAACCTTCAGCTGGCAAAGTAGGCAGGCTGAAAGACAGGTTTCTACAAACTAACCTCAAGCTATCATGGTCAATATACTTCCTTCCATAAAGGCAAATGACAAATAAATTGTATAAAATACTTGAAACTTTTGTATTTTGAAAAGTACAATTTTTGAATTATTTTGAAAAGTACTACAATACTATCCTTACTTTTGTTCTACAACACTTCTATACCTTACTTTCTATACTCTTACTACAGTTCTGACATACATCTAAAGCCCAGAAGCTAACACAATAATTCCAGTCAAGAATATATGATATGGTATGATGTAAAACAGCTTCACTGTAGTTTCTGAAGAATGAACAAAAAATCAGACTCTTTGGTGTGGATACTCCTAATATCAGGCAGAAAAATGAATGGCATAAAATGGTAAGCCAGCTATTGAAAGTCTATTTACAATCTTTAAAATTAAAATTGAGACTTTCAAAGAATTGTTTAAATGACCTAAGGTCTAACTTCTTGTTTGTCTTTCCATAGGCATGGCATTTCTGCCCCTTATTTTACTGAGTTACCTAACAATGTAGCATTATGAGATATCACCTGATAAGGACTGTGTATCTTTCCCTGATTTTTTGCCTTTTGACTCCAAATTCATAGAATCATAGAATGTCTTGAGTTGGAAGGAACCACCTAGTTCCACTCTCCCCTGCCATTGTCCAGGACACCTTCCACTAGACCAGGCTGCTCAGAGCTCCATCCAGCCTGGTCTTGAATAACTTCAGATGGGGCACTCACAGCTTCTCTGGACATTCTGTGCCTCACCACCCTCACAGTAAAGGATTTCTTCCTAATATCTAATCTAAATCTACTCTCCTTTGAAAGCCATTCTACCTTGTCTTATCCCTATATACTCCTGTGAGAAGTCCCTCTCCAGACCTCTTATAGCCTCCTTTTTAGATACTGGAAGGCTACTCTAAGTTGTTACTTTTACAAGACAAGTAAAATCATAATGCTAACAATTTCACAGGCATTAGCATAAATAGTTCCCATAAAGGCATCAGAAAATTATTATTAATTTAGAATGTCCTCTAGAAAAGTACATACTTCCTTCACAATTTCACAAATGTTTTCTCATTTTCCAGATTTCAGGTTCACCAGGATTTAATGTATCTTTCTGTAAGTGAACACTCATTGCAGTACTTCTACAGCAGCCTCCAATATGTTCCCTGTGCCAAGACAGTAACTCTGTGAGAGTGATTGTCATTGTTTCAACTGCAAACCACCCCAAATTGTGACTGTAGAATCATATTTACCCTCTTCTCTATAGCCCCAGCCAAGCTTCCCTGTAAACCTGTTTCTACAGTGGAAATTTCTTAATGATTTCTTAATGATGTAGTTAAATTATTGGAGGAAAAATAAAATCTTCCATAACACCTTCACTTTCACAGTCCTGACTGAATTTTTCTCCCTGGATAAAACAGACAGTACGTCTTCAGAAGCTGAAAGGAGCCAATAACACAGTGGTAAATCAATGTAAAAAGTAGTGACTGATTTGAATCCTTATATTTGTAAGGAATCAAAGAGCCCATGGTGCACACCAAGCTTCCCCTACATATATAGCTTTTGTTTTTAGATATTGTATTCCAAATGCATCCTAGACACTGACTGGTTTGATCTTTACTGGGAGGGAATCAAGACATCAGGACTGATTTACATTAGGTGAAAAAAGTTTTTCCTCTTTAAGTAATCTAGGATGTATTGCAATGGTACAGTAGTATGTATGCTTTACTGTTGAGTTACTTCCATGAATAACTACCAAAGTAATTTCATAAGATATAAATTATTACTAACCCCAGGCTACAGTAATTCATGAATTCTAAAGCTTTTTAATTTAATATGCATATTTTATGTATTTGAGGATGAAAAGCACACTTTTTAGACTGACTCTGTTTTGATTTACACCCTTAGCACCATGCCTGAGAAATGTTATTTCACACACAGAGGGAGGGAGATTATCACTGTATAACATAAATATTGTATATATTTATGTGCAAAAAATAGATTGTTTCTTTTCACATATTATTAATGCATCTCAGTGCAAAACTTTGGAGATTTGAGATAAAAAAGGAAAACTAATAATTGAAAAAAATGTAAGAAGCCATGGTTATGGGAGTTTGAGATTTGATGTTTATACAAAATGACTGTGACTAAGCACAAGGGGTACGTAATTACCTTCATAATTTGACTGTGTGCTACTTCTAAAAATGCCTAAATATAATGCCTTCAAATCAGACTGTGATTGTGTATGATACTGATGTTAAGGAAAATGCTCCATTTACACCAGATGAATTAATCAGTGGTCATTCAGATCACCACAAAATTATTTTGGTACAATTACTGTGTGTGAAGGAATAGAGTTTTCTGCCATGAGAAAAATTCTACTCCATGCCAGAATTTTATAAGCATTCTTTAAATTATTTAGAAGCAATTTTTAAAAATCTAAAGAATTTATAGAGATTTATTTAAATTAACACAAAAATCAGGAGCTTTACAATTAATATCACCCAAGTTCTTTGAATGAAAAATCTGAAAAAGAATAAATTTATCAAGACAGGGTGCAAATTGACATTTCATTTTTAAGTGTCAGTTTAAAAAAAAAAAATTTTATAAAGTTTTTACTTCATGTTTCTTTCTCTTTAAGTTAACATTTTCTGATGCAGGCTTCCTATAGATTTCTGTGATGGTAGGAACTAAATGTAATTTGGGGATCTTTCCTGATGGACAGGAGATAGAATGCTGCTTCGCTCCAAGCAGAGGTCAGGGAACAAATTGAGGATGCCAACCTACGGTGGCTGGCAGGTTTAACTTCACTTACTCTTTCACTTACTATCCAGCTCTACAGCTAAATGAAACAGATCAGTAACGAAAGCTTGCAACAGCCAGTTCAGAGCAGAAATGAAAGGATGCCATCTGGGGACTGCAGTGCTGGGAAGCACATGCTGCTTAGTCCTCAACCACAACAATAATAACAGCAACTTCTGTTAAAAAGTGGGAAAATCCACTTGGGAGAGTCATCTGTTAACTTTCAGGGGTGAGCAGCATCCACATGAACTGTCCAAGTACAGACTATAACCACCTACAGAGAGAATACATTTCCATCTTCCTCTTTATTTGATAATTTATTCCATCATTCCTCCAGCCAACTATACTGGTCAGTTAGGAAGGAACAGAAACACAGAAACTTCTCTTCATGGTCCACTTGGCAGCAGGAAAAGGTGTGTTTTCACTGGTGTCAGACACACAACCTCAGCAAGTTCAAGCAAGCTCTTGATGAATCAGTCAGAAATGCCAACCTCCAACCTTGAACTGTGAATTCACACCTGAAAGACACAAATGTAAGCGACCACTTTACCATTACTATGTCTTACAAGGAGGCAGAGAGCCTAAGGGCCGGATTCTCCTAAGTAGCTGTGACTTTGGCATTCTCAGTGTCAGATGGACATTGTGTTGTTAGCTCACATGTAGCTACACAAGCCACTTGATGAGTATTACTGTGGGAATTTGAATGTCACAACAGAAAGGGAGCAGCAACCATAGCTGAAGCTAGATCTTTCCACTGAAAGATACTCTACAGCATAGATTTACTAGGTACTAATTATTCTCTTAACTCTTTATTCACACACATTTCTTCTCTTTTTGCTAGTATTACTTTTCTTAACTCTATAGAATTAATATTTGCTTAAGGAAAATATGCTGCCCTTAAAAATATTTGTATCTGAATACCAGAGATAAAACATAGAAAACTAAGTCTTAGTATGCATTTATATTTGCACAGAGACACTGTGGCCAGCTCTGGTCAGTGAGGAAGAGAAAAAAGAGAGGCATGACCTTTGTTCATCAGCATGATGACAGCCACAAAATTACTTGGGAATTTAGAGTGGAGGCATTAACAGAAGCACTTTCCTGGTTAAAAGTTCAGTAGAAGAAATGTGACCTTATGGGACAGGAAGTCTTTGCCAGCCCACAAGTCTGAATCAGATATCAGGATCTCTTACTTGATATTTTCAAAGATTTTTAGTTTGATTAATAATTTAGAGCACACCTAGAGGTCTCTGGAAGTCATGAGCCTCCAGAGCTGTAAGTATAAAACTGCTCCTTTTTGAGGTCAATAGATAAGAACTAGAGTTACAAAGCTGGACACACAAATTATATTTACACTTGAAAATTCAGCACATCTGGGATCATTGTCTGGGACAATCATGGTCTGACCCACTTATCATCAATGAATTTACAACTTCTAAAGCCAGATAATCCCTTGGTCACAAATGACCATTGCTGAGCAGTTACAATTTGTATTTCTCCTTCAATGCAAACTGCCAAATGGGAACAGTTCTGCATCTGTGCCAATTCCCACACTGCATGCAGGAACAGGTCCTGGTTGGCATCATCTGAAGCCATGGTCAGTGACTCCTTGCCAGCTGATCAAGCTCAATGCCCAAGTAGATTCCCTTACACTGTTGAAGCTACTGGTACTGATATGGCCAGAGGGGGGCACATATATCACCTGATCAATGGTTGCAATGATTCAATTTTCCACTGGGCCTAGCTGAAGTATTTCTGCTCTTCAGCTTTCTGCACTGGTAGTATTGACTTATTCCTTGGCCACTTCTGGGATGTGCAAGGCAGATCACTAAGGCATCACAGATCTCACGTACAAGAAATTACCCTGCAGTATTTTCAAAGTTCTCTGGTTTTTATATGCTGCCCTTCTACATCCCTTTTTTGCCTCTTCATTTCCTGTCAATAGACAGGAATCCAACAAGTGGCAGTAGCTGAGACACTCTGCCAGAAAAGCAACATCTTCAACAGAAGCTGCTCAAGAGCTTTTCAAGAGATGAGAAAAGAGTACAGGCTGAGCAAGGTAACCCAGGAACCCCAGGAACATATCCTACACGTGGGCTGAGCTCCCACTTCTTCCAGTTCTTCTTCAGCACCCAAGAAGAATTCTGGAAGATGCCAGCATATTTTCTCTTTTTAGTCATCAGACGCAGCAATGATTTTCCTTTTCTGCTGTGCAGGGCTGTATTTTCATAACAGTTTTTCACCATGATTTATTACTTCAGTGAGAGCAATAAAAGTATATGTCCTAACAGAATGACATATGCATGCATTTCTTGTAAAGTGAAATAATGGCTTTGTTTATGGGTACTCTTTTTAAGCTCTCCAGTCACAGATACACTATTTTTATAATTTCCTCCCCTCTGTTTACCTATGGATTATAATAGCTTTAGTCATCACATCCAGTCATCAGAGAAAAAAAGAAGGAAAGGAGCATTGCCTGTCAAGTTTTGACAAGATAAAATTATTGATTGTAACAGTGCTTCCAATAATTTCATTCTTTATCTCAATAATGGCAAATGTATCATGTCAATATTCTACACCTGGCTAAAATAGTAGTGGATGATACACCCTGTAAAGTGGAAAAGAAACATGGGGGGTTAGGTAATATTAATTCAGACATAAACATACATAAAAATGTCCTGGTATTCTGCAGTTTTGCAAATCATTAGCTCTCTGGAATAAGAACTTTGCTTTGTTTTTCACACAGAATAATGGCACACTGACACTGATGGAAGCTTTCAGGCAGTCCCAAAATGTAAATAAAACCACAATTAAAGTTATGATGGCAATGTCTTCCATTTTTTGAGTATACAGCTGAAATGAGCTCTATTCTTTACCTAACAAAGGATAACAACAGTTTGTTTGATGTAACATTTTGTAAGATCAGTGCCCAGGATCCCAGAGTTTCTGGTGGTAGAAATAAAGTCTTTATTGTTTAAAAAATATCAAATACATAAATGCAGCATAAGCATATATCACAAGAGAAAGGAGGTTAGGAAGACCCCTTGAATTAGTAAACAAATTAGGGCATATAGAAGGTAGTTAATGCCCCAGTATTCTTCAGAGACCTAGGATTCAGCTGAAAGCCTCGTGACTCTGCTATTGGCTGTGGTGACTACTTTTACTGAAACCACCAACGCTTGTTCAGCACAGTTCAAAAGCTCTGGGTCAATTAATGCTCCTAACAGACTACTGCAGTGCATGGCAAGCCTAGGATTAGAGCTAGAAGCCCCTATGTCTTGGCATGAAATACCCTAATGAGGAGAAAAGCACAAACCACAGAATCCTAGAAGAGCTTGAGATGGAAAGAGCCTTTAAAGGCCATCTAGTCCAAGGTCCCTGCAATTAGCAGGGACATCTTCAACCAAATCTGTTGGTTTAGAGCCCTGGCCAACCTCTGGAATATTTCCAGGGATGGGGTATCTACCACCTCTCTGTGCCAGTGCCTCATCACCCTCGTGTAAGAAACCTCTTCCTTACATCTAATCTAAATCGACCATCCTTCAGTTTAAACTGTTACCCCTTGTCCTGTCACAAGAGACCCTGCAAAAAACTCTGTCCCCTTTCTTCTTATAGGTCACCTTTAGGTATATAGTATAGTATAGGTATATAGTCTATAAAGTCTCCCCAGATCCTCCTCTTGTCCGGGCTAAATAAGCCCTACTCTCAGCTTTTCCTCATACAAGGGGTGCTCCGGCTCTGTGATCACCTTCATGGGAGTACTAAAAGAGGATAATCACGAGTGCCAACAAGAACCTACAAAGGCTGGACCTTCACTGCAGGTTGAAGGTCTGTCCACAAAGTAACTACCACAGTGAGGCCTTACTGTTTTGTACCATAGCATTGCACAGGAGAAAAACATTTCCTGCAAGCACTAAACCTCCCAAGCCCTGGTCTGCAACGAGCTCTGCCTCATAATCAACTGGCTTTTCAGTGGAAGTACACAAAATCCAAGGCATGAACTTATTGTATAACAAAGAATCTGTGTCAGAGACAAAATTTAATGGGGGCATGAATGTGTCAACACATAATGTAAGAATAAGTCCAGCTGAAGCTTTCCCAGTATGGGCTTTTCAATATTTCTCTTTGTTGTCAAATAAATCCAAGATCCTGCTGCATTCTTTCAGTCAGTATCAGAGTCTCACAGAGAGCTTTTTTCTCTGACCACCAAAATTTGAAGGAATTTATTGTCTCTGAACCATACATCCCATTTGTTTGAAATTAGCCATTGAGTAAGGAAGCAGAGGCAAAGGGACAGATGTGGAGACAGTACAATCCCATACTCTTTGTTTCCATAGAAAATGAGGCAAACACTCATAATCATAATGAAATTGATTTGGGGGTTTTTGTGTAGATAATTACATTTTCCTGGTGTATATATTTCCATCATTATTGCTTAAGCAAATCACTCTCTATCTTCCCAGCATGATTTACTGACAGGATGGTTAAAAGGGAAGAGTGAAAGTCTGAGCCACTATGCAAGGGATAAAATATATTTAATATAATTTTAAGTATATTGATTTTGCTTTTGAAATTGAAAAACATAATTTAGGAAGGCATGTCTATTAATTTGAATTTAGAAATAAGAAATATGTCTCATGATTCCCTGCCCCTACAAACTAAATTATAACCATGAATTTCTGAGTTGCATTGTTTTATACGATGAATTTTTCCGCCAGCCATCTATTTAGGAAATATTACAAAAGCCTCCTAACAAAGACTAACCTACAGATTTAATAGGATAGTAAACTTTACAAGGCAAGAACATTAAAATATTACAAGACAGGTATAATCTGACACTACTTTTCTGTGATTCAGTTCACCACATAGCATCTGTCTTGGCAGCCTGATTAACAATCTCCATTCATTTCACCACACAAAATAAAATTAAATGTGAAGGGCTGTCTAATAAAAAAGCTTATGCTTCTTTTAAGCTGGAAGATCTCCTAGTTTTCAGAACCGCTTGATTTCTAAAAGTTCCCATAATTAAAGGGAAAGGAAACAGTCATGTAGATCAACCTAAAAGATCATGATTTTTGAGGGCAGAGTAACATAAATTATAAATATCAACACTATTCATATAAAAGATATGAATCATATATTTTTTCCTGAAATCATATACATCTTTCAAAAGCAAATGGGATGAAACCTAAACATATAACTACTCATAGTAATGATGGTGCTCCAAAAGTTTAGTGAAGATGTATCTACATCTAGCCAAAGTAGCAAGCAAGAGAACCAAACACAGAAAATTCTCTTCTGCATTCTTGCTAAGAGGATGATGCAAAAGGGCTTTAAGCAAAGGGGCTTTTTGTTTGTGGAAAGTAGTGAGGAATGCTAGACCAAGTGTTAAAGTAATTTAGCCAAACATTCTTATACTCAGCAGTGCTTTGTTGTTACTACCTTTTCCATGACAGAAAGCTGTGTATTTGTGATATTTCAGCACTGATCTTCTCTATCAAATTTCAGTGCTGATATCTCATGTTCTTTGAAAGATACTTGGGATTGATGACTCAGAAATCTGAATTTACCCTTTTAGATATGAGTGAGGCAGAAGAATTGATACTACTGTATACATTCAGTGGAGGGCAGGTCAGGAAAAAAGTCTTTTCTTATAGATTCAACTAAAAATTGGCAGTAAATCAGTTACTGTTGTACTTGATGATTTTCCAGAATAACAAAAAAATTGTTCAAGACTCTGATAGGTCTGGCAGTTGTTGAGGTTTTGTCTTTTTTTTTCTTCAGCAGCATTTTGGTCGGCCCTAATCTATACTGTTTGTTTTGCCTATGTCTGAGCAAGATATCTTGGTGTAACTGTGCAATGATATATCTGTCCCTAATCTCAAATTGACAGGGTTATCCATCACAAAGTAGACCATATTTGAACTGAGTTAAAACAAAATACTCATCACTGAGCAAGTCTTCTTTTATGTTACACTTTACTGGTTTTACAATTCGTGAGATTATTTGACCATTTATTGAATTCAATAATAAATGAAAATATCTCTGGTTTCATTATTTTTTCTGTATACCAATAGCTTCTCTTTGACTAGGCAATTGGTGTTTTATATGCTTATTGTCTCCCTTCACTAATTTAATCTTATTAAAATGTGACCTTCTTGAGGCTCTGAGGAATACATCCATTTATCACTTATAATATGAAAAATGTTCCAGCTTTCTGTCCCTACCTTCTCTTAATAGGTCTCCAAGTTCATATGAAATTGCTGTCCAATATGTTTTGTGTCATTGGCAAGCTGTTAAATGAGAAACTTTCTGACTGAATTTTGTGAGAATAAAGAAGACAATTACCTCTAATCTTTTCTGTCAAGTTTCTGTTTCAAAGTATCTCCAGCCCCTGAGGACTGATAGTTTCCTATGAATGCTTTCAATCAACTGGACACATCTCTTTCATTCCTAGTCTCTACAATGCAGTGAACTTTCAAACTGAAACTTCTGGTTCAGTTCTAACCCATTGTTAGCTTCAATAATAACCACATACCAGCATTTCAAATGCAATTAATATAATGGGGAAAGATGAGGCTACATTAAAAACCATTGCCTTAATTACAGTCCGAAGATTAAGATTTAAAACTGTAAACATTAAGAAAGCATAGCAGGAAGGACCCTCAGAAGCACTCATATTCCTGAAATACAAAGCCAGGATTTTTGCTAGTATTTACTTCTAAAGAAAGACCTTGTAGTTGCAACACTGAAATACAGAAAACTGGTATTTCTGGGAATGAAGAATGCCCACTACAATCAAGGTCACTATCTTTCTGTACTTGATACATGCTCAAGGAATAATTTCCTCTGATACTGAATGCAAAATGCAAAGTAATTACCTATAGATCTTTGAATTAATGATGGGGCTGAGATTTCTGGTCTTAAACAAAACTTATCTTACAAGGAGAATCCAGAGAAATAAATGAATTTGACAGCGATTCACTTCAGAGTTAATGCCAAAGTTAGACTTTGACACACTGTGGACAAAAATACAGATTTGTGAAGTCTAACGAGATAAAATCTAAAATGCCCTATAATTAAGAGGATTAACAAGATTCAGAACATCACACAGAAAAGTCAGTCTAATTCTATTCTTAAAATATTCTTCTTTCATCTTCCTCCCAGCTGATCAATCATAGCAACAAGGGCCAGACCAGAGCCATTCTTAATTAGAAATCCATAAGAATAAACAGCAAACTTTAAAAGCTGAGGAAAATAAATGCCACTACCAAGATGATGAATAATCCTGTCTGTAGAAACTGCTAGAATTTATGAAAATAAGAATATTTTTAGCTATTAAAAAGAACTATTTTTTTTTAAATCATGAAAGTATATGATTCAAAAAAGAACTTAATATCTTGCCTTACAAAATATTTAGCAGTTGTCGATCTTACTGGCATGAGTCTATTTTACTGTCTTCTCAAGCAATGGTATCTTTATTGCAATACCTTCCTAAATGGTTTAATCAACTACCAATAAGATAGTACATTTTATGTTATATATATTAAATAATATTATTACTCTTTGCTGTTGTGGCACCCTGCAGCCTTTATATAGCTACACGAAGAGCTAGGTGCTCACAGACCAAGTGGTTTAGCTTTATTGACCATCACTTTATTTCTACTGCTTTAGATGGAGAAGTTCAGTACTTTCTACAGAGGAATCCCAACCCAGCTGTCACCAGAGTGCTCACTGTCCACTTGCCTACCAAAATCAGAATCCCTGTTGCAAATATTTCTGCCTTCTCACTAACAAAACAAACCCATTTACCACTAGAATTTCTGGATGAGGGAGATTCTATTTCATTCCCATGAACACCAAAAGAGAGCTTTCAAATACTGATAACCCCAAGCACACACTAGATTTGTATTTCATTTATCTGGATATTCATAGGCGTAAATAGAAACAGATGCAATTCCTGCAGAATTATGGCTCTTCTTCTATTAAGTTCTTTGAAGAGATATGACTTCAGTTGTATTCACGTTCTGCACACACACTGAAAGCTATTTATGCCTTTCTGCTGCCTTTTCTTTTAAGACATATTCTGCTTTCAACAGTTCATATTTTTCACTATAGTCAAGGTTTCTTCGAAAGTCGTTTTGCATATTCATTGTAGTATAAAGTATATTTTTCTAACCCTACATACCATTGCTCTTTGGCACTTTGTGTCAGAAGTTCTAATTATTTCATTCTGGAGCAGTAACCCAAGCAGTGTGTATATTCAAAACAAGGCATCTATATTCCATGTACCATGTGGCATCCCCTGACAACATCCTATTGCCTTCAGTGATTTCCATTGGCTAAACCTCTGGCTATCCCCATTTGATTCTGTATTAAAATATGACTACTGAATCATTCTTCTACAGAAAGCTGCACTGCATCAGCATATTAATTCTGTCCATCTATTGAGGGCTTTTTTTCTTTCACATCCCCCAGCATTCCTCATAAATATTATACAAAACCTCTTTGGAGACTCAGCATCAAAGACCACCAGTCATAGAAAGTCCCAACTCCAAATTCCATTCTGAAAATTACAGGGAGTTGTTCTGATAGATTATTTATTTTAGAAAGACAAGTTTTCCTCTGAAATTCTTCAACCAAGATTCTAGCAATCACTGCACTGAGGTAAAAATGACTACTTGGACCAGAGGGATTTGCTACCATACTCTTCAATCTTGGTGACAACCTATACTATAAGCACTTTTTGAGAAATTTCTTACGAAATGTCAGGCATGCATGCCAAAGGCTAATTTTCTACTCTCTCTCTTTTTTTTTTTTTTTTTTTTTTTTTTTTTTTTTTTTTTGTGATTTGTGGCTCAATTTGCATGATTTTGCACTCAATCTACAGTGCAAGTTGTCAAATAGTAGCTGTAACTCAGAATTAGATCAGATTCATTGGAAAACCTGCAAAATCAATTAAAGGTGTCATTCTCCTGAAAGCTGAAGTTTACCTTTCAAAATGAGCTCCACAAAATCCAGCAAAACTTAATTTTATATCTTTTAATAATGGTATTTCATAATATATACCCAGACAGCTGTTTGCTCTACTTATATTCAAAAATCTATTACTTATAAAGCCCAGTCTTACTTGTCTTAAAAATATGGGGATTTTGTAAATATTACAGCATCCCTGCCTGTGGTGAGGAGGCAGCTGGAATTCTTCAAGGTCCCTTCCAACCAAGTCTGCCTCCTGCTGATATGAGCTGCAGCCTGCAAACCTGTTTGTGATCAAGTCCAGCAATTAACTTTAGTAGTAAATAGGGGTTTGATCAATTTTAAGAGTTTTTTCCAACCTCAGCAATTTACATTATGTTAAACCTAGACCAGGACCAATATTTTTTTAATTTTAAAAGGTGAAAATTTTGTATTTACTGCAAGACTATATCTTATTTAGGATTTTCCAAATTTCATTTAATATAGTCAGACTTGAAATATATTGAATTTTTTCTAAAAAGACTCTCTGTTTTTATGAAGGTCATCAAAGCACAACGAAGGATGAGTATGTCATCTTGGTTGGGTATCTGAATGTTATTGCTTTATTCTACGTAATTTAATCATCAAACTTATTCATCTCATGAGACTGTAATTTTCCTTCAAGTGCAATTATATTTCACAGTATGCCTGCTGATTAGGCAGAAACAGAAATAATTCATCAGAAAATTACAAAAAGAATTAATCATCACCAACATGTAAAGTAAAAATATGATATTCAGCAGCCAATAAATAATTAAATCCCTTCTTTCCAAATCCACCAAAGCTTAAATGGAGGCATGTATACATCTGCCAATAAAGAATAAAAATCATATAACCACCCATTAGGGGTTTCCATTTTGAATTGTGCAAGATAGATGGATAATTTATTGCTTGTTTCTTTATAAAGCACTATTTTAACAGATTATGTAGAAGACAGCCCCTTGCATTGTAAATACGAATTTTATTGCAAATTGTGCCTCAGTCTGCAACACTGAAATCTTAAAATAGAAAAATTAAAAGACAGTAATAAAATATTAATTACTATTCTTACATCCCATGTGACAATCTCACAGAAAAATGAAGTCCCAAACAATTCTTTAGAAAATTGTAGCCTGATCCTGTAAATACATGCACATATGTACACATCTATTAGTTTCTGTAAGGCTACTCAAAAACAGGCTATATTGGAAATACAATATTGGAAAAAACACAGAAGGGATTAGCTAAATTTAAAAAATTAGCAAGTTATCTCTCAAAAGAAATAAAGTAATATTTTTACTTATGAAGGAAATTTTAAGCTTTTGACTTTATAAATAAATGTATAAATGTTATAAAGGTCATTAAATGTCACAAGTTCTAGCTTCCAGTGTAAAAATATGTTACATAACATCAGTCTAGACTTATCTATCATTAAAAGTTACAGAACAGTTTTAAAACAAAACAAAAATATGTTTCTTTTTACAGGTCTGCCTGCACAAATCACCTGTGTACAGAATCTGTGTATTTACACATTATGTAAATAAACTTGAGATTGAATTAAGCATTTCAAATAACAAGAGGTATTTTCACTGGAAATTTTCATTATAATACAAAAATGCAATACAATTAATAACATTTTCCATATCAATCATTATTTTTCTACTTCATTTCACCATTTCATTAGCATTTTTACCAATAAAAGATCTAAATTTACTATAAATTTGCACATATAAGAAAAGAACTAGGGGCATCCACTGCTACAGTATGAATTACAAGTAATATATGCAAAATATTAGAAGACTGATGTAATGTGATATGGCTGTAGGTACTTGGAAACCTATATAAATCAGGCTATGGTTCAGAAATTCACTTCAAATATATTTATTTCTACTCCAGCCCCACAGAGTTAAGCACAAGTTTTACACTGTTAAATAAGGATCTTAAATATCACTGGTACTGGTTAGAGTGATAGAACTGGATCATACCCAATGGAAATGTCAAGAAGATTAAGCCACATCCTGCAGATAAAAACATAATAGCTTCAGAGTCTATAGATTCAAAATGGTTTTTAACCACTGTTAAAAAAAAATCTTTCAACAAGTAAAGGGCATGCCAATCTCACAAATTATTAAATAAAAAGCATGAAGTTCTGCCACATTTAGTACTATGAAAGGTAATTAATATCATCTGCTGCAGCTATCCAAAATAAAAAGTGATTCTGTATGTAGCTATCACAACCCATGTCTTAAAATGGAAACATTGAGCTGTTCTACATTATACAGCAAATGTAAGACACAGCTGTGAAAGAACTAATGCTCCATGCTCAAATTCTTCCCTGATTTCACCCTTTAGAAATGAAGTAGCAACACTGCTGCCTAAACTGGGACTTGTGAAAGTCAGACTAAGCTACGTGGCCCAAGTCCTTCTATACACAAAGGAGACACATGGAAGTTTGCCAGATTGAATAACTCCCACAAGAGGTTTATCTCATGTCTTTTACTAAGGTGTTCACAACAGAAATACAGCTTCTGCTATGAAAATATTAGATGCACCATGTAAAAAAATAAATTTTCTGGACAACATTAAACCTTTCACTAGTGATTTTTGTATTTGAGAAAGAAAATAGATTCCATATAAAATACTTTGACCTTGGGGAAAGCAGCACTGTCTGATTCTCATCTCATTAACAACGCCTGTAGACAAAGTCCATATTCTGAGTAAGATTAATACATCATTAATTCTTATAAAAAGTTGCCCTATTCCTTAATATAAATTTGGAATTATTAATCAGTATTGGTATCCTAGGCTTCTGCTGTTTCTCTTCACAACAAAACCTCTTAGAAAAGACAAAAATAATTTCTTTTGCACCCAGCATACTTCATAGCTACATTGCACCATAGCAAATGTACATTCCTGTTATTAAACTGACTTACACTATCCATAAAGAAGTGGCAATGAAAGTAGAAGTGCAGTACATTTCAGCCATGTAGCAAGAAGAAAAAAGAAAAAAGGAATAATACCATTTATTTTATTCAATATGGTTTTTTCCTCTGCACCACTGAAGTGGCTGTAAAATTAGACAGTATTTAAATAACATCAGAGCTAACTCAAACTTTCAAAATACAAAAAAAGTCAATGGAAATGTCAGCGTAATCAGACCTTTCATGAGCTTCACTGATCACTTAGCTATTTTTTCAATATTTGTTGCATCCAAATACCTGACTTACTTAAATAATTATCAACAATTAGGAAGATAACCTATATTAAATCTGAAAGGGCATTCAAAACAAATCACATTTTTTGCTGGGGTCTAAATGAGATAATTTTGTCAGTCTGAAAAATCATATGCAAGTGTGAATTATAGTTATTTTTTAATCTTGAAAAGAGTTTTCATGCAACTAATTTAAATCAGCAAAATAGCCTATACTGCTATCAACTTCCTTAATTTGTGAAATCAGTATGAACTGAACCTGAAAAAAAATTGTTATGGATATCTGTTTGTATAAAACTTGCTACAGTTAGGGGTGTGTTTAATACAAATACTGTGACCAAGAAATATGGAACCCAGCCCTTCCTAGAACAGACAATACAAACTAGTTTCAAGCTGGTAACTTTAAACCCTTCCATATTTTGAATTATCAACCTGCTACCTGTTATCTTAGAAGTCAATACTGGATATATTTTCAAAAATACTCATCTTCAAATGGAAGAGGAATAAAGGGCCCTGTTGACCTATCTGCACTTACTATTATTGTACAAAAAAGGAAAAAACAAAAAAACTAGTGAGAGCACCCATGTACAAAATTCCCAATGTATTCTTTGTTTTATGTTTTGAATGGATTTGAATAAAACCTACTACTTCTATATCAGAATTTAAATTGAACATATGGTGCTACACATTTCTCTATGAAAGGAGCTATAAACTGAAGAAGTAGAACCTAAAACACTCCTATCATTTAATCAGTCTGCAAGTTATACCACCCATTGTGTTACTTCCTTACATGAAAATAATTAAAATTACGGTGCTATAACTTGGACTAATTTCATTAATATGTAACAGCCAGAACCAGTCCATAGCTACATCTATACTTCAAAAAGGGCATTGAGGAGGACTCAAGGAACAACAGGCTGTTCACCTAAGCCCATGGGACAGTTAAGCAGCAAACCTCCCAAGAAGGTATTTCAACAGACATGAAAGACATGTACTGTTTACATTAGAATGATTTTTGACCTCTTTTAAAGTCCCATAACCCATAATATTAGTAGAAATTAAATAAGAATTTATTCAAGGTTTTACTGAATTTTTAGCTTCGTATTAAAGTTAACTAAAATTCATTTATATATTTGAATGCGCTTTGACCTTTTTCTGTTATATTATATTAAATTGTTACTTATGAACATATTTTATTTTTAGAAAATGTGTGGCTCAAGAAGTATACATAAAATATGTTTCTCAATGGTTCATGTATTGAGACCATATATTGGTTCATATGGTCTCAATGGACCATATATTATGGTCATATAAAGTTGACCAAACTTTAGATGCCATATCAGAACGAAGAACTGCTCTGTTATTGAAAGGGCCAGTGTTCACTAAAGTGTAAACTGTGTTCTTTGTGTACTGATTTAGACTGAGAGCACCTGTGTGGATGAGATTAATCAGATTTATAATTGACTGAATTACCCAAGGTAGTTTATCTTACAGTGATGTTTCAGCAGGTGGTGGTTTGTTAACACAGCTCTCTCAGATACAGTTTACAATCTGTTCATTAGAGTCAGAACACCAAGCAGGTGCACTTCATTTGCTTGGTTTGTCTGAAAATGTAATCTGATAGTTGAGCAACATGGTCATGAGACAAGTTCTGCCCAAGTGATATTGTACATGCTACAAATGAAGATGAAAATCTGTTTGCAGGGGTGCAAGTTATTAACAGGAAGCACATTACCTCACTGGAGGTAAGAGAAAAACATAGTCCAACTTCTTGATAGTACATGTCTGCAGTATTTTATCCAAAATAAAGATTTTTTTTTTTTACATTAGAAAGCTTAAAGTGTTTCTTCAGAACATTTATGTGGCTTTTCTTAATAAACATAAATGTTTTATTTTATACAGCCTTCCACAGGTTCACTCTATACTAAACTGTATCTTTCCCTATTCTTGTAATGAGAAGAAAAGCTAGAAAGGACCATTAAGAGAGCTACCAATTCACAAAACATTGTACAGATTAGGAAATTTTCACTCTATACTAAACTGTATCTTTCCCTATTCTTGTAATGAGAAGAAAAGCTAGAAAGAACCATTAAGAGAGCTACCAATTCACAAAGCATTGTACAGATTAGGAAATTAATCATATTCCTTGAAGAATAGGGGAGAAATACAGGAGGTGACCCATGTGATAATGAACTAAGGGAAAGCTATTCCTTATTTCTTTCAAATTCCCTGGCACATGATTCCAGATCCACTACAAAATCTTGAGGTGGAACTGGGAATCACAAACAAAAAATCACGAGATTTGATCTGATTCATGTGGCTGATGTGCAAGAGCATTATGGCCACAAGCCAGGCAAGATTGAAGTCCAGCAAGTGGAATCCTATCAATGCATGCATAATAATGGCCCATATATTCAGATCTCAGTTGGTTCTCATTAACAATCAATAACACCTTAATAGATGTGGGAGGACAATGTCCCATATTAATGCAGCAGGATGGTGAGAACATGAGTGTATGACCTGGACAACAAAGAGTTAAAATCACTTGGGAAAATGGAGCAGGTGTAATATGCCAAACTGCTGAGGTTAACTGTTGGCCCCTGGATGATAAGCAGTGCCAACCATTCATTTTGCAGTTAAAGATCACAATTAAAACAATTTGGGTTTCAGTGTTCTGAAAAATCAAACCTGGTGTCTGCTCAGCAGTGTATGGTCCTCTGGTAACATTTACCCTGTTCCTAAAAGGTCACAGACTGCAATTGGTAATGCAGAGAGAGTACAACTATAAAAATGGCCCACATCTGATTATTGCTCATAAATCATCAACAGAAGCTCTCACTAAGGGCTTCTTCCCACCAACGATATCTACCTCATAAAACAAGAAAATCCACCTCTGAATTCAAACAGTGATGGTAAAAACAGAATTAAAGGATACTATATTTTCAAAGTCATTCTAAAAATACAACAGTTCCCTTAACATATCATTATTTTAGATTCCGATTTCTGAGTATAACTAGGATAAGAATTTTTGTCTCAATAATAATTTCAGTATTTTTAATTTAATTTATGTTCTGATTGGAAAAGGAAAATCAGACTATTGGAAACAATTCATAGGGGTATAAAAAGGTTTGAATCCAAAATGACACAATTTCTGATTGAAAAAGAAAAATGGTCAATTGAAAGTCACTCTTTTCACTCTAGAAAAGTGTGATTTTTAGTCACATTACATTTTCTCACACATTTTCTCCATTTTTCACATAAAATATTACCACTAAACCTACTTACTTCTCTGCATATTACTGTTCATGAGTATGACATTGTATTTATCACCGTATGTAATTTTCAGAATCTTTATATATTTCTTGAAGGCTTTTCTACTGATGCACAGTTTGGGAGCTTTAAAATTCCAAAATGTCAGTACTCCCATAAACAGCCCACAAGATAAGAAAGAGCTGTATCCCAAAGGCATTACTTACCAAGTATATGCTTGTAACAATAACCCAGGTTTACTTATGCTGGATATGTAATAGCACTTTCTGTACTACTTTTTTCTAGATGAGCTTATGCTTACATTTAAATATGCATTTACTTACCCCAAATTTGCAGTACTTCTTTTAGCCTGCTACCCAGAATTCTTCTGTTCAGAAAACAGTAGCTGGGTTTTTAATTAACACTTTTCCTGAATATCCTCAGAGACATAGTATCCCCTTCAACGTATGCCAAAAAGTGTATAGCAGTTAATCCAGTGAATATTTAATTGAAATCCCATTATCAGCATTTTCAACATTGGTTTCACTTGGAATTTTACCCATTGAAAATACATGAATAAATAATATTTACTTTCACATATGCAACTCCTGCAATCACAAATTCTTTCAAGTAACTCATGCATTTTTAAAGGATTTTAATTATTTCTATGCCATTCCTACCACTTTTTCTACAAGTTACAGTAATACCAACTGAAGTGCCAGTAATGTATGTCTGGATATGCTGAATCATATCTGAAATTTTTGCTATAAATATGTATGGTTATATCTACATTTGTGCATGAATATGTACACTTACACCGCACAAATAGAGAGTGCCAAATTCTGTCTTTGGATTCAATTTGAGATCAAGACACAAGTTTTGCTGGAATCTATCTTCTAAGTACAAGGAGATAGCATAAGTGACTTTGCCTTTTCTCATGACAGAAAATGCAATCCCAGGGAGTTCAGCTTGCAGCAATGGTGGCCTACAGCAAGAGACATCAAACAGAAGATTTTCTTGGTGTCCAGTGGTCAGCTCCCAATCAAAGGAAACAGTATGTTGTATTTCCTGTTACAGTGGACATTTACTTAATCATACAATGAGAACATAATTTAATTTAAAAACAAGTGGAAAAGGCTCATGACCAACTCCCACAATTCAGTGTTTTAGGACAATGTAATAAAGCCTGAGTTTAAACCGTTCATAGGAAGGGCTAGGACTTGTAACACCCATCTTGTCCTTATCTGTTCAGATGGTGCACACCTGAAATTCAGGCTTTTGTGGATCACAGTTTGAGATCCCTTATTTTCCACATGCCTTCTACAGTTCTACAGGAAGCTTAAGTGTCCATGCTGAGATTACAAACGTGACTGAATAACACCATGCTTAAAAAGTGCATGCTATAATTGTGATCATAAATCTTCTTTGTGAATCCTGACTAATTTTTTCGAATCACTGAGTAAACTATAAAAAGCATCAAGGAGCATAACCCTTCCCAGATTTCAGTCTCAAAATTCCTTTGTTGTAGGTATACTCATGTTCACATAGTCAAAACTGTGGCATCTTTAAACAATGCTGTCTTTAAAATTAGACCTGCTTCTTTTTCTCAATGCATTGACTTAAGTGTACATAGAATCTGTGTAGGCATTCTTTGAAGCATAAGCAACACCCAGACAAATGATTAATGACAGAGAAGTTCTAATGTAGCAGCTATGCTTTTCAAATTAATCTTTATCTCATAAAACATATATGTGGTACAGTTTTATTAAACTTCTTAAAGTCAGTTATAAAGCACACACTATTTTTGGTGAAGCCAAATTTCCTGGCAGGAAATTCATTGTATGGCCCCTAAGAGGTGCCTTTTCCAGCACTGTTAAAGAATAAATCAATTCTAAGTAAAGTTTGTAAAAGACAAATTATTATTTAAAGTAGAATGAAAATAAATATATTTATTTATATGAAAAGACATACATAAACAGACTTATTTCAATTGCTTCCATAAGTGTTCACAGGAAAATCTGTGTCATTGTGTTGCATTTTTATTTTGGGTTGCAAAAGGAAAAAGGGGTGTTGTTTGTATACACTACTTAAGTCAAATGGATTTAAATTTTCAGTTGATTTAATGATGTTGTCATTTCATGAGTAATTCCTGTAATAATGACAAAAATTTGATTGCTGAATACTACAGGACTTCCATCATCATTTAATCATACCAATATCATAAGTAAATGGTTCATTGAAACTTCAGCCACATCAGAACTAAGCAAAAAGCCTCACCATTCTACCCCTTAATAAAAAACTATATTAAATGGTTTCATGTTCAGAATCAAATGCAAAATGCTTCACATTCCGCATGAAAAATCCAGCTTGCATTTAAAATAGGCAAATACATCTAAAAAAACAAGGAAATCTAACATCAGTCACTCAGTCACAGTACTGCTGGTATTGTGCTGTAATTTCTACTTGCACATTCTCAGGCACATAAAAAACAATAGCTCTTCCCTGCAGAATTTGTATACTAGTCATCAAAACTTTCCTTGCTCTAGTTCCATTTTAACTTTTATCATTAAGTTAATCTTAGGTTTTTTTCCTTAATTTTAAATCACACTCCATGGTAATATACAAAGAATTAAATACTAATTCTTTAACTTATGAATCAAAATATCTACAATAAAATATTATATCTAAAATAAAATATTATTTACATATGTATTATTAATGAAAATATCTGATCTGAGGGCCTTGTTCAAGTCAAAACTCTGCTTCAGGCATAGGTATACACTTCAGCAAGGTTTTTACTTAAATAAGAGCTGGAGGGTCTGGCTTAAAGCAGCAAAATAATGAATTATGCTAATTCCATATTCACAAAGACATTCAGCTCTTATGAATAATTTAGCCAAATCAAAATTACTGCTAGTGTATAAAAATGAATTAGAACAAGCGCAGGGAACAAAAGTATCACAGTTACAATACTAAAACCATTATAACCTTATCCCACTAAAGACTAACATTTATCTTATTAGATTATTGAAAAAATACTTTTTTAAAGAAGCAAAGCATTGTAACGTAATTTTCAACCTCTTTTAAAATTTAAATGAATTTAAACAAGCATCTTCACCAATGAAAACACAGAAAACATATTTTCTGCATTTTTTAGGCTTTTAACAAAATCAGTGGTTCTTTCTTGCTCTGCTCCTGACTCAGGCTAAATATTCTGGGCCACATTCAGTTCACATCCTTTAGCAGGCAATCATTGCAACTGCCTTTTGACTAACAGAGGACAATAAGCAGTAGCCTTTGATCCACTGTCCAAATCCTTAATTTCCCTTCAAATAGAGTAACAAACCCTTATCTGTGAAAATACAGAAGTTTTACTTTTCAAAGTCAAATGCAAATGTGTTGGATTTGATAAAAAGGGTTTACACACAAACATTTATCAAACACATTGAGTAAAAAAGGATAAGAGGCAAAGAAAAAAAAAATTAACTAGAAAGCTTTGTTTGAGAGGAATGCAGAAATACTCATAGAAAAGTACAAGAATTATATTAATTAAATTAATAAAATATGTATTTGGAAACTACTCAATACACTTATACATTCCAAGAAAAATATCATTAAAAGTAAAGATATAACATTCTAGCAATGCGAAATAGCTTTTCTGAAAGATTGATCTTATGCATATTGGTTCTCTGAGCAAAGAAAAATATTGATATAGCCCTATGGCTGTAATAAAGAAAAATGAGCATCATAATTGTGTATAACAAGTATATTCCAAAAATGAGCACATTTTTACATAAATATTTATTGTGCCCTCACATTCATACTTAACATTCTTTATTCTTTATTTTACGTGTTTTTATTTTTTTTGTCTAGTGTCTTTGTTTCCATTTTTGAATTCTCCAGCTCTATTTCCATTTCTATATTCTGCATCTGCCTATCCAATGCTTTACTGAATTATAAATTTGCTATACTTCCCTTCTTTCTTATTCTTCCTCTCCTTTTATGTTCCATGTTTTCCTGCTTTACCATCAGGTGTAATATACTGCAGTCCAGCTTTTGCACCAATAGGTAACTGTGGTAAAGATCCTTTCAGAAATAACCAGTGGCAAACTGGATGGATATAAAATGGCAGCACATAAATCTCAATTGACTTTACACAATGGGTAGCCAAATGGAAACAGGTTGAAAACAGCTTCATACACACAAAAGACTAAAGTAGGAAACTAAGCTATGAAAGCTGATGAACCTGGTGCTGTTTTTAGTTGTAGTAGGCAACTATCTTTCTAGACTTTGCTGTGTTTTTTAAAATTATGACCTGCAAAATCAATTGTGAAGCAGCTGTACTTTAATGGTAAAGCTGGTATGAACTTTCTAGTAGAATCTTAAGTGCTGATGTTACTTCATGAGCAGCATCTCTTCCGTGAATAAACAGACGACTTCACCTTTCTGTACTGTCAGTCTGGCACCTTACACAAGCTTTGAGTCCCCTTTAAAATACAAAAATAAAGATTTCTCTGTCAAAACAGGTTTGACCTGACAGATGAATTGACTGAGAGATTTCAGAGATGAAGACAGTTCATTGCCCTTCAGCAATCTCTCTCATCTGGGCTCAAACTGAAAGACAGTAGCATATTTAATTAGATGTTTTTGTAAAAAAAAAAAAAAAAAAAAAAAAAAAAAAAAAAAAAAAACAAAAAAAAAAAAAAAAAAAAACGTAAAAGTCATCTTTTGTCTCAGTCCCTTCCAAACATAAATAAAAATAAAATAAAATACTACGGTATCCTGATTTGTACATTTTCCACATATTTCCCTCCTATTTTTAAAGTATCTACTACTCTGACTTATATGTTTGGGCAGCTTGTATAATGTAGTAACACTAAGGACATCTTTAATTAAAAAATAAATAAATATTTTTGGGTATTTTAAACAACACAGATATAGTGCTATAAAATTATAAAATAGCTGTTTCTATATTTTACCTATTATAAAAATGTCTAAGATGTTAAAAAGCCCTATTAATTAAACTAAATATAAGAAAAATTAATACAATAAATCAATTTATGAATTAATGATTTAATGATTTAACATAATGATCATGAGCTAACAGTAGATGCAATAATTTTTCATATGTAGTCTTCTCTATTGGTTATTTAAAAGATACATGTTCCTGTTTATTAAAGTTTTTATTGAGGAAAATTATATGCTCTTAATGATCACTAATATAATTTCTGATTTGCCAGGGTAGATACAATTAGTTCAGCTTTTTTTTTACTGACAGGGCTCAAGTTTCTATTAAAAATGTATATACATCCATTCAGTACGACACAAAAATTCAGCACATATTCCAACCCTGCCAGAAAGGAAGCAAAATAAAACCTGAGTATTCTCTCAGGCTCAC
Source organism: Cichladusa arquata (assembly GCA_026413545.1). NCBI lineage: Eukaryota > Metazoa > Chordata > Aves > Passeriformes > Muscicapidae > Cichladusa > Cichladusa arquata. Next base: position 94,239,829 of record JAOTQP010001546.1, on the reverse strand, counting down.
TTCTGAGCATTGGTCTGGTATATACAATTCTGCTTTTTCTCTACCATGACATTAACATTCAAAAACCAAATCAATCAAAAAAGTTGCATGACTTCATGGGTGAGTGGCCCTGGTTTGAGTCCACTATTTTATTAAGAGTTTCAAGGAGTAGTGGAAACATAAATCCCTCTGGGAGAGACTCAGCATATTCCCCCACATTATCCAACTAGCCTGCCTGGCTGCTTGAGCAAAGACAATCCAAGAAATTGGTCTGACTTTTCCCCAGGGAGGAGCAAAATCACACTGTCTTTCCCAGCAGCGTTCCAGTGTAGATTATGGGAATCTCCACCAGTATGTAGTTATCTAATCCTCTGGTGTTCATCAGACTTCTGTTAAATTTACATATCAGTATTTCCCTGCCCCAGCATCAAAAAATTCCAGCAGACTTTAACAGTCCATCGTACCTTTCAATCTTTACAGGTAATAGTTAAGAGGATATTGTTTTGAAAAAAATATGTTTTTTCTTTACATTCTTAAATCTTGAAGGAGAAAAATAAGTACTTCTAAATAAATAGAAATTTAGGAAAATTAAGAATGGCAAAACTATTTTTAAATGTATTTATAAAACACAAAGTTTATGTTCTTTTTCTTCTAATAGCATCAGATACCTCTGGTATTTGGAGTTGATTTGTGTCATACAGTGACACTAGGTGGTACAAGGTATATTCTTTTCATTAATATACATCTGCATAACAGAAGTTATATGTATAATTTCTGAGATCTATAGAGATCCAGCTGTCCAGCATGTACAGAAAAAAAAATTCTATATTAAAAGCTTAGCATTTGAAGAGATTACTCACGTGTTTAAACATTATTTCCTGTATACGTTCATTGAACTGCAGTTAACATTATCCCAAAGAAAGTTCATAGTTCTACCTTATTCTGTCATCCCAAATGGTATTTGTATGAGATAGAGTAGTTCTGACAAGCACAAGACTGAATAATATTAATTCTACAGCATCTCATCTTAGAATTTATTTATATTGCCTTAAGTCATCACCTGTGTGTTATCTTGGGTTACCTTTCTCCCTAAAAGTCTGGTTTTCCTTTTTCAACTGCTATTTTTGTATTTATAATGGTTATTCTTTGAGGTCTTCTGGAAGGTTCCTGGTACTTGTCTTTGCTGACTAATGAAACATAAACACAAAACATCAAAATAGAGACTAAACAGTTTTGATATATTGATAATTATGCCAAAATACTTGGTTTCCAATTGTCTTTAATGCAACCAGTAACAACTTTCTGGTTTATTATATCTATAATAATTTTACTTTGATTTCTAAAGTTATTTTGGCTTTGCAAAAGTGAGAAAGTACTTGCAGCTCTTATCCCTATATTCTCATATTTCAGTCACTGTGTAAAGTCACTAACTGCAGGTAGCATGCTTAGATCCCATTAAGAAATGTTACATTATTTTTGGTATATTTAAGAAACATTAAATAATTTCATACAAAACTACAATTTGTTCTTTCAATTTCAAAGAAGAAGCCATTTACAACTTGTTATCACTCCTTTCAAAATGCCATCAACGTACAGACTGCATAGTATTTTACATGCTATTTGGTTGGAAGGACAACAGAGCCAGTAAGTTCCCAAATTCTCATTGTGGTCCTACTTACCTCACCTGTGAGGGGTTATTTCCCTTCTGGGTTCCAGTTCTCATTTCTGAAATTATTTCAGTCCTCACACAACAGTAACCATCAGAACTAAATAGTGAACATTAGGGTTATAAACAATCCAGAATTCTTAGACTTCCTTTTACCCTAAGAAAAGTCTGGATGTGGCACTCAGTGCCATGGTCTGGTTGACAAGGTGCTGTTGGGTCATGGGTAGGACTCGATCTCAAAGTTCTTTTCCAACCTCATTGATTCTGGGACTCTGTGACACTGCAGGGCTTGCTGTGACTACATTTAGGCTGGTTAGCTGTTAGCAATACAAGAATTGCATCAGACCAAGATTTAGATTTAATATCCCAATGGATTGCAAGTAGCCAAAGCTTGTGCAATATCAGTGCAGTGATATTTCTAATACTGTGATTAACGCATATGGAACTGTCATATATACTAGTAGAAAACAGGAGTAAAAAAAAATAGAAAAAGCCAATTGTAAAATAATAGAAAAGACTGATATAAAACAATTAAAATCCCACTGACGGCAAAATATAAACTAATATTCATCATGAAAATATGGGGGTTTTTTATAATGGAATCTTTAACATTAAGAGAAATTTAGCTATGAATTTAGGTATGATACAAAAAATAAAAGAAGGATTGTAATAAAAGCCTATAAAATATTAAGTGAACCACAGATGGCATTCATTTTCATTCAGGAACAGCAGAATAACCAATAAAATTCCAGTATAGATAAAAATGAATGTAACCTTTATTACATGACAGATACTTTCCGTGTAGTTCTTACTGTTTAAAAAACTAATATCTCGGTAACATTTGGAGAAAAATTACATTTATGCACAGCTACATTAACTTATTAACTAAAAAAATTATGAGATAAATCCAGCACAGAAATCAAACTTTGACTGACAACATTAAAGGAAAAATTCCTTTATGAGTACTGAGCTCCCTCCATGATCAGCCAGCTCTCTGCAGGTGAGACAATGATGGGTCTCAGGTTCAGGCACTCCATGGCCTCATCACTCTTCATGGAAGTGCATGCTGTGGGTTTGAAACCAATTAAGGTAAGAAAAGATTAGGAGTCAGAACTCACATTTTTCCAGTTAAGGCCTTAGACATCTAAATAGTTTGTGAAAATATTTCTCTTCTCTCTGAGCCATTTCCTTGTGCTTTCTAAAACAGGAGAGTAGCCTAGCTGCCTGTACCCAAATGGTAATAGGACACAGGCTCTGAAGAAAGTATTCCACCATGAATCTCCATTTCTCAGAGGTTTCATGTAAGCACCTTACTCTGTGAAAGGGACAATATTTCCAATATACTCCTTTTATTAGTATATTTTCTAGCTGGTTTATGCAACATCCCATGATGTGTCAGCTGTTGTAAGTCCCATTATGCAAAGCCCAGAAATTTCCTTACATGTCCTTCTCCAGCAATTGCTGTGGATAGTCCTGCACTACAAAAAAAAGACAATACTAGTAAAACTGTGATAAAAACTGTCTAATCCATTTAATCAAGACTACTCTGAATGAAAAGAAAGCCAGGGGAGTTAAGAGGGTAGCTAGTTGAGGGGCACAAACCAGGAGCAGGAGCAGGCTGGAGGCAGCAGACCCAGGTGTGAGTTACATCTTCTGAGCCAGGTCCAGATGAGGTCAGTGGCCCTGTCCCAGCTCCATGCCACCATGTGATCCAGACACATGTGATCTGAAAAATACCTGTGCACCTTGCCCTGGTTGCTTTATCAAAGGGGACTGAACAGGCTCAGTTTGGAGGACTCCCAGCTGATCAAGACACACAACATATCCACTATTTAGGTGCAGCATCTCAAGTGTAACTCTTCAAAATGAGCAAAGAAACTACAATAGATAATTTTTAATTTAATTCCAATATGTGGGCTCCCAAATAGGTTTAATTTATTGATTTTCATCACAGTGTCTTAATCTCTGAGTTTATGCCAGAAGTCTTTTCAATAAATTTCAAATCTGCAGAAAATCAGGAGACCAGGAATCTAGAAACTTTGTAATCAGTGTATTTTACCCATGACTTCCTTATAAGCTTAACAAGAAATTAAAAATGGAATTGTCTTTTTCTTTAGCCTGAAATATCTCCAATGAATAAATTTTTTTTTTTTACATCTTCTACACACGATTATTAAATCACTTACTTTTCTAGTGCAGGTCAGAGAAGTAATAAATTCAACATGAGAAAACTAAGCCCTATGAGAATTTGGTGATGAGGATAAAGGCAAAAATAATATGGAAAATAAACTCATTCATTTTCAGATTTAAAGCATAAACATATATTTTCATAACTTTCTACATTTTATTTACTTAAAATGCAGATAATTAAATCCACATAATCTGAATTCAAGCATAAATTACAACAGATTCCTTATGTTGCCTGCTCTTTTTGTAATATTCCATAGCTCTGACAATGCATTTTTTATAAAATACCTGAAACATGCCCTAACTACATCTTTAAAATGTATATTTAAAATTCAATTTTAAACTACCTCTCACCTTTTTTAACTTAGGTCCTCTGGAATTTGCATATAATAGTCCTAAAGGGAAACTATAAATAATTAAAATTAAACTTATAAGTAATTTCTGGAACGCTCTCCTCTTTCAGTAATTATAAGAAATTGTAGAATGGATCAAGACTAGACCAGGGACAGAGGAGTTGGGAGTGTTTCAATCAGGTCAAAGTATTTATGATATCATAAGGTATTATATTAACATGGAACTTAAATTTTAGATGCACTTTAATGGTTTCCCTTCTACATGAGCTTTTGCCTCCTGCAAATGGCATATACCAAATAATTTCTAAGTGATTGGTTTATAAAGTTAAAAAATAGACCTCCAATTAGAGCCCTAAATCTTCCTCATTTAAATATGAATTATACTTGGGTGTTGTAAAACTGATGCTGTTACTATAGGGAGCTGTACACATTTTGTCTCATGTTTTTCCACATACTATAATTTTTTTTAAGTAAAGGTTCTCTCACAAAACAACCAGCATAATTTTATCCAAGTAGTGACAATATAGTACATGTCATCATGATGAAACTGCTGCCTTTTACAGTCAAATTTTGAAGAAATCATAGAAATTTCAATTAAATCAGCAGGGTGTCTTCTGAAGTACCTAGACACTGCTGTGAAACATTTTCATAAAGTATTTAGATACTGGCAAATGGTGTGAAACCATCAAGTGACTTGATTTAGAACCCTAAAAGTCTTCCAGGTGGTAGTAATTTCTGCCTACTGTAAGCCTTATCCAAATTCACATTCCTCATGTACAAGTAAGAGGCTGAAGTGCTACAGAGAAAACTGCTTTGAATTACCAATATTCAACAGTTATGTGAATTCACTTCATAAACTCATCAACTAGACATCAGTTTTAAAATACGCTCAAATGATACTTAACACAGTCAAATAAATACTGTTATAATAAAAATCAGGTTATTTATGCATTTGTTCTAAACCTATAAAATACAATTATCTTATAAGGTGTTTAAAATTTAACTCTAAGCAATGTAAATTATAACGTTTCTTATTTATTCAAGTAAGTACTTACAAATAGGTAATTATGTTTGTGCAGTCTGTTTTTTACGCCACAGATATCTGTGTTTAATTTTTTTAGTTCTCATATTTTCTTTGAAATTAATTTTTTGGGAAGCTGTTCTAGGAAGAACATATGATATTGTGTTATTATCATTAATTGCTGATGGAGGTACACTAAGAAAGACTGAGAAGATTCATAGATAAATTAATACCTTCTCAGTCATTTTTCTATTAATTCAAACAGTTCACAAATTTAGAAGTTTATTTGTTAGATGATTCACTATTTGCAATATGGCCAATTACAATAGAGATAAAAGTACTCTAAAAACAAACTTGAATTTCCAGAGAAAAAATATTAGGAGAGCTAAAAAGAATTATTACTCACAAATGGAAGGTCTGGTAGTCTGAGCAAAAATGCCAAATACATCAAATTAAAAATGGAATCAAACTATAAGGTAAAACATATTGTGCCAAATCACACTACAGAAGCAATGTGACCTCATGCAGGTAATAAAAATAATATTCAAAAGGTAAAAGCATGTTCCTTTTCATAAAATAAAAATACTGCCTCAAAAAAAGCTTTCAAACAGAAAGGTATTGCTAAGTCAGAATGTGAATTCATCTATATATCATAATTGTAAGTCTTAATCTTTTCACAAACTATTAAAATAGATCGTGTCAATAGTAAATATAATATCCAAACAAAATACTTTTGAAAAACAACTAGATAGCCCAGCTTGAAAGCTCCTCTGTGACCTACCAAAACCACAACAAAGTGCAGTCCTGTCTGGTCCAAGAAATCTTTATTAGATTAATGCCTGTTCGACTGGAATCACATATTTTTCTTCATTTGTACTCCCAAACTGGGTCTATCAGTGTGGGCAGTCCAATGCAGTTTGTGAAAGTGACCCTTTATTGTGTCTCCAAATCTGTTTTAACTCCCATCTCGAGTGTATGTGTAGATATCCAATATGGGTATGCAATATGACAGCAAGGATAGAAACTACAGAAGTGGGTGTCTCTCTGTTCCTTTGGACTACTTTTTAAACTCAAGCCAGTTTACCAAAAATTTCAGCTCACTTATTTTGATGCTAACTCCTGTTCTCAAATTTTGTAATAGCCAATATTTGTTTGGTTCCTCTTAGAGGAAGAGTAAAAGTAGTTTGTAATTACTAGCTGCTGCTGCTAGTTAAGGTTGTTTGTAAATCCTAGTTTATGTAAACAAGTAATTGGGTTCACTTCTCTGTTGGGAAGGATGAACCAGGACAACCTTACAAAAATGAATGCTTAGATTCTGAAAATATAGAAACCATAAGCGAGATTGAAATGAAAGCCATCTTTGAGATACCGAACCTCAGTTACTA
>JAOTQP010001546.1:94178984-94233138 GCA_026413545.1 Cichladusa arquata | reverse complement strand
CTTTCTCTTACTTTCTCTCTATCTCTCCGTCCTGCTCTGGGCTGCAGCTGGCAGCTCTTAGCAGGACTCTGTGTACCCACGCCCTAACAATAAACTGTAACTTTAAGACGAGCTTATACAGAGCACCTGAGTTTGTCCCTGACAACCGTCCTCAATACAAAGACTCCCACACTTCTTTGCCTCCCATCTATGTGATACTAACAGTTTCTGAATAACCTGAACTATTTGGTGTACCCTAAAAGGTCAGTGTTCTACGAAAAAAAATCCATCTGGTGTATTGACACTTGCACCACCAATGAGTCAGGATAATGTCACATTAAGAAGGATAAATCACTCTGCCTTCTCCCATCTGACATTAACAAGGTTTCAAAGGCTATGCTGGGCTGGTGCATGTGCTGTCCCACGCCTACTTCCACCCCAGTACCTACAAATGGTAAATGATCTGCCAATCACCAGTTTTGGACCTCTCCCTTCACTGTCTCAAAAATTACTGTATTCACAAGGAATGCACCACAGATAGATCTGATGAGATGCTAAGGTGTCTCTTCACTGAAACTACATTCTTGCAAAAGGGAATTTCTGCTATTTCCTTTAGAATGCATCTCTTCAAGAAATAGATAAGTTGGATTCTCTAAATGCTAAACAAAAGTAGGTTGTTTTCTTTATCATCTTCTATTATTTTGTAGCTGAGAATGTAATCATAGAAGCATTTAGTTTTGAAAAGACCTCTAAGGCCATCTAGTTCAATTGTTAACCTAGCATGACCACGTTAACCCCAAAAAAAACATATTCCCAAGTGCCACATCCACGTTTTTTGAACACTTCCAGAGTCATTGACTCCACCAGTTCCCTGGACAGCCTGTTCCAATGCCTTCAACCCTTCAGAGAAGAAATATTCCCTAATATCTAATCTGAACCTCTTCTGGTACAACTTTTGGTCATTTTATTATGATTTTTAAAAAGTCCTAACATCTTATAAGAATTGTTAATATTGCAATTTTAGTCTGTTGTCTCTTCTCCTTTAAGCAGATATTTCTGTTAACAGCCAGGATCCATCTTCTTTCTCCTTCATGAAGTAATCGAAAGGCAGTGGTGTCACCCCTAAGCCTTCATTTTTTAAGGGGAACAAACCCTGTTGTCACAGTCTGTTTTCACACATCATGATATCCAACCTCCAAATCATAGTTTCATCATAAGCTACTTCACAGTCCTCAAAAAAGATAATCAGAACAAGACAGGATCTATTTGCTTACTAATTCTTAGAGAGCACTGTTTCATAATCTTAGGCCCTTGACTTTACTTCATGAACCTAAATAGGAGCAATGGGATTTGTGAAAATCCTCTTTCGTATCAGTGTAACACCAAAAAAGTTCATTTATTACCCATTTTATGACAAATATTCACCTTAACAATATTCGACTAAGGAATCAACACTAGTAGAAAAACAGATTTTTTCAAATGTCAATCATGTATTGGTTTTTATCAGTAAATAATTAAATTGATACAGCAGTTGTACCAAAAGACATAAGAAGCGAGTTTGTATCACCTACTTAATAAGTGTCTTGTCCTTCAGAACAAAGGTTGCCTCCTAATAGAAGACCTAGAATTTGGTTCTCCATTTCACTACTGTAACGCTCCCCACCCCACAGTAATATGAATTGCAAATGAAATGCATTAATTGGGTGCACAGCAAGACACTGCCAACTGTGGAGGGTTGCTTTAGATTTGAATTATGTCAAGGAACTTATGAGAAAGTGTCTAATAACTCCAAAAAATGATCTCAGTAGTTACAAAGTCATTTTTTTAAAATATTTGGCATATTTTGATGGATTCATATTCCAGTTTGGCAGTAATATTAAGTGAGATAAATTGATCCATTACAAATTTTTATTAAAATTTTTAATAAAATAAGCAATAAAGAGCCAAGCCATGAAATAACAATGAGAAATACTGTTAAAACTAAAAGATACTATTATCACCAAAACAATTGCATACCAGAATATCCATGACAAAATGTAGGCTGAAAATCATGTTATTGAACACTAAATTAATAAAAATCTGGAATCAAAAGAGCTGAGTAAGAGCAACTTCTTAAAATTATCCTCCTAAAATGGACCTTGGTTATTTTACACAAAGGATTCTTATCTCATGGTTTTATATGACAGAAGAGAAGTGGCAACACTTGTCAACATCAGTCTTAATGTCTTCCCACTTGCTTCTGCTTAGAAGTTAAGTCTATTCTTGAAAGTTTTGTTTAACACAGAGAAAGAGCATAAAGAATTATGTATTTTGAGAATTAAAATTTGAGAGTTATGTTGCTAATAAAATATTTTTAATAATAGACACTAAAAGCCAGTGCAGTGCAATGTTCCTTCCAACAGCATTTTCATATGTGTTTCTGCTCTAGGAAAAACAAGTCATGACTGAATAGTTCAAGAAAATGTAAGTTTCAGAAGTAGTGGTTTGAACCACTACAATAATCTCATGTCCTTTAGAAGAAAGCCTAGCTGGGCTACGTCTGTGCTTCGTCTTACTGAAGAGTATCAGATGGTTCATACATTTTGGAGGAATAAAAAAGTTTTGCTCAATAGATATGTCTGCTCAATATACAGAAAATACATAAGGAAACAATTTCAGAAAACTCTTAAACTTGGTGGTGTATAACACTGAAATTTGCAGAAGGGAGGTTTTGCTGGACTGGCATGTAACTGTTTCTCTCAACTTATGGTATCATACTGAAAAAATATGTGACTGAAACTAGATTCAATATGGATAAGAAAAATAGACATTTTGGCAAGGCTAAGCTGCTTCACTATGGATTCACCCTGACAAATGCCTCTGATCACAAATATTCAGAATTTTTTCCAAATTTAGCATTCAATACTTGTGTAATTGTGGACAGAAATATTATACTTTATAGTCAATTGGACTAAATATTGAGTATTTTCATTAAAAATCTGGTATTTAAACAATTATCCATGTATCTGGCCAGGTCACTAAAATACCTAAACAGTAGCTTTTCCACAATCATTCAGAAACCTTGCACAGAATAGAACACATCAGCTTATCTTTTGCTAAACATATTACATCTGTGATTCCCTATTCTGTGATGCATGGCAATTGAGTTCCAGACAATTCAAAATGATAAGCACTTTCATAAGCTAAATTTAACATTACTGCTACCCAATTACAGTATTTGTATAAAAATCAAACAGCTCCAAGAATTGCAAACAGAATTTCAAAAAATCTGCAGAAAGCAGATTATTCATTTATCTCCTACATTTAAGTCTAGCATTACACTCAGATCCCATGAACTAATCAGCACATTTTTTGAGACCAGACAGAGTCTAAATATTAGTATTGCAAGATGCTGAGACAATCCCGTCTTCTAAGTTACCAAACATATGAATGTGGGAACTTTTCTGTTTGGTGGTATTGAAATTACCCATCATTAAGTGAACAACTTACAAATATGATTCACTCTGCATGCATATTTCTTATTATAATTACATTAAGTTATGATTTAACTGATTTTTAAGCTAGAGATATGCTTACAGTATTGATTACATAATTTCCCTCTGAGGAAATAAACAGAGCCTTCAGCAACTACAATACAATACATGTATATTACTCATAAGCACAGTATCAGAACCTAAGCACTTTATTATTTTGTGTGTTCTAATACTGTACAAAGATTTTAAAGAAAAGCTTAATGTCAAACTAATGAAATCTAAAATTAGACTGTATATGGTGCCATAATGATGTCTCAAACAATTTCCAAAATATAAGCCATTACTAAGGTAACAAAGGCAAGGTACAAAGAAAAAAGATTCATGCTGACAACCAGAAATACCCAAAATATCTCCAAATATACAGTCAAATACTGTAATATGAGACCATTCCAACAGAAAAAAGAATTCGTGTTTAATATGGAAATTCACAAGGATGTCTGTTTTAAGATGGATTTCAATATCAAAATAAATTTTGTAACATGTAGACTCTTTTGCTGTCCATGTCAACAACTAGTGAATTTCAACTCGAGATGGTAAAAAAAAAAAAGGAAATATAAATTACTCTGTCACTTGCACAGAACTTGTCCTATTGTTCTTCTTCTGTCACTTGTACTATTGTATCTGTGCTTACTTCTCCCCATTACAAAATTGCGCACATTATAAAGTAGCACACCCTAACATTTATTCTTCTGATAGTTAAATTTGTCACTTATTTATTACTGAGAGGAAGTTTGATAAGAACATACCAACTGAGAACATCTTCTCCTGTATCAAAGCTACATGAAGTCTTTCATGCTCATTAGTTAATTTAAATGAGCAATCAGAAGTCACGCACTTTTGGTTAATTAGTCATTAGAAATAATAATTGGGGAACTGTGTGAATTATAAAAGTTAAAAGTAAACTGAAAAAGTAAGGGAGGCTACAAGAAAACAGGAAATTTTGCCCAATGTAATTTAAACAGTCCTGCAATATGCATAAAAAATATTGATACTTTTTTTTCTTTGCACCATGACCGAAATTCAACATGAAAAAAGGCAATATGCATTCTGAAAATGCACAAATTCTATCAACTCAATGCTGCAGGTAGATTTTCATAATAAAATCAGTTCAGACTAGTCAACAACACACGGTAGCAAGACTTGATCATGAGTGTTAATTACAGTAGCTTCTAAGACACAGAAACAGTCATTCTCCACAAATTCGAAGAAAATAATGTTTAAAATGGCAACAAAGAAGGAACAACAAAAGTTAAATTAAAACCAAAAACAGGAACTTTTGGACAAAATTAATATCAGTGATAAAGTACATGAGATGAGAAATATAAGACAGTATACTAAACACAGGAAAATAAGTAAATTCTTAAATTCCTTTTCAACCAGAAGGAACACATTGTCTAGGGTTTTTCCATTAGGAAAATCAGCATTCAATTTAAGTCCTACTATGGCACCAGATTTCTTATCTAGGGCAAAAAGTCTTGTAATATTTTTCATAAGCCTACCAGTTGCAGAATATGAGACCACATAAAATAACTTATAAAATGAGGGGGCTGAGTAAAATAACCATCAGATTAACTCTGACTAATAAAAAAGTCCAGATTCAATAAATAATGTAGCATGACAGGCAGACAAATTTATCACTGTGTCATAAAAAATGCTATGAACCTTGACTATTTAGATTGAATGCTGTCGTTTGTAAGGATGCATCTAATCACGGAAGATCCATCTTCTTTCAGCTCTCAGAGCCATCAAACATCCAAGCCATGATATGAAATGGGCTGAGATTTCAGTGTTGAAACCAGTTCACATTATAAAACTTCTAAAAAATCACTGTCCTCAAAGTTAGGGTGAGTTTCTGTTGATTCTAATGGCTGCAATGTGGGATTAAGGAGCTGTGGTATACTTTGTAAGGTGTTTGCTTTAACTCCCAAGTTCTCTTCCAGTGCTGAGAGTTAAGGGGAAACATCTAACAGAAACATGATGGGAATAACCCTCTTGAAAGTCCACAAGTGTAAGCTAATTTCTCTTAAGGAGACATTGCTTTGAAAATAATGCAGATTTCTTAAACACAGAATGGGGCTGCAAGTTTGATCTTTCCATATCCAGCAAGGAACTGTTGTACAACATGCTTCCTGTAAAATCAGTTCCAGAAACTTCTTCCATAACAAGGCCTTTTTGATCTACTCACCTGGTGGACTCTCAGCAGTCTGGAGTCCATCTATGAGGGACAAAAACACCATAATAAGAGGCAAAGAGGATTTTGAAGGTGTGCAATGTTTGCAACAGGTTGTTCAGTGCAGAAGATCTTTGAAGACATTCCAGAGGTTGCCTACAGTGACAAACATAGGTTTTTGTGCCTAGTGCAGTTTCAGAGACCTATGGAGTCAGAGCCACAGAACTGCATGACCTCTGGAGCAGCAGCTGGCAGCCAGCTAGAGTAAACCAGAGGATTTCAAACAGCAGTGGATGTCTGTACACATCTCACCTCAGACATCTATGCTGGCAGCAATAACAAATTGTTCTGATAAAATATTCAAGATGTGGAAAGATGTCTCAGTAGCAAAGAAAGAAATACAAAAGTTTTAACAGAAAACACAGGAAAGCAGCTTGATTCAGCCAGCTGACTGAGGGGAACTGGAAGGGAAGTATATGCTATGCCTCTTTTATTGTAGCATTAACCCCAAGAACAGGAAAAATGCTTTGGGAATGTTCAAACATCATTCTCCAATGCCTGTGTACAAGGAAGTTTTTGCAAGAAAAGTGGAGGTACTAAAACTGCTTCCATCTGAGAGGGAATGGTGGATGGCTGACAAAAGGCACCTTGAGGGGATGTCTTAGCTTGACCACAAACTCAACATGAGTCACAGAAAATATCACTGTGACCCAGCTGTGAGGTTAAAAATAAGCAATGGGAGCAGAGATGCTTCTTTTTTACACTACATATGTAACAGAAGAGATGAAGAAGAAATATGTCTCCACAGCTAAAAGCTCCAAAAATTGCATTTATGTACTTTCTCTCAAAAGAGAAATAAATAGTCTGAGACAAAGAAGTTAGTATAACACAAGCATTGGTGGATTTTTCAACATTTCACAAAACTGTGGTTGAAAAAACCAAAAAGAATATGTTAACAGGGTTGTAAAAATCAGGTTCCAAACTAAAGAATTACTTTAACAGGTAAGCCTACTCAGTCTGTAAGGCAGGTTCTGTGGAAAGCAAGACAGAGGGGGCACCATATTTAAAGAATAAAACATTCTAAAATTGTAAAAGAGTCTCTAGAAATGCGAAAGTAAAATTTTCTGTGGTAATGTACTGGTCTGCAAATCTGAACTCATGAAATATTGTTATCAATATGAAAGCAAAAAACCTAACAACTTCTCAAGAAACATAAACCCTGAGAGATATATGGCAAAATAATGTAACAACTTTCAGTGTAATGTTATTTTTATTTGTAGCTTTTAGGAACGTTGCCGCTGCCAGACAAACACTTTCAACATATGGATAGATCTGAGCAAAACAGTTGCTTAGAAGGACTGAGAAAGAATCCTTAAGTCATGTTGAAGTTAGAATAAGTGAGAAGAACAGTTTTAGTCCTCCCTTCAAGATTTTTGTATTATAAAGACTTTCCCAAAGAATATCCAAAGTGTAAAGATTCTGATAATTTAATAATTAGAGAAAGGATGCTAAACATAAACGAAAATATGTTTTATTATCTCTGACTTAAATTCAAGATTTCACAAAAGAAATAAATTTCCATTAACATACTGGGAAATTTAGAGCTTTGTCTAAATAGGTAGAATTTTTCACAGCAAGGTTGGTCAAACTCTGGTACTGGTTTCCCAGAGAGATTGCAACATCTCCATGCTTGGAGATATTCAGAACCTGGCTGGGTATGGTGCTGGGCAACCTGCTCTTGTTGACCTGTCTGTGAATAGGGGTTTGGATGGCCCCCATAAGTGCCCTCCATTTTCAACAATTCTGATTCTATGTGATTTTGTATCAATGACAGGTTCTCAAAACTCATTTCTTCTCTTCTTCCTTTCGCTTTCAACACACACTCCCATATGTTCTCCCATATACAGTTTAAACTAAATAAATAGAAAGTATTTGGATTATTTTTCATATTCTGTGTTGGATACGACAATCTCCTTTCCAAAGGTTGTGTTTGCCAATTAAAAAAATAAATTATAAGTCATCTTGCTCAGCCCCAGCACTACATATCCATTTTCCTTGAAAGTTCTCTTCCAATTACTTCCTATTACTTCTTTGAAACTCCTTCCCACAAGCGAAAGTTTCTTTTGGACCTTCTGAAGATTATGCATAACTAACAACCCATTCAAACATTAAAACATCCCTCTCCTACATCACTAAGGGCACTAATTTTCACTAATACTAATAATCATTAATTACTTAATTTTCAGTCATTTTTCATTAATTTTCGTTCATTAAATCTTTTCTCTTTGTGGATGTTGAAGGTCAACTGAGAATTCCTTTTAGTTTCACCCATTACAGTCTTAACAATAAATAATTTCCTAATAAACATTATTATTTTGAACTTATAAATGACATAACAAGTTTATCATCTACTTTATACTATTCATAATTGTTATCAAGATTTCAGTCTTATATTTAGTCTCTCACTCAGAACAACAATGAATCTTAAAACCTGATCAGACTGAGAACATATGTAAAACGTAACTGATCTTCTACTATGAGTCCAGCATTTTTCAAGCAGATTGTCTTGTCTTGTAATATGAAGAAAGAATTGATCAGAAAGCAGAATTTATAAATTTGCAGCTGAAAAATACCTATTTTTTAAAAGAGATTTTGTAATCTAAGCTTAAAGCAACCATTTCACTCTGACAGTTCTGCAAACCTGCTCTAAAATGCTTTAGCAAGTACCTTCTCTTCTTCCATGACAGAGTAACTTTTAATAAATTGTCTATGTATATTAAAAAGAAAGCTGAAGCATCTTCTATGCTTCATAAGGAATCTTGCATAATTTAGATGTCATAAAAAGTAATTAATAATTTACCTATTTACTTAATAATCTATGCTACTAGGATCTAAATTCTTTATATTGAACAGCTCTCTTCCCTCCTTTTCTTTCTTTTTTATGTGGGATGTTATAATGCACTTTGTTGTTCTAAGACGTATTTTAATGATGTGTTTATCTTGCAAATTGCAAAATACAACTTTCTGTATAGGTAAGAATACTATGGCAAGAAAAACACTTTCCAGGAACATGTGTTTTCCTTTTTTTTTTTTTTTCAATGAATAAATAAAGCTGCCTGGGGCAAGCCCTAGCACTCCTACCACAGTGTGCCAAGTTCCAGCCAAGAGCAAATATTTATGTCTGCATGCCACATTACAACATCTTGAAGCAATAAAGCTGCTTTCAGAAGACATTTGGAGCCATCTGGTGGAACTGGAGTGAAGTCAGGGAAAACCTGGGAACTGGGGACATGAAATGCAGTCAGTTTGGCAGAAAAGGGAGAGGCATGCTTCATTTTCAGCAATCTTTTTCCTCAAATACATTATGAAACTTGATACAAATTTTGTTATTCAAGTTTAAAAAAAATATAACTTTAAAAAGATCTTCTAATTAATGTAAAAGTTCAAACATGCAGGATACTCTGAGGGTTGATTTAGAAAAACCATCCCCAGAAATATATAAATCCAGAGTAACCAGGAAAGTGTACTACATAGTGTGTAAGGCATGGAAGCTACAGGAATTAACTAAAAGACCTAAATTATTTTCTATATCCTTAAATTCTTCAAGTTTAATTTGCCAATGGAAGATATACAGTGGTAAAGAATTATTCAATTTAATAAATACACACTTCCTTTTCTTGAAGAAGCAATTCACATCATATGTCAGATATACTCTTTAACTTATACTTTTGTAATTGGCTCTTGATTTTAACACTGGAATCGTGTGCTTGTTTGATTACAGAAAAGTTAAATCTTTCAACATTAGCCTCATGGCAAAATTTCTTACATTACATCTGCACATGGAATTACCTCAGCTTTGTATTTATTTCTCCATACAATTTAAACATTACTTACTTTAATGAGCAAACCTTTCTATAGAATTTATCATGATTATTTCAGCTATCTCATCAATAGGGTTTCAGATAAGATGATACAAATTCTGTTAGTTATCAGTGTACCCATATGTAGAGAGAGTACACTCCATCATCAGTGTTGTCTTCAAGGATAGAACAAATGCTACAGTTTTCAGAGTCCAAGTCCATTGTTATTCAGTTAATTATGAGAACATATTTGGTCTTCCTTCACATAAAGACAAGTTTTTAGGTGGAGATAATATGTGGTCATAAAAACCACATTAGTTATAGAATGATGCTGCAAAATCTGCAGAGATATTTGATCTGTCTGTATTTGTAACTTGCTGGAGTTACCTAAATGTACACAATTGTCACAACAATGGCTTGAATTATTAGAAGCTAAGCTGAAATCAAATTAGATATTAGATAAGCAACTTTTATAAACTTCTACTAATAGTCCTTTCCCTGGTTATATCATTTTGAGTGCTCATCACTTTAAATAATAGTTTCTCCATTAAAGAAGTCTTAACATGAAGGACTGGAAAACAATACATTATTATCTTTTTTTCTTCAAAACTTCCCCATTCCTGCACAGTTACTGCCTTGCTGCATGGGAAGCATCACAACTCCAAAGAAGATGGCTCTGCTTGAATTTTATACACATTACATGGGTAAGGGACCTGCTCATAAGGGCCATAGGCATAATACACCCCTTTGTCCACCCAGGCAGGGTGACAAAAGACATGTGGAAGATAAATATTAATTATTATTCAGTTTTATTATTAGAATAATATTATAATATATAAAAACATTAGGTAATATCAGACAGAAATTTATAGGAAATTAGGTTTCATTAGCAATTCACAGAATTAATTTCTCAAATTGTCTATTCATAACACTGCTGTTTTAGAAAACTGTGATGTTTTGTGATTATGAGACATTTTTTCTAAATAATCCTTGGAATTTTCTAAATAACCTGTTCATGTTATCGATGATGTTTAAACATTGTATTCTACAAATTTTCTAAATATTATATAATGGTTTTTCTTTAAATTTCACTAACATAATGTAATTGTGCATTGCAGTATATCATCTCAATTTATTTCCTTCCTAAGTAATACTACTTACCTTTCCTTACTCAATAATGCTATTGTCATACCTTACTAATTTAACTTTAATTCATAGCATCTAAATCAAGAAATTGACGATTTCAAATCCTGCCTGGTTAACCAGAGTTTCATTACAAACATTCATTCTCTAACTGAACCTAGACATTTGAAAATTTGTATACATTAGAGTAGAAAACTTAAAACCAAGAAAACTGTCTGATTTATAACATATTTACTTGATATTATGTGATTTATTACAGATAAATTGCCATCTGGAATGCCCACAGATAGTACTGTGAATTATTGATTTAATCTGCAGAAAAAATAACTCATACATCATTAGCTGATGCAAGATGTTTAAAATATTTTCTTCTCAGAAGCATTCCTTAAATATAAACACTAGTCCCACTGTCAAATACTATCTTTGTTCAATGCAATATGTTACTTGTCAGTATTCTGGAAAATCTGTCATACTTGAGGAATTCCAAAGCTTTCACTGTTTCATGTCTTCTATCCTCAGAAACCTGTGTCATATTCTTTCACCATTTGTCCAAAAGACTTTTCTGTTTGGAAGTGGCTGACACAATTTAATCAACCAGAGAAGTCCCTGTCAAGTGGCCTGATACACTCTCTCCCCTGAGAAAATAAGCTGCCACCACAGCTTTTCCACTATCTGCTGAGCCAAGAAGTGAAAAATTGAGGCTTGGAATTAAAAAGGATTTCCCACACAGGAGTTCAAACCAGAAAAAAAAAAAAAAAATAGCAGCTAAATATTTATATGATAGTCAAGTAACTCTAAAACCTGCTTTCCTTGCCTACTGACAAGGCATTGCAGGCATCCTTTTGCTCTAATTTATGCTACACAAAGCCGTGGTATCATTAATGATACTGCAGGGATTGTAAACTTCTATGCAGCTTCAATCTGTTCATTTAAATAAATTTTTGTGTATGGATGAGGATCTGGTAGAAACAAAGGTAGGCTGCTACTGTAGCAGCAAAGGTAGGAAAGCTAAATCTTGTCTCCAGCATAAAATCTGTCCTTAGGTGCAAAAGGTCAAGTGTTACAAGAGAAAAAATGTCAATAATCAGTGAGAAAGGGTTCTACACTGGTGGGATTCTATCAGCGAATGCATAAGGCAAAGAATTTGTTAGACATAAAAATCTATGCTCTCTCTTTCAACACCACATTGTCAGCCTGGAGTCAACTCCACCAGCGTATTTATACAAATAACCAGGGACAGGGTGCCACAAAGCACAGTATTCTATGTTCATATCCTTCCTGAACACTCTTCAGAGGGTATTCAATTGTCCCCACTGGAACTGTGAATTTCAAAACAAGGACTTTGCTAGAGAGGGTAACAACTGACATTCACCTGAAGTGTGTCAGGGGCTGCTCTAGCAGATTGGAGATTTCATTCTACCCCTTGCCAGTCCTTAGGGCCATGCCTTGGCCCTGTTCCATACAGTATGAAGGAGCACAGTGAGTGCTGTTACAGTTCTAGATGGAGTATATGTTAATTGGTTGGTAATGGTGCAATTTAGGTTTACGTTTTAGCCCTTTAATTTCCATTATACTTACCCTTTTTCTAGTTTTTAAGGATGTTTGTGGAGTACAACAAAGCTCTTAAAGTGGAAAAATATTGCAAGACAGTTTACAAGAAAATCCTGGTCCCTCCAAATATCCACACACAACTTGCTACATTTACACTACTGAATGAAACAGTGACAATACATATTCCCCAGTCCCAAAATCACATAGCATCATCTTTTAATCTATAATAGTTAGCTCAGTTAGTCTTCAAAATAAAGTTCATGCCTATTGAGAACGGTGTTTGGTCCATCCTAGTGTCTAGGCTGGGAGCTGGGGTATGAGCTGGTACAACCCAAAAGCATGTCACAGTACAGATAA
This sequence comes from Cichladusa arquata, assembly GCA_026413545.1. Classification (NCBI taxonomy): domain Eukaryota; kingdom Metazoa; phylum Chordata; class Aves; order Passeriformes; family Muscicapidae; genus Cichladusa; species Cichladusa arquata. The sequence goes on along the minus strand of JAOTQP010001546.1, from coordinate 94,220,545 downwards.
TTGAGTTCTGATATCCCAACACATTCTAGGAGACAGTTTAATGTACTGATAAAGATGCAGCCAGAGGCAAGCAGACTGTGGCACTATGTATTATAGCTGTTGCCTAGAGGACTCTTTCTGACCATGTTCCTGTACCATTTCAATGGAAGAGAAAGTAAAAGGAAGGGAGATAATAAACACCAAGATTGCACCATGATGTACAGGCTAGGCACAGCTGGAGTGTCAGCCCCAGAACTGGTGGTCTCAGGCACTTCAGTCATCCACCCCATAATCACTTAGATCTGGTCTTCCTGCCTTTCAGTCTGTTTCCATGAACAAACAGAATTTGGGTCTAAATAAAATTGAGAGAAAAGAATAAAATATATTGTGCCATTTCCAAACTGGGATTTTGTAAATCCTCCCTATTCACAAAGCACTCTTATAAGGTACACCATAAACAGCTGTACAAAGAGAAATGATACTGTTCTAATTAGACCCAAATGTTTGTTCCATAAAAATAGCTTTTATAATTCATATGTGAGAATATAAGATTACTGTTGGTTTTTTATTCACAGTAATTAAAATGCTAATTTAAATAGGTGTTATTATGGCATTTTACAAAGGTGTAGTTTAGTAATTTTATCAAGTAGGTATCAAAGCAATATCATAAGTCCCAAGGTTTATATTTCTTATTTATTCAAGAAATTAGGTGAGATTAATGTTAACTTTATTTATTTATTCATTTATTTGCTTGTTTGTTCTCAGTAAGAATAGCACCGTTTCAGTAAAGCCAGTAGTCTAGCCCAATTCATTTTCACTATATTTTTTTAGCAAAGCAATGACAGAGGAAGAAAATAACTACTGTAAATCTCTATTTCAAATAAAAATCCAGTTATAATTCAAAATGTAGAAATTTATCAAAAACCTTTCCCTTTTAACAGTTATGCATCCAATCCTGTTTGTCTTAGTGCCATATTGGAGAATGAGAAGATTCTGTTCAGAATGAAAATGGCAACCTCTGACTGGCTAAGCCTGCTCAAAGGAACTGTCTGTGGTGCAATCTAGATCACATCGAGTGAGGCTACACTATACAGCAACACTGGACTCAAAATCATACACTCAGTGAGATGGGAATATCCATATCCAGTTATTTGGACTCTGCCTTCTCTTTAGAGGGAGAAGACAGAAGAAAGAACAGATTAGAGGTGTTGTAGATAGGTTGGGCTTGATGATCTCAAAGGTCTTTTCCAGCCTGGTTAATTCTGTGAGGTATGACACAGATTTACTCTGCATGTGCACACAGTACTCAGGGCCTCCCACAATCTTAAAATAGTTCACCATTTGGTTTGCTTAAATTCCAACATAAGCCACTTGAACCACTTAGGTTATATTTGGAGGATATAAATGGGTCTTCATTAGTGCCAGCCTTCCATATTGTCTGTTATGTCCCTGGCTGTAACAAGCTATTATAATGATAAATACAGCAGAGATGTCACAATGCAAGTGTGCACATGCTAGCTAGGTCAAACTGCCAGAAATCACTATGAAAGGAAAGTTTAGCATTGTATTACCTGTTTCAATACTGTCATAAAAACCCCTGTAATCCATACTAGATGAATTACACATAACTAAAACTTATCTGTTTGAAAAATAAACAGTTAGGAAAATGGGCAATTATTCTGTGTGACAAAGTCATATAGATTTAGGTTTATGATTTACTGTACTTACATTCTAATTTTGAATGTTTCTTATCCTCAGTAGAATTTCAATCCAAATAAGCTAACTTAACACCTCTGTGATTTGATCAGTCTCTGGCTCCACGAAACCAAAAAAATGAGAAAACCTTGCTTATCTGGCATCAGTTTGAGCTGGGATGAAAACCATGCAAGACCAGATAAGAAAGAACAACTCTTTTTTTCAGTGAGGTGGGTCAAACAGCAGCTGGCTGTGCAGGCAGATTGCAGAGTCTGCATCCATTGGATACATTTAGAACCTAAATGGACAGGGCACTGAGCAACCTGTTCAGCTGTCCCCACAGTGAGCAGGGGTTTGGACTGGATGACCTCCAGAGGTCACCTCCAATCTCAACAATGTCATGACACTGTGATTAATCACTAAATGCTATCTGAAGTTTACACTGCCTGAACTTCTACTTTTATACTCTACAGCAAAGAATGTGAGAGTAATAATTACTCTTAATTCCTGAAAATATTTCTTGCCAGTCAACTGATGTTTAAATAGTTGCACAGTAAGGACAAAGGAAAGTAAGGATAGAGTAACATTATCTTTGTATGCAAAATTTTACATAACAAATCTCAGGTAAATTGATACTATTATCATATCATATTCTTCCCAGAAATAGCATGCATTAACAGTTAAACATAAATTATACAAGCATAAAGTAATGAATGGGTATTTTTTCATAGTAATTTAAACAGGCAGTATTCATAATTAAACACTTACTACCATTTTTTTCTTTTTCCCCTCAGGCTTTTTAATTCCAATTTCAATGTAACTGTAGAGAGAAAAAAAAGACACAGTAGATAAAGTATGTTCATTTGTATTCAAATTAAATAGACAATCTAAAAATACTTCGGCCTCACTGTGAAATCCTTATCTGAGGACTGAGACACAAAAAACGGACATGTGTAACATCACTTCAACTTACTAGAAGTGAAAACTGAATGTAACACATTGTCAGCACCACAGAATCTAGAATCCCATCAGGCACAGGACTCCACAGATTTGGAGGCTTTAAGACACTTCCAAAGGGCTGCTCAGAAATCCCACTTTGCCAGGAATTGCCTGCAGATGGCCAGCAAGAGATATTAGCCTCATGTAACAGTACAAAACACAGTTGCACACACTAATTTACTGAGACAGGAGAGAGAATGTGCTCTGCCAGCTCTCAGCCCTGAGTCTGACCTCTCCCTGAAAACTGCTGTGCATCTTCTCATGCTGCAGGTAGTGACAGCACCACCCATCTCCAGCACAGCAGCACAATGACTAACACACTTGTACTAAATCACTGTGGTTTAACTTCTGCTCTACAGTTATTTTTTTGATGTCTACTCTGATACATTGCATTTATGTGTATATGTAAGTATACAGAGTGGGAGCTTCATGGCCAGATTTATTCAGTTCCAGAAGAGATGTCTGTAAATGGTCAATTAAAATACAATTTTCGAAAAAGGTTTTGTTGTCTGGATAGGCTTATCCATGGAGATGTGTATAAAAGAAGACAAGAAACATTGTATATAGCCAGACTTTATTTCTGCAGTATTCTTTTTCTATAAAATCTGACCAGATTTTCTGTGCAATCTTTCATTGAGCTAAGCAACAGCTCATGCTGGATATCTAAACTAGTTAAACTAATTTTACTCAAGTTAAGATCTGCCAGCTAGCTAATGTTTTTCATGAAAAAAAAGAATTCTTAATTTCATACAAATGTGGCTTATTGGTTATTCAGAATTTTAATTCAAATTACTGAATTCTGTTTTGCAGAAATCCATTAAGTCTATCACTGTTCAGAAAAAGAAGGAAAAAAAGGCCACTGGATGTTTTTGCTGCTCCAATTTCCCTAAGGCAGTAGCAGCAAAGGGTGTCTGAAAATTATGAGGCTCTTGACCACTTTTTCTGTACTCTGAGGTTCTTCAGAGCAACAGTAAAACTGAATAAATCTCACTGTTTTGACTTGCTTGACAAAACAGAGACCTAACAGAGTTGTCTGTACATTTGGGAAGATTATTCATTATTTGCACAGAATTTCAGGACAAAATTCCAAAAGCTCTTGCTCAAATTCTCTGCCTGCTGTGAGCAGAATTACTCTCACTGGTGAAAAAAATCGGTTTTATCTTGCTGCTACTGACAAGTCTGTTTTTGCCTTCTCAGAGCAGGAACAGCTGAACTCTGTTACAGCACCCCACATGAGAGCAGACAGTTCTAAGATCAGCTCTGAAAAGCTTTGCAGGGTGACAAATTAATTACTGTATTGAAGAAAGAAAAGAACCCTTTGATGGTCACTATTTCCCAGAGGAGCAACTTGGTTGAATAACACTTAGGTGTCTTCTCAAGCAGGCAATTTTCCTTTCCAATGTAACGTGGTAGGGAAGAGTATTTCCATAGCTCCTCCTCCTCCTCTTCCCTCTCCTTTTTGCACTTTCAAGCAGATTTCAGTGGTCCCCAGTAATTCATAATGACAATCCTTGGCAGGACTAAGGCAGTTTATAAACTCACGGGCCAGGGCAGCCCTTCAACAGAGATGGCTTAGCTGCTCAGGGACTAAGGCTGCAAAGAGCAGCCACTGGCAGCTTCCATGGAAGTTTTCTCCCCTCCCTCATCCCAAGCACTGATGCCCCTCATGACCTCAGTAATGCCAGGGTGGGGACCAGCCAGCCCCATCCCTGCCCGGGGCAGCCAGGAGCCAGATAATGCCTTCCTGCCTCCTGCTGCCCATCCCACCTGCTCTGCCCCAAGGAGCTGGACAGGTTGGGTGGCTTCCACATGTGCTCTGCACACAGGGTCAGACTCACAAAGGTGGTGGGAATACTAAAACCTCATGAGGTTAATTGCTGAACCTGTCAAATGTCCTGAATAGTGCCGGGTTCTGGGATGGGTGTTACAGAACACTTTGCAGTGAACAGGAGATAAGCTTTTAAAATTGATTAGACCTCCCTGAAATATTAGGCCTTTCTTTCTCTGCATGAGTCATTCCTTTCTTCTGTTTTCACAGCTTTGTCCCTAACTGATGCTGAAGTGCCTATGGAGTACTGGGAGGGCAGCAGAGACGGTGAAGATCTGAGGAGTTCAGCTGGGGATTGTGTGGAGATGCCTTTCCCGTGCCTTGTGTCACAAGTTTAGAATGTCACTCATGATGAGCTTCCTATTTTATCTAGATTTCCTCAACAATTTTACTCCTTTCCAGTAGGACAGTCAGCACAGAAAAGGGTTCTAAGGACCAGAAGTCCTTACATGAAAGACAATATCTAGAAATGTCATTTGGATTAGTAAAACAAACAGTGACTTACAAAGTCTGTCCTTACGCAAACAAAATTATTCTTATTTTATAATCAGTAAAGAAGAATATTATTAAATAGAAACACAGAAAATGGAAATGCACTAAATCAAAACAAATACTTTTAATAATAGCATTACTCACTGCATCACAGACACAAACAGCAGCATGAACCAGAGAGGAGCAGAACAACTATGAAAACCAGGTCATTTCTAGCATGAGATATTAATATCTGTGATTATTGGGAAGGAATAAAAGTCCTAATGGCTCTAAAGATGTGGAATTAAATATTGTATTTTCTACAGACTTCCTGTTTACTGTTTCTATATCTCCTTGTTTCTCTCTTATTTGTCTGGACAAAATAGATGTTCTGGCACTTATCTGTCATGCAAAGTATTCTGAGCAGAAATATGTTACACATAAGGGTCATTTTACAACAATTTTTACTTAGTTTTTTACAGCTTTACTACTCTATATTGTTTTTATTGCATGATTACATAATCAGAATTTAGTATTTTTATATAAATATTCTGACACATATAAAAAAGCGGACTACAGGAATCATACTTCATGTCACAATTTGTGCTGCTATATACATGCATAGAAAAAAATCAAACAAGATTACAAACCAGTGTTATTCAGGATCAATTTTTAAATGTATAAAATGGCTAATTCTTAAGTGATTTTTTTTTAAATCTCCATATAATAAAAAATTCACAATATACCTTCAGTGGTATTTAAATAAGCTGGTGTTATTTAAAATGCAAGTTTGGAAAACACAATGTCATATGCTACATTGCATTTTACAGCAAAATAAGTGAACACCATTTTTTAAGGAGATGCTGCTTCCAAATAGTGTAAACACAATAAAGAACTTGCATTCCATAATTATCACACAACTAAAGAAATGATTCTGCATCTCATCTGAATGGTCAAATAGAAAATTCACAGTAACATTGTGTATGAAGGTCTGTCTGAGGTATTACCTCTAATGGAAAAAAAAAATCTTAGCTAATTCTTTCAAAGCACCTGAGTTGTTCGGTTTTATATTTTCTTTAAAATTAAGTTCCTTTTGCCAGGCACAAAACACTCCTTGGCAGTGAAGCTGGAGAAGATCTGCCAGTCAAGATGATGATCAAGTCAAATCAAGATGAGGGAGCTGTGGAAAAAAGTGTTGCAGGAAAACCCTGGTGGTACCGAACTCCAGTGTGGGCCAGGCTGTGCTCCAGCTCAGCCATCAGAGGACAAAGGGGACAGGGGCACACAGGCAGATTAGCCCTGCACGGATCCCACAGTCTTCTTCTGAGGGTGGTACGTTTGCTCTTACAGATGCAGCTCAGGAATGCTGTAAGGAAAATGGTTCTCTGCAGGGTCACTTGTTGCTGGTCTGTCCTATATGAAGGATTTTTCTTCTTATAGCCAAAAGTTATGATTTTCAAAACACCTACTGATGGCAAATGCTGCATAAAATAGATGTGTTGAAAAGCAATGAAATCAGCTGCTCTTTCCTCTCTCTTCGTTCCCACTGGCATTTTGTCCTTGATAAGACATAGCTATTGAAACACTATTCTTATCCAAACATTAGATTTTAAGGAATTACTTACATCAACTATGAACTCTAAAATCCAATTCCTCTGAAAAGAGCATACCTGTGGCCTTAACTATATAATGTAATGATCCAATAGCTCTTTCTCTATGAAGTCTAGTAAGTTTTCACAAACTAGTCTTTTACCTTGTTTCAAAACTAATCTTTTATGTTGCTTCAAACGTGCTGCTTGAATTGGTATAAGAACACAGCTTCCAGCAAAGTTTAATTCACAACAGATAATGCCAGGTGCTCCCAGCTGGGTAATGGATTAATCACGCCTGGAAATGGAAAAATATAGAGAATATAAGTTTTCTTCTGTTTTTAACTAAGATAAAGAGATATATACAATCTCTAAACTTAAATGCAAGTAATATTTTTAGCACATGAAAGCATGGCAACATGGAGAATGAGCTACATGTGTAGGTTGTGGAACAAAAATCAAATTACATCTGCAAAGCAGTCAAAAACCTCAGAATATATCTTAATTTTCTTTCAAAGAATTTGCATGCAATCAAAACCTGAAAATATTTATATTAGATTTATTTCTTCTTTAGGGATAGCATTCACTTACTAATATGGCTTCCAGAAAACCACTAGACTAGGGAAAAGGGGAGTGGTTGAACTTTCTTTACCTTTAGATGTCAAAGGAAAATTTTAACTTAAAAACTCTTGAGAAAAAAGTATGTGACTATCTTTAAATGTAGATTATGTGACTCTTTCAATGTAGATACGAATGGTTTAAAACAGATTCATAGTAAGCATAGAAAAAAAAAAAGAGAGAGAAACGTCTTCATGACGTTTCATAACAGATCCTGATCTGTTAAGAAAAGAAGTTGAAGATTTGGTTGTTTTTATCTGGATTTTGTCACATTGTCACATTGGTCATCATTTTGTATCTTATTGATCCACCCTCTGGAATCATTCACCCTTTACGTACTTAATGGTTCAATTTTCTTTGGGGAACTTTTGTTTCTTGCCATATTGGATGACAACCAGGGGTTTCAAACTTGCAGTGTAGCTCCAGGACCACACATAATCTTCAGGAGAGGTTGGCATCCTATCCTACCTCTGCTTATAGAGAATACACAAAGTTAACTTGTCTCACCTGGAAAGCTGAGATCCAAGAATAACAAATATGAGAGGTGAAAGAACATGAATAAAAAATCCTAACATTAATTGTAGAGTTGACAATTTCTGTGCAATGCCAACATGAAATTAGACATGTGAGCTACCTCTTTGTACATGCACACCATGATTCTTGTCTCATCCACCCTACTTTTTTTTTTTTTTTTTGTAATTATGTGCAAACTCTCTACTTTTGGGCAAACTGAGCATCAGTCTACTAAAACTTTAATAGCTCTTTTGATGTAGAAAAAATCTCATCTGAAATAAACAATGCCTATCAAGGAAAAAAAAAAGAAATTTAATAGTTTATGAAAACTTGTAAGTAAAACAAACAAACAAAAAGCACCCACACAACAGCTTTCATTTATGACCACTCACTTCTCACTTAAAATAAAAAATCACCTTTTTGTATGCCCCCTGTTCCTACTCTCTAAAAGTGAACCTGAAGATCACATGAAAAAGAAAAGCTCCATTAAATTAGTCTACAGGTTAAATATTAACGTCTGCCAGTGCACACGCCATCTGCGGAGTAGCCACGCTCTGAGCAGGAGCCTGCACCAGGTGAGCTCCAGCAGCGGGTCCAGGCTCCTCTGCAGTGCAGGGCAGGGCAGCACAGGCACTCCTGCTGTGCAAAAGCAGCTTGCCAGGAGCCCCGTGGAGCGGGGCCACTGCAGCAGCAGGGCTGCTTGCTCCTGCTGGCAAGGACATTACCAGCCCAGCTCTCCCCCTTTCTGCTGGCATCATCCCAGCAGTAGGAGCTGCATCCGTGTTTCACCTCAGTCACCCATTCCAGAGCTGCAACCCCATCCACTGTGAGCCGTGTCAGCGTGCAAGGTGCGGCCAGGAGTGGGCACAACCTGTCCCATATTGCCTCTTCTGCTCAAGAGGCAAGCTCTGCTATATAAATAGGGCAGGCAGCAGCTGCAGCTAAGTCTATTAGAGCGTTTTCACAGGTCTTGAATAGAGATAGGAGGGGTTTCTAGCCTGCAGTCCCACCTCTGCCTGTATATTTTCTCAGGGTCATCAGCTTCTGTGTGTGCGACTCCTAATAAATTCAGTTATTTCACGTGACATTTGCAAAGAGTTCAGTTCCAAGATACACATCTGCCACTAACAGCAGCCACCTGCCACTTCTCTACCAGCTAACTTGATTTTTGCCCTTTTGATTTTTAATGATTCAGTAATGCACCATAAAAACAATATTTTAATTACAAATAATTTTAAAGAATTAAGTCTCCCTTCTTTCATGGGTATAAGCATGAGATTTCATATACAAAGCAATTCAGCAGGATATTTTTTCATCTTTTCATTAGCACTCTCTCTTATAGTACATAATTTCATTTGCTTCAAAGGCACATAAAAAGAGGGGGATTATGCTAGTGACCCATAGTTTATGCTAAAGTACGGGGAGGAGAAAATTTTGGCAAACAAAAATTAACTTTCTTTTTATGAGCTCTGCTGTGGGCTGTTTGTGCCCGTCCCCAGAAGACAAGAACTTAATTTCCAAGCTTTAAAATAGTCAATATAAATTTCAATGAGTTATATTAGCAGAATTTCAACCTGTACATCTACTAAAATTGCTGAGAACCACTTATTTTAGGAAACATCTTTAATTAAAGCAAAGGACTATGCTGAAGGCTTTCAGACTTTATTTTGATTTTTATCACAGGATTGCAATGATATGGTAGATAAATCTGATTATTTCTTTGTACCTTTGTTTCTCCCACAAGGAAAATTAGATCCTTACCTAATTCACAGGGATGCTGAGAACCTTAATTTTTATGGTCTATAAAACACTTTTTGATCTTCACCTAGAAACAGAAGTTTACTCTTTTTCTGTATCTTCTTTTACATATAGGAATTCAGATAAATACTGAGTTTTTCTGCTTTGTGATGACCAGACTATGACGGGTCACTTGTTTCGTATGTCTGCAACTTTTTCTCTGCCCTTTCAGCAGCCAAGAAAACTGTTATGACTGGAATTAGTTGTTGGTTTCAAAAAGCACTTGCACATCCACTCAAGGTACTGCTTTACTATCTACAAGTTTTATAATACAAGCTACTGAAAAACATGATGCATGTATTAGGTGACAAAGAACTGTAGAATTCAAGTTTTTAAAAATTATATTTCCTTCAAGTATGTAAGGCTGACAAATAATTATGTTTTTATTTCAGAGTCATATTATAAAAGCATATACTTACCACAACCATAATTTTTATTAGTAAGGGTGATTCCCAGATTCCCACTTGACCAGATAGGAAGGACTATTTTAGAACCACAGGGAAAAAGGGGATCTCAATCCATGGCCTGCATAGCTTCGACTTTGAGATAGCCCAGGTATATTCTAGAAAGGATTTTTGTTCTGTTGTAGCACATTGTCTGCGTCAGAGATGCAAACAATAGATTTAGGGAAATGCTGTGATATTTTTTCAATCAGAGCCTTATTTACTTTGTTATCAGAGACTAATTTACTTTCATAGTTTTTATCATCAGTTGCCCGAACACCATTTTGGAGAACATAAACTAAAGTGATGAGCACAGGGCAATCCATGTGGAGATTGGGATGCCCACTGGGGCCTTCTAAGAAAAACATACTCTGTATCAACTCTGACTCTTCTTTTGGCTGAGTCCAACAGCTGATGCCATAAATCACTTACTTCCTGAGCAAGAGAACACATGGTAGTGTGGGAAAAGGAGCAGGGCAGTGGCAGAGGAAGAAGTGATAGGGTCATGCAGTCTTGGAACAGGGAAATAGCATCTGAGTAGAGCAGGAAGAGGGATGAGTCACAGTAGAGGACTGTGGATTTGTGAGAAGCGCCCATAGTATGGAAAGGGCCAACTTTTCATGGGCTCTTCCCACACATGCACCTAAAGCTAGTTGGAATCATCCTCAGCAAAAGTAAATGTGAAGCTCTACTTGGAACATTTACAAGGGTTCTTTGACATTACTTTAGAAAACAAATATTCAGGTTGAACAACTCTTTCCAACAGAACTACCCTTATATTTCTATGAAATGCAATTTAGCCTCTCAAAAACATTACTTAGAAGCCTTAAAATAACAATTACTTTATGCCTGCTGCCACTCTAGTATCTGCTAGAGACTGTCTGTTGGGAGATCAAAGTCTAGAAAATATTATGGAGATCCCAAAGCAAAGTTATATCACTGAGAAGCAAACAGTCCCTGGACTTAATCTTGATTCTAAGACGCCAAACGTTAACTGTTTATGTTTCCTTATTTTGGAGTGATATTGTATGTGTAAGTTTGCCCAATATGCCTACAGCAAGATTTCGTGTGGGGCACATTCTCCTGGCTGCCTTTGCCCTGTGTTGCACCATGGCAGGAGCACAGCACAGCATCACCAGCCACAGCAGCTCAGCCTCTTATTACTTGATTTGCCCTTGGTGCTAAGCTGGCCCAAAGGAGCCTGAGCTACAAATGAGAACTACAAGGGGTTGGGATGGGAAAATCAACAATTCCTCACAGCTACTGGAAGTCAACATAATTGTGCTTTCTGTGCTAGGCAGGCACAGGTAGGCAGCCAGATCAGCATACAGCTGGCTGAGAAAGCTCAAAATCCTTTTTGCACAGTTCTGCTTTGCATTCATTATCAAGCATTGCCACACTACACTCTGCCAGTAAAAGAAGCTGTAGCATCATGGCACTGGGCACATGGGCCTGGAAGGAATCAGATTCAGCTCATCATGCCTTTACAATAAGGCAAGAAGAATTTTTTGCAAATAACAGGCAATACTTCCGTGAAGAACACAGAAGTATGATAGTAATAATAACAATAATAGGTAGATAGCATTGAATCACTATAAAATCTGTTTTAGAGCTTAAGTGTCCCTTTTGTTAGATTTTTTTCTGGTATCCAAATCAAATCCTGTTGGCTTCACAATTAACTTATTTTTTTATGCCACATCATGAGCAGACATTGAAAATAATCCGTTATCGTCTTATAAAGAGTCTTTACTCTTCATCATCACTCAATTGATCACACACTTCCTTACTTCAGTCGTCTCTAGATCAAATGGTGCTCATTACACCGGTTACATTTGCCAGCTGTTTATCAGTTTTATTGTTTCATCTTTGGATTCCCCACACTTTGTCTGCATCCACCGCTCAGAAGTGAGCCCATTACTCCAGCTGAGACCCCAAATATACAACAGAAAATAAATTAACTCCCTTCCATGTCCTTTATGAGTATACCCCAGACTGAAATGTCTTGATAAACAAAAAAAATCTTTAAATCTTTTGCCATTTAGCACTGACATTAACCCTAAACCTCTAAGCCTCTTGTCTTTCACGTACTCTGGAGCGTCTGGTCACTTTTTCTTATGTACAATACCTTTCCCTTTCTGTTATTGCATTTCATTTGTTAATATCTGGCAATTTTTCATACAGTAAAAATCAATTTTTAACATGACACTGTCTCCACAGCTCTTGAAGTCCTCCTTACTTTTTCATTATGTCATTGAAAACAGCAACATGAATTCTGAGTAGAGCTGTGTTCAGGATAAACCTCACAGAACTCTAACTTCAAACGTCGTCTAGTTTTTACCCCAAAGCACTGATAATGTTTCTTAGCAGGTTTTTTTAATCAGTGCACTCACTTTATAGCAATGAATCAAAGCTCCATCCCATTTGATCTGTGAGCATTAAGAATACAACATCTTACTGTTTTTCTATATCTACCAGATCAGCAAAGAAGCCAAATATGTAAAGGAGGATTTGACATGATTTGCTCTTGACAATTCCACAATTATTATTTCCACCACTTTATGATCCATTGGTGCTTTCACTTATTTGTTTAGACATTTGCTCTGGTAAACCAGTTAATCTGCCTGATGAGTTACTTTGTATTTTTTTTTTTCTTGAAATAAAGGTACTGTCTGGAGGATTCTCTAGGGCTATGAGACCTCTTGATCCTCCACAAGCATCTGAAGACAATCACTAATAGTTCAGCAACTCCTTTGGCAACCTTCAACCAGATTTCACCTGACCCTGCTGACTAGAACATTTCTAATTCATCTGAATATTTTTTAACCTGCCCTTTCTCTTTTCTGACCTGTGATTCTCTTCCCCTGTTAAAATTAATTGCATCGACGATCTGATTGCAATTAACCTTGGGAGAGTGAATCTTTCAGCCTTTCTATGTCATCACAGCATACAAAAACTTACTCGGTCAAATTAAAAAGAAATATGTTGTCTATATAACACCAGCACCTCAGTAAAGCATTTTCATTATGCATCACCAGACATTTGTCCTCTCAGTAGTTACAATGCAGTTGTGCACCCAGGGATGGTGCTGGATTTGCAGGCCTGGCCCCCTCTCTGCTGATCAGCACTGACTGCAGTGACAGGACCACAGGATGTCTCACACTCCTCCACAAGGGCATTTTACCCCAGCACACACTTAAAGGGGCAGGGATACCACACGCAGTGTATGATGTAGGAGATTCAAATGCTGTTCCCCAGATCAGAAACAATGGTTTGATTTTTCATTTACAAGCAAGAAATCAGTAATCTTTTTAAAACATTCAATGTGGCAAGTTCCCTTCTGGGCTCTGGAGCACACATACCATGCTTCTCTGTTGAGTTTTTTGCTACTGAAACTAGTCAAGTGAGAACATCTGTGCATGGAAGTCACTGAAATGATCTCTGACATGTCTGTGCCCATGGTTTCTTCTTTCTGGTGTCCATTATCTCTCCTGGGGGTGCTATTTATTGCTTTGCTGCACAGACAAGGAAAGGCAAGCATCACAGTTTGCAGGGAAGAGAAAAACAATGCCAGGCAACCATCATCTCTCATGCAAGAAAGAGAAGTAAGAACAAATTCAGCTTTCCTCTCACAGTGATCATAACTGCCAGTTTGAGAAAGGAAGAAAGGAGAGTTATTTTCTGCAGACAGAGCATTGATTTTTTTTCCTGAGTGTGACTCATGAGCCTGTACCACACTGGGCTGCATGATAGAAGGGGCATCCAGATCCACCATGTGACAAAAAGTCACCCGTCGCAGGTCATGCTCCTCTGCTGGATGTCACACCTCCTTCAAAACCTTTTACAGCCACTCCTCACAACCTTACATGACAAGCACCACTGGTCAGCAAAAGAAACATTTGAGTGGCAGTTCCACATAATGGGGATTTTGTGATGGAAACTCCTGAGATTTGATGGGTAGGATTCATCTGATCAGTCAGAAATGTCTGCATTTTAGCTTGTCACCTTGGTCTCAGGGCAAATGAAAGAAATGAAGAGTCAGGACAAGGAACATTCCTATCCCAATTTAGACATCTAAAATAAGACCGATGAATCATATCCTGAATGCACTTCTTTCTCCCCACAGACCAGAGAGACAGTGTGACTAGCTCAGATGCATTTACCGACAGTGCTGATGTTTAAAACTGGAGGAGACAGCTCCCAACCACCAGACCTCAGCCAAGGGTTCTGGCAAACCCAGAAGGCTGAACTGATCATCATGATGGACTCAAATCAGCTGCCTCATACAGAGGTGCCTAGTGCCCTGTTAGGCACCCTAGGACATCCAAGACATTCAGCAAATTTATCCACTGGCCTCTGCCCCAGAGATGCAAAATTGACCTCAGTTGAGCAAAGTACCAGGTCAGGCTGCTCACTGCAGGGCTGTTCCCAGGACAGCAAACCCTACACAATGCCACAACAGGTGAACATCCTCCATCACAAGACTGGTAATGAAGCAGGGATAGAGAGAATGCAAAGCAATCTGTAAGAATAAGCCAAAAAACAGTACCTAGTTTAAAGACACATTTTTTAAAAAAGGACAATTCAAGGCAATTAAAGGTAAAATAGGCTCACCAAAACCTTCAACAGTAAGGAACAACCCAGTTAATTATGCTCCATGTTTGCTACCTTTTAATACTTTTTTTACATGTAATATTACTTTCTTATTTTCAAGACTAATTTCATACATAATACCTTAGTTAATATTGATTTCCACTGTGGGGTTTTTTTATTTCTTTTCATTTTCACTACATACCTAGCAATAAACCGAGTCTGCATAATCATTATCATACTCCTTAAGACCTTTAAAAATTTCATAACAGTTTTAAATATTCCCCTCTGTAATCTTATGACAAATGATTTTTCCCTGCCTACTCACTATTAAAAATGGATTTTTGTGAATGCACTTATCTGTAGTCTCCATTCACATATATACATTGCTTGTTTAAACAGCAGAAAAGGCCTTTTTTTTCTTCCTATATCACATCTTTGCATAAATAAGTAAAGATTAAGGGAAGCAAAATACATCCAGGTGGGAAAAGGTATTATACATTGTATAAATGCAAACATAAAGCATGCAGAACCCATCCAGCAGAAAAAGTGGGATGCACAGGACTCTATTGCCCAGCTCTGTCCTTGCCTTTCTTGCTCCCAGGAGAGCCAGGACAATGCTGAGTGGTTTTGAAAATTCTTTCTTTATCCCTCATTAGTGAACTCGACAATGGAGGGGAAAGGCATGGGATCAGTGTGGGATTAAGTACAAATATGAAGAAATATCATTTACACTCAAACCACAGCAAAGCTGATTCCAAATTACATGGGTGGAAAATGTTCTCTTCTAGGGTGAGAGATGATCTAATGGTCCCTTTTCCCTGCAGCCAGCATAACATCAACTGGACATCACAGAGCAGGTGAGTTGTGTGGTGGGCAATCCAGCAGAAAGGCTGGTTTCCTATAGTATCCATCAATATTAGTTCAAGTCTTCAGTGCCTAGAAAGCACAATTTCTCATCAAGTCTTTTCCTGTGGTCAGAATTTTGTACAGCCTGTTTCCAAGATGTCCCGCTGCTGTTCAATAGCAGGTGACTTCCCACTGCAGCCATCTCCTGAGGAGGGAAATCTTTGTTTACTACCCATTCACATTTTTACATAAAGTGTTTAAAAACTGCAAATCCCAGAGACCTCATGTCACACCTGGTTGACAGTGGCTAAAAGGTTCAAAACATACTTTAGGGAAATACACCATGCAATCACATTAGCTCTGTTCTTCAAGCAGCAGGTTAACACAGCTGACCAAAGGAGCAGCCAGCACCTGAGGCAGGCACTGCTTGATCATGATCTGCAAGTGGCATTAAAACCAGAGATTTGGGCCTGTGCAAAACTGGCCCACAAAGCCTCAGACCAGGAGTCTCTGGTGTCAGCTGACAGGGGACATGCACAGCACAGCCTGGGGTCTGCAATTCAGGCACTGCTTTACCTGAGCTTGAAGGTCACTGACTTCTCATCTAATAGAAACCAGCCCATTTTGGTTTAACTTGAAATCATAAAGCAGATTTGTCCCATGGGTTAGATTTATGGATATTCTACTTATCATAAGCAAAAAAAAAGGAGATTTGCCTTTGTCAACAATTTAAACCATACTTTCAAAGAATCCTATGTAAGTTGCTTATGATTTGAAACTACTGTACATACAAATCAATTCCCAAGAAACTACAGTATGGAACATATAATCAACATACATAATTAACTTCACTTTGGGTCTGACCAGATGTAAAAAGAAGATAAGCTTCAAGAAGGAAACCAGGACAGTAGTCTCAAAGAATATTTTTTTAAGTGAAATGTAACCACTGTGTGTTAAGCACGATGTCAACACATCAGCTGTAATGCATTTATACTTTTGCAACACAAGTTTAAGAGATACAGCACTTATCTGTTGTTTTCAGAAGCCGGAGACAAAAACCAGGATGGAAAAGGAATTCCCTGGATCAAGAAAACTGTAAGTTTTCTGCTAACCCAGCTGGGATATTTGGAAAAGGTAGTTACTATATTAGAATTATTTATGTAGAACAGAAGGTTGGTAATGCTGGGGAAGAAGCAGGGAGTTGGATTAAGTAAAAGATGCAGGCATGTATATGTTAGGGCATAAATGGCAGGGCATTTTGTAATAAGGAAATTATACCTTCTTTTATTTCTGTGTTCTACAAACACAGTGGACTTAACATATTGCATACATTCTCTCTTGCAGAATGATCATATAATTCATTCCATACTAAAGAATAAAGCAGGAAGAAAGTTGGATTTGTGGTTCTTTAGATATGCAACAAATCTTTTCTGCACTAGATGGCACCCTGTCTTCTCCTATGGATAAATGTTGAATACTGCAAAAAGCAAAGGTTTCATTTTCACAGAAGACTATAAAATGATAGAGGATTTATTCTTTGTGTTGAATGCTTTTACTGCTTCTTTTGTGTTCTACATCATACCCCTTGTGTACTTGCAACGATAAAGTTCTGCATCATGGACCTACTTCAATTATTTTACATTGAATATTTGTCTCAAAATTGATTATTGCCCAGAAATCTTCATGGGAGACACACCCTTTGCAGTGGCTCAGACTGTGAGTAACATTTAAAGTGCTCAGCATAAATTACAAATATCAAAATACTTCTCTCTCTTTCTTTCCAAAATAAGCATAGATCTAGAATTGATGACAATACTGTCTCAAATTCTCAGCAGGTATAAATCAATTTGGCTTCACTGGAGTTGATTGATGCCAGGTGAAGATCTGCACCTGCAATTTAGATGCTGGCCTGCAGAGCACAGCTTGACTTGTTTTCTTTTTCTTCACTCCAAGGCATGATAATTGAGCTCATTTGGGCACACTTCTCACTTCTTAGTCAAAACTCCCACCTGAGAATTGGACTTAAAATCCGTGCACGTCTCTTTGTAATAATTCAAAATAATCTTTTCACGAAGAAAAAGAAAAGAAGAAGAAGAAAGCTAACTAAAGACTTCAGAGCTGGGAAGTCAGTTGTTCAATACAGCATCAGTGATTGCAACACAGCAACAGATGCAAGCAGAAGCAAAACACCACTCAGCTCCTTCATTTTTACTCTTACTGCCACTAGATGATAGTATGGTAACACCTGTATGGCTCAGCTGCACACCAGACCTTCTGTTGCTGAATTCCTGGCAGCATTCACACTTTTATATGTAAAGAATATCCAGAAGCTCATCAATACTACATGGCTAGCCTTTGAGTAGCAGTGCTTAATTATATCCCCTGTGATTTCATGCATTAATATACCCAGAGTGTGGTGGATGCTATTATTTGTCCATAGACCCAAACTGGGCTCTATTTAGGCACAGATATTACACTAAATTGGTCACCTCACTCTATTTTTGTGAGTTACCCATCCAGAGCTATAGTGAGACATTTTGATGGAAAGGGCAAGATAATTACATTTCCCTAGCAGGAAGCTGGAGAATGGCTGGAGGTAACATTTACATTCTGCCTCATGGGCATCCCACTCACTGCCAGTTCTGCACATCCACTCGCTGCTTCTTCCACCCTTTCCATTTTGTGCTCTCCCTCTTGAGAGGATTCCCTCCTCATCCAATAGAAAAGCTCTGGGCTAGGAGGAGAATTGCATCTGGAAAAACACCTTGAGCAAACAACTGCATCCTCTCCACAAACCCTTTCTCTCCCACTTCACATAGTCTGTACTCTCCTATTACAGCAAAATTAAAACCAAACTGTTCTTTCTCACAGCTGCTCAGTAAAGTAAATAGTCAAAATCCTTCACTGCACAATTTTTCCCTAGGTGAATCCTAAAACTCTGGTTTCTTTTTACCCACAATAGCAAGGTCATTTTTTCTTTTTGTAGGCTGGGCTGACTCTCCCTGGCCAGGAACGTGCACCCCAAGGAAGAGGGGAGTGGGCAGCTCCAGCTTTGCACAATACCTTTCCCATCACAGCCAGTTTTACAAGCACTTCCAGGTCTCCACAGTGGAAAAAGTCCCATCCCTTCGTAATCTGTGGCAGACATGTAGAGTGATGAACCTGTTGGCACCACAGGAAAGCCAAAAATTGAAAACCAGAATCTCCAGTGAAAAGACACTTACCCTTGGACCAACAAAGGCTAAGGGGATGCAGTTCTGAAAGTGCAAAGGCTAAAGTCACACACCATTGCATTGTTCTCTACTTCTACACTCAAGGATTTGATTCAGCCATCACAAGCCACTGAGTTTCCCCCAAAAACTAGGTCTGGATATAGACCTAGACGAAACCCTGAATTTCTGCTTTACTGTAAATTTGGTTGCTTTGAGAAATTTCTGTTTTAATTCAGGATGAAAGTAGATTTGCAAGACTTTCAGGTTTCAAAGGGCTCATATTTATCTTATATAATGATTGGTTTGGACATTTGGAATAGTGCATAAACTACTAGTTATATGGCATAATACTTAAATGAATAATTTTCAAAATCAGTAAGAATATCTTCTATGTAATGTAAATTGAACTATCTATTCTTTTGCACTCAAAGCATGTAAAGTGTCATAGCAGGCTCAGGAGGAAAAAACAATTCCATTGTCACAGTCTTTCAGATGGCAAACAGAAGTCTCAAAAAGGTAACTTGTTCCCATTGGAAATCAAGACCTAAAGAATAAAGTAAAATATTTCAAACATTATACAGATCACTGTTACTGACATGGTGTAAAGCATATGAACAATATTATAAAAATCAAATCCCTTTATGGCTCAAAATAAAGCTTTTGGAAATTAAATTCTGAAAAATTCTAAAAGTAAACATCTTGAAAAATGTCTGCTTCAAAAGTCTTCCTCTGATGTGAACCTTCATCATATTTTAGAATTAAAATTGTTTTAATATCATCTTCTTTTGCTTTTCATCAAGAACTGTAACAAAAAAGGTCCAGCCAGCTGCTATTTTGTGAAGCATATTTGAACTGGCATTTCCTGAGCTTATGAAAAATGAAGCACTCCATTTCAATTGCATGAATAAGGATGCTCTATATCCCACATATGAATATTAATTTTTTTACAGTTCTTCCCTGTGATATAAGGATGTTTAAAACTCACAGTGAGGGAGAAGTTCTGCTGCTAACAAACCTGTAACAAACCCATATTTCCAGGGATAATCATGTCAGCTGTCAGAGCACGGTGAGGAGCAGCTGGTTCACGAGGGATGGTGAGCCAGGAGCTGAGCAGAATAACAAGGCAAGTGGGAGCAGCACTTCCCACCAAGCAGTGAGGTTGTGGAGTGGCAAATCTGGATGGTGCTCAGGATCAGACATGATCCAGTGCTCTCCCAAGATATCCACAGGGAGTCAGAGCTCTCACAGGCACTGGAGCTCCCCTTGGACTCAGCCAGTCAAATGCTTCACCTTTACTAAGCCCTTTCCTAGAAGGGGGGTGCACGTCTGCCCTGACATCAATACTACAACATGCAGCCTTAGCAGCTAAAGGTGCAGAGTACAGTTGGATAAAATCTACATTTTATGGGAAGAAGTCATCCAAAACCATGAATGGGTGACTACATTTAAAAAACCCTGCTATTGTTGCCTTTTTAAAATGCCACAGAATGCCCTTTATTTGAGAATAAAATAAATAAGGGCTATGGGGATATATTTATGAGGGAAAATTATCCATCAAAAATAGAGCATATAAGAATAGTCTGAGAAACACCTGTGCTTGGCAGGCAGACATGTTCCAAAGGCTTCTGCAGAGCTACACAAAATGAGCAATTATATTACAACTGCAGGTTTTAATGTACATGGAAAACACCCCAAGTAAAATTAACGTATCACTCATTTCATTTTTTAAAAAAACAATAGTTCCAAATTCCAAGGAGAGTAATGGAAACCTTTCCAAGCATGTCAGCAGGCTTCATGCAGGCTGAGTACTACATGCAACATTGATTTCTGCCTCCAGCAAGGCTGTACCTACAGGCATCAGCAACTAGAGGGTGAAAGAAATTATGAGAGGCTCATTCATTTTCAATGCCTCCATCATTTCTCACCCAGTTCCTCAAAGGGGATGTGCTGTTGTTGCCCCTTGCAGGGCAGCCAGAGACCTTACACACTAGCCTTGCTCCCTTTGCCCAAATGGTGAAATAAGAGCTGCTGCAGCCCGTGTACAGGTATCTGACAATGAAACTAATTTAGTTTCTATCTCACATATCAAGCATTGCAAAAAAAAAAAAAAAAAAAAAGTACCCTGAAGAACATGAAAATTAGGAAAAATAAATGTTTTTTCCATTGCTTTTACTTTTTATCCTAAATTATAATAGAAATTGAGACTGTTTAAATGTTCCAGATATCAATGCAATCTTTAAAACATGGTGTGACTTCAGCTAAAATAGGAGCATTTGGCATCTCAAAAAGCTTCCCCTTTCCCTAAAAAACCTCTCTTCATCTTTCTGAGGAAACTGAACAATACAACAGAAACTTTCAAAACCTAGGTGAAAAACTATAACTTCAGCACACATAATGAGGGAGCTTCAAATATCTGTATCTCATGTTTGGGCTGTTTTAATATAGCAACAATGATTTGACAAAAGTATGCTGGAGATTTAAAGGGTTTCTGAGGATTTGTATAGCAGGCAGGAAACAACCATGATATTCAAAAGGCACTACTCTAAACAAATTGCTCTACTGGAATTGTTAGCTCCCTGCAAATTCTATAGAGTTTTGAATATTAGCATAGAAAGCAATTCACATTATTTAATAGATTTTGATATGCAGTTGGAAGAATGACTAACACACAGGTATCATACCTATCTTTATTAAAAGAAAATAAAGCAATCAAAGGACCCATTCATTTTGAGTGAGTGCTCTGGAGCTGGGCTGATAATGAAATACTATAAGATACTATAGTACTGCTAGTGATCTTCAAAATTAACAGCAAACATATATATATAGAAAGGATTGAGATTTACAGAGCAAATATAGCAAGCAAAAGAGTTTGTTCTCTTAGGGATATATATCAAATATGTCAGTGTCTGTGGATATGAACAGCATTGTATGGTCATTGATGGTTTACATGCCAGAGCAGAGTTGATAGAGTTGGTTTCCTTGTTGTAGGGACATCTCTGGGACCACGTGCCATATCCACTGTGGATATCCTATATGCCAATCTGCCATAATGATCAGATATGCATTTTGATCAGAATGTTATGCAAGGATCATTTATCCTTAAAAATCATCGTAAAACACTGTGCAAGGTACTCCTAAAGAAACACAGCCAGAGGTTTTGTAGATTTTTCTATCCCTAACAGTGAGATGCATGCAAGTGGATCCTGGGAAGATTTAAAGTAATTTATCATTTCTTTTGTAAAATTATGCTGGTTTTGTATTGTTGGGGTTTTTTAAATACACATCACATTTTCCATCACATGCAATCGTAAATTTGGTACATAAATTATTTGTGCAAAGTTATTTATTACTGCTATATACATAATCAGGAAAATTGCAGAAACTTTTCTGCTTTTCAGGGGATTATTTTAACAATCTGAGTAAACATGTAATCTGTTTTCTTACTAAAAGGAACTGATAGCTAATGTGTTTTCATGAGCTTAATTGCATAGATATGAAGTCTGCCTTCAATTGTGGAAAGGTGGTATTTTGCTTGTTTTGTAACGAGATGCACGCAGATTATCTTTAAAAAATGTGAAATGTTTACTTCAGGGAATTATTTAGGGTCTGAAATGCTTCATGCACTGAATCCTTTTTAACTAAGGAATGCAGAAAGTCGAATTGCTACTTTTACGTTTAGCCAACCCCGAAAGACCATCTGGATGGAAACCCTCTTTAAATACTAAATTATAAGAGTTGTCACAGCATAGAATCGTGGAATCATAGAACAGTTTGGGTTGGGAGAGACCTTAAAGATTACTTAGTTCCACCCTCCTGCCATGGGCAGGGACACCTTTCACTGGACTTTGTCCTCCCTCTGCACTAAAATTCAGTTTACTTAAACGCTTCTTGGCCATAAATCTGTGAACAGTTTAATAAAGAAGTATTACAAAATTGGTAGGAATAATGACTTTTTGGTTTGCTTTGGCTATTTAAAAAAAAAAAAATAAAAAAAAATAAAAGAGTAGCAACATTCAAAAAACCTACAGCAATATTTGTACTTATTAAATTTAGCATACAAAATATTTGTCTTGTTGCCGAAATATCCCTGTAGCACTACCAGTAATTAGCACTTATAACTAAAAATTTTACTAAGATAAAAGAATATCAGGAATCTAATTCTAACCATTCTAACTACCAGAGGCCAAATTCTGCCTTCCCTTACAGTCATCACATTTGTTAACTGTTGTAAGGGCAAAATTTAGCCCAAAAGCACATTTTTATCTAAATAGATATATTTTCCTACATTTAAAAAAAAAAAGCTAACCAAGCCAAGGTACGCCTTATTACTGCTCTTCCCTTCTGAAGGGTAAATTCTGATATTCGAAATACCTAAACTGTATTTACAGCTGTACAACTCTGATGCTGCATTCTTGCAAAATTTCACTTGTGCTCTATAAACGCGGAGTAACTCGTACAATCATCTTAAACACTTTTCCTAGTAAAGAAAGAGCAGAGCAGCTCAGACATTTTCCTTGTCAAATTCGCACACGAAATACATGGTAATGTGGCACGCCACATCGTTCCAGCCCCCGGACGCCACCATCTCCACGCAGTCCTCCTCGTCGTAGGCGTTGTTGGGCTCCCCGCTGCGCCACTTGTTGAAGGTCTGCATGGGCGACCGGTCGGAGTAGACGAAATTCCCCTCCTTCTCCAGGTCATTAATCCCAATGAAGACCCGGGTGAGCCCGGCTTGGTTGATGTAGGAGGCAATGAGGTTGTTGGCAGTCTCGTCCTTGGGCATGCTCAGCGTCCCTCCTCGTCCGTGGCAGTAGAGCTGCGCTTCCTTGTACCTCTTCTCCTCCTTGACCAGCAGGTAGATCTTATTGTCTGTCTCACGCACGCCGGCGACAGCTGCGGGGGAGGGCAGTGCTGAAAAGTGAGCACTCGCGTTTCGATAAACCAAGTCACTGCACACCCCAAAACAGCTTCACAAATCACGGGTGGAACGGTGGCGCTCTTTGCGAGCGATTGCACCGATAAAACGAGCAAAAAGAAGGGAGAGCAGTTATGTAAAATTAACCTACCATTTTTTATGAATTTTAGTTCTGTCGTCAGCTGGGCTACTTGAATATCCATTTCGCCAATAGCCTTCCTTAGCTGACTGCACTCACAAGGGATGCCTGTGAAACGATATAGATAGCCCAAATCAAAAAGCTACCTAATTTTAACAATTATCTCAACAATTTTATGAAAAGGCCCAGCGTGGCAGCCCTGGAGAAAGCTGTCTTGCAAGTAACAGACAGAAAATTAGAGCCTTCACCACCCTGCACCATTATATGATTCTCAGGGATGTCTCGACCTGTGCAGAACAGCTCAGTTCACTTCCTATGAATCTTCAGCCCTGAATAATTAGCACTAACCTAAGCACAGATAGATATTCTCTGCAAAAAATCCACAATAATTTTTTAACTAAAAACATTTTCCAAAAATTCCCATTTTCAGTAAAATTATTTTCTTTAGTTTTCTCAAAGACTTTTTTCTCAGCAAAAAACATTGTTTGCAAGTTTTTCCCAAGGAACATATCACGGCAGATCCTAAATTCCAACCACATAATGCACATAACTACCTGCAAAATGCACTTCTGTTTTGAAAGTACAGAATTTACAACACTTCTGACAATAAAGTTAGACAACAGAAAATCATCTATTAACCCAAATTGGTATCAGTTTGACAAAGATAATCTGAATGTGAGTAGTAAAAGGATAATTGTCACATCTCTGACCACAAATCTCAAAATGAGGATCAATTACTGTTTGCATTTATTACAGTTTGCAGTTCTGTATGTAATTATTAAAATGTGCATTGGACTACCCAATTACTCAGCTCAGTTGTGTAAGTCAGTCTAAGCACAGGGTACTCGCCCTGCAAAACTGTGCATGCTGGCCAGGTGCACGGCACGCTGGCTCAGGAATCAGACTGACAAATTGTGTTCTCATGAGAAATCTAATTTGTGCACCTCCACTGCACCCTGTCAGAAGGGGATGAATTCAGTCAAATCTGAACCTGCTAGTCTTGCAAAGCTTGCACTTCCTACGCTAGGCTGTTTCTCTAGAACAGCTGTACAGCTCTGGAAGATCCATATACCTCCATATAAGAATCTGAAGAGGGGGTTACAAGGAGACCAAGGCAGGCTCTGCTTGGTGGTGCCAAGCACTATGACAGGAGGCAATGGGCAGAAACTGATGCACAGGAAGTTCCTCCTGAACATGAGGAAGAGCTTCTTTACTGTGTGGGTAACAGAGCCTGAGAACAGATTGCCCAAAGAAGCTGTGGAGCCTCCCTCACTGGAGATATTCAAGAACTGTCTGGACACAATCCTGAGCCAGGTACTCTGGGATTATCCTGCTAGAGCAGAACTTGGACTAGGTGACCCAATGAGGTCCTTTCCAACCTGACCCATTCTGTGATCTGTGTTCTTGACAATCTCCTGCTCCTATAACCATAATCCATGAAGGGGCAGGAATCCATGAATCCAACCTGCTCCTTCGTGTTGACTGGAAGACAAAGTGAGATATGTAGAGACATCCCTTTGCTCTGGTGATAAATGATACAGACAGTCTGACTTCACCTCCCACTAGACTTCTGGAGAGATTACACTTCTGACAAAGTATGATATATTGTTTTAGCACATACATCACAAGTCCAGCAGCTGCTGCAACTTCAATGATTTTAAGTCATTTGAAAATATCACAGTACCTATTAAAAATCATTCATTATTTCCCCCAGTATGTAAACAGATGCATTTTTAGTAATGAAAATTCTTTCACATAAACAAGATGCGTTATGGATTACCTGGGTCACCATTAGGACCTGGTGGTCCTATGTCACCATTATCTCCTTTTTCACCTGAAGACATGAAAAAAACCATAATGTTAATGCAGCCTTTTCTGTCAATAGTTCATTTAGCACTTATCTATTTTTTCTCTAGTAAAATTCAAATATGGAAAGTAGAAATATGTCCAAGCACAAAAAAAAGTTTTTCTCTCTGAGTCATTCCACAACAAAAGCTAGCCAAATCTATGAAACTTGAACCCAATATACACTTCTTGACATTCATGAACTTCACAGAACCAGTAAATTCAGATGCTGCAGAAGGCAAAGGCCTCGATATACCTAAATTTCAAATCATAATCTAGATGATTAGGTAAACACTGGTCCAAATTACTTAACCAAAGTCACATAAGAAGCCTATGGAATAGTCAACATAAGAAAACTTCTGGCTCTTAAAAGTCTGTCAAAGTACAGCACATCTTCCCACTGCTTTAACTGTCCACACTTGTGTGATAGTGTGACGTTCTTCATTTACCCTCAAACCAGGATACTCACAGTGCTTTAAGACTAAATATACTGCTGTCACAGCAAAAGGTAACTGGCTGAGAGATCTCAGTGACCTGGCTGACTACAGTGTGAGAAAATTCCTACTAAGGTAAACTGTGAGACTTGTCAGCCATTTTTCAAGCCCCTAAACTTTTCTCAGCATAAATGATCACGCATTTTTCACCTGAAACACAAAAGGAGAAACAATTGAATTAAACATACCTTTTGAACCAATAGGACCAATTTTTCCATGCCGTCCTATGCTGCCTTTCTGTCCTTTGTCACCCATTTCTCCTGCACATAACAGAAGGATGAAAGGCACAAGGTAGCAATGTAGTCTGATTCACTCAGATTCTACTGTGTTTGCAATATCAGTTTTTACAATGAACAAAACCATGCTATATCCCAAATATTCATTGAACTCCAGAGGTCTAGCTCAATCCTTGTGAAGAACTTACAAACAGCAATCTAGACAGTGATTTTATCTTTGCTAAACAATTGACATTGACAAGGCATGAAGGTGTAATTGTCAACAGCTCTTGGCTGAAAACCACTGGAAAAGCTTTTGCAAACTTCTTTCAGCTGATCATGATAATCATGTTGCAAATACAGAGGATTGTTGCATTCAAACACAGATCAACAGATTAAAACTATCATGGAGTTGAGAAGACATAAAGGATACAACACAATCGACATTTCATCTCAGACAGTGACTCCAGAGTAACTGAGGACTGGCTTTGGGCTTAATGACTTATTTATATGGTATAAATACTGTCACGTGAGATAGGTTTCCCTCTGTACCACAATATTAAAGCAGAGGGGGTATGGAGGGACTACATGGATTAATGCCTTCTGAGGTTCCCATCCTGCAGAAATCCAAGCCCAAGACTGCTTTAGGAAATATTTATGAGGTTGTTTTCAATGACTGTTGAAAAGATTGTTTCTTTGCTGAAAGCAACATCTGCTATGCACTGGCCAACTACACAGGTGCAAGGGAACAATGAGACAAGCTAGAAGGAAAATCTACGATAGAAATCCAACAAAAGGGCTTGTGCAAACTGTCATAGCTCAGCCTCAGTTGTGGATCTATGACAACTGAAGATCTGTTGCCCCCTGTTGCTACTGCAGCTGGACAGACATACATATTTTTGAAAGCTGGATAATTTTATGACCCATTTTGTCATTACCCTTAACTTAAAAGAGAAAATCAACAGAAATCAACAAGTTTCAGAATATAAACTGACTACTGCTGGGCTAAGAGATGCTATCTCTATTACTCCATGAAGTCTTAAGCAACCCTTGTCACTTTACAGCAAAAAGAAACAATTTCCTCCGAACTGAGAGAAGTAAATGTGTGTGATTTGTTGGTCTAATTAATTATTGGCAAGTCCTACAACCAATGATTTTCCTTGGTTTCTAATGAGTATCAAATTCAGACACTACAGGCTTTCACCAGAAACCAAAATATTTTTCTCTTATCTATTCCTACTGGAAGTACCATCTAGTAATCAGTTTATCAAATTGCTCTGAAAATTATATCTCTTACTTTGCATATTAATGAATTAGGATTACCATTACAGATTATGAAATGTTTGAATGCCTTCTCTTTTCAGGCTGCTACACCTGAAATTAAACTCATAGATCTGATGCATAAATAAAATAAAATATATAAAATTATTTCACTTTCTTTGTCACAGAAACTGCCCAGAAAATGAACTTGTTTTTAGTCACAGCCAGTAAAACCTATGTGCTCTGCTCAGAAGTAAAAGGAAAGTGTGTTATCTCAAGCAATGAAGACATACATTAGATCTCCTTTCCTCATTAAAAGAATTGTTCACATTTGGGTTTCTCTTACAGTGACTAACCCCTGCTTCCACTTCAGGGGCTTGGTTATTCTGCTTCTTCTGCAGAATAAATCACAAAGTTTCAAGAGACACCCATCTGCCTTGAGGGTTTCAAAAGTTTTAATACCTTTTGTAAAGCCCTTTTTAGTGGCCCTATGGTTGTCAAAAATGCAGTCTGAGGAGTCTTAATGAAACCAGGAAGTGAAAGCTGGAAAGAAATGGGGACAATAAAAGAAATTAAGTCTCCATAGACCAAAAATAGAAAATCAAACACAAAGAGTGAATAGAGAACTGAAGAAAATCATCTGCCATCTCTCAGATGAAGGTGGCATACACTGGAACCAATTATAGAAGATTTAAAGGATTTGGGAAGGAACTGAAGAGAAGGAATTTCTAAATTATCTGCCTGGTGGCTTTTTCAGGCCTACAAACAAGTGGAGAAATAAAATTTGAGAGATGAATGGTGGGCTGCAAAACAAGTGAAAAAATTGGTTTGACTGTGCAATATTATAAATGAGGGTCATAGAGTATGGGCAATCTCTTCAGAATTAATTGGAACAGACAAGAAGGTATAAAAGTACCTAAAAACAGAAAAAGACACCAAAAAGACAAATCTATCCAAAATGCAAATTCACCGTGTCACAGACAGATTTAATTGAGGCACGTTAAAAAGAAGAGAGCAGTAGTTTTCTTCGCAAACGTAAGAATTTTAAGACAAATCAAATCAAATCCAATCAAATCCATGATTTGACACAGAGGACATCACAGACACCTACCTAACAAGGAAAGTAGAAGTGTACCAAACCACACCAAAGGCCTCTTGAATCTAGTGCCATCTTTGACAGAAATCTGCAGAGGATACTTAGAAAAAGAACATAAGACATAGATGAAGATTAAAAAGCCTTTCCCCCAGTGCACCTCCATAGTCTTGCAGCAGTCAGCTTTCCCAATGCAAATAGCTAGCCTGACTTGAATAAGAATGATATTTTTAAAGGATATAATGATGCTATAGTAGTAATCAACATTCAGGACACTTCATTTTTAAAAAACTATTGGCAACTGGAAATCAGAAAATTCCATATATGTCAACAGGCTATAGAACTGCTTTACATTGAAAAATCTGAATTATCCACTCCAACGAAGGTCAGTGACTGCTGAGGGAATAATGGCTACAATCAGTTACATCTTATCATAGAATCATGAAATGGGAGGAGTAGGAAGCAACCTTAAAGATCATCTAGTACCAACCCCTTCCATGGACACTTCCACTAGACCACGTTACTCAGGGCCCCATCCAACATGCCCTTGAACACTCTTTGAGGGATGGAGAATCCACAGTTTCTTTGGGAAACTTGTTCCAGGGTCTCGCCATCCTCACAGTAAAGATTTTCTTCCTTATATCTAATCTAAATCTGTCCTCTTTCAGTTTAAAGCCATTCTTCCTTGTCCTATTATTACATGCCCTTGTAAACAGTTCCTTTCCAGCTTTCTTGTAGGTCTTTACTGGAATCAGCAAAATATTCTTTATTCTTCTTTACTGGAAGAGGCTCTAAGGTCTCCCTGGAGCCTTCTCTTATGCATTTTGAAGAAGCCAAACTCTCAGCCTGTCTTCAAGGCAGAGGTGTCTCATCCCTCTGATCATCTTTGTGGCTCTCCTCTGGACTTGCTCCAGCAGTTCCTCGTCCATTTTATGCTGTGTGCCCCAGAGCCAGATGCAACACCCCAGCCAGGCTTCTCATGAGAGCAGAGCAGAGTGGGAGAATTGCTTCCCCAAATCCTGCTGCCCACGCTGCTGTTGATGCAGCTCAGACTGTGGTTGGATTTCTGGCTGCAAGGGCAGCTCATGTTGACCTTCTCTTCAACCAACACCCCCGTGCTCTTTGCCTCCAGGCTGCTCTCAATCCATTCTCTGCCCAGTCTGTATTTGTGCTTGGGATTGCCCCAACTCAGGTGCAGGACCTTGAACTTGGTCTTCATGGGCCCACCTCAAGCCTGCCAGGTCCCTGTGGGTGGAATTCCTTCCCTCCAGCATGTTGACTGTGCCACACGGGTCGGTGGCATTGACAAACTTGCAGGGGGTGCACTCAATCCCACCATCTGTGTCACCAACAGTGCTAAACAGATATTCTTATATGAATGAACACTGCATAATCACAGGAGGCATTTTATATAGCTGGGGCAAATCAATTTCACCCAGCATTAGCCATCCTTAAGTTAGGGTTTTTAGTCTAAGATGCTTATCTAAACTCCCACAGTAGACAACACATAAATAAACACCTCTCAGTAGTGATCCAACCCACTCATATTAGACAGGTATCATAATGACAAAGTGATATTCTTAAAGCCTTGCATAACAAACAGGAGGGGAAAAAAGAGTAAATTATTATCAATCTATACTAACTAGAAACCAGAATAGTCAGAAAATTTGCAAAGGAAACTAAAGGTAGTGAGAAAAAATCCAATCCAGGAAGGCAGCAGAAAATTTTAAAGGATTTAAAAGTACATTCAAAACAAAAATGAAAATAGTATGGTACATTCCTGATTGGAGGAGTTTCTATTTGGAGGCAAGCAAAGAAAAATAACTGCTCTCATTAAATATTGTCTTGCTAGAATTATGGTAACAACACAATACCAAACTTCTTCAAACCAGTGGTCCCTCTAGCCCAAGACTTTGTTTTCTGTGATGGCAGCAGAAGGTGCAGTACAGGAAGACCCCAAAACCACAGCCACTGTCTGCAGGTGGAATTGCTGAATCTGTCCCCAGCAGCTTCAGAGGGTGCCTCCTAGTTCAGGTATGATGGGCTGTGGTGATTCTGTAATCTTGATTATAACCTCCTCAGACTACTCTGTACAGATGCAAGAGTCTCAGCCTGTCTCGTTTCTCCTTATGAGGCAACTCCTCTTTTTCACATATTTGGTGCCCATCTCTCACCTTTCAACTCCTTCTTGAGAGAAAGAGGCCAGAAGAACATTCTTGAAACAGTGCATGTCAGATTTTTGTACAGAACAAAATCAGCTGCAGAAAGAAGCTTCCTGTTTTGTCCTTTGTCATCCTTTTGTGATGATGGGCAGTGTTCTTTTGGCCTTGGGACTCTTGCTAATGACTTCAGAGCAGTCCTTGAGTTTTAAGTGACAGTTTGGGGGTTTTGGCATCATTTAAGTATGGATTAAATCATGCATCCTTAATTTCCCTAGGCAATATATTTATTTACATTGAAGCCCATCTGCCACTTTTTTGCCCACTCAGTTTAGCAGGATTTTCTCAAAATCCTATTGAGTTCAGGTGAAATTGAAAGACAGTTTTGAACCAGATACTCACTTTGTGAATTCACAGCTGTCAATGTCAGGACTTTTATATGGAATAGTGCCTGCAGCAATCCTTAGAGAGCAATAAATTCATGTAGAAATTGACTCAGAAATGCAAAGGATTGATTGATTACATATTAATGAGCAATCAGTAATAATAAAATATAAATTAAGATATTATTACCTCTTTTTAGAATTTGATTATACAAATGACTGAGCACTCTGGCTCCAATCCAGTTAAATTAATGAGTCTTCTCTTCTACTTAAGAGGCTGTGCCTGTATTAGTAAACTAAATGCCTGGGACTACTCCCTAGCAGTGGGAAATAGGTAGTCAAGAATGGGACACTCCATGATTCTAAATTGTCTTACTCTTCAAGCCAGGATAATCTTGCAAGCTGCTCATTGTGTTAGCTCCCAAAATATGCCCAAGAATTTCCCGGGAGAGTGTTAGGTGACAAAAGCCAAAATCACTGTGCTAACACTGCAAAGGCAGAGACAGTTGAATTCCAGGCCCATGAACAGTATGTGACTCTGTATCACATACCACTATAGTTGTATATAAATTAAGTACAATTGTATAAAGGCTGAAATTAAAATACTAAAATAATATAAATTTTAAATGGTTATGGCTCTAAGAAAATTGAAATATCTTGAAGAACATATTTTTAATGTTCTATTCCTTTGATGTTATATTCCAAGTGTAAATCCACTTTGCCCTCCTTATTTTGATTGATGTAAGACACTCTGGGAATATTCACAGGACAGTACTGTTACTGAACTATTTGTGAGGAATTTGAAGACATGGAAGTTACGGTCTCACAGACTGCACCAGGACTCAGATAAATAACTGAGTTTACTCCCAACATGGGAGAGCACAGTACAGCCATCAGTGCAAGTGGGGAAAGTTAATTCTGTGAACTTCACAGCCCAAAACTTGCACTGCAGTACACACTGCTTTCACCTGAAACAGCCATTGTACTTGACCCAGTGCTCTGTGCTTTACATAAGGCCAACACAGTTTCATATTCTGCTGACATGCTATGCATCATAATTGACCTATACAATTAATTAAAAGCAATGAGGAAAGTAAGTGGAATTTAACCTTAATCAGCACCCAATGACATCAGTATTTCTGATGTCACCCTGAAACATCAGGACAGCCAGAGCAAGATTAATTTCAGGTAAGCACCAGAAAGTTTTAGTTTTTAATTTTTCTAAGTTACCAAATCTGAAAATATCATGAGGAAAGGATATGATAAAAACATTTGCAGCACTTTCTGATCTTGAGCTGTTCAGGTCAAATATGCCATAAGAAGATAGTTTCTTTTGTAAGTGATTTTATGGTTATTATACACCTATGAAGTTGAAAGAAACTAAACACATTTTCTTGGTCATGAACTTGGAAGAAAAATGAAACAAAGAAAGGGGAAAGAAAAGAAATGAAAGAAAAAAGATCAGTGTGATTTTGATAATGTAAATTAAGATCAAAAATAGAAAACTCTACAAATGTGGTAGAAGGATTACAGCTTCTCCCTCATGTAAACCATCACTTACTCAAAGAGGACAAAAATAAAATTAAATTTAGCAGCTTTCATCAACAGGAGCCAAATATTAGACCAAGACAAAAATTATCAGGTTTCAAGAGAAATACAAGGAGTTGAACACATGCTAACACACTGACTGAAGTTCAACAGACTGCATAGAAGCAGAGTTGCTGTCCATGGGTGTTTTTAGGGGCAAATGCAATGTCAAGTGATTTTTACCAAACATATTGTTATATTTTATTTTTATCTGAATGTTCCATCTTCTGGATAAGAAATAGGAAAATCCTTAGTCTGCTGGAAGAGAATATACTCAGTCTCCTGCAGCTTGAGAGTATAGAAAAGTATTTATGCATGAACTTAGCTACAGGTCTGCACACTACATACACTCTGTGAAGGTTAACCAGAGACTGAAAGGTCAGGAGGCTAAAAGGTTTTCCCAGGTCAATTTGGATATTCTTCTGTGTCCTTTTCACACACTAGAAATCACATCTGTGAAGTCTGTTTGCTTATCCAGTCAACACTGGCATTCGAAGTATACCGGATATAGTACCATGATGAAAAACGGTGACATTTAATCCAAATTGTTCTTAAGGTATCTGTGTTTTTTTGTTGCAAAAAGCACATGTGGAAAGGAGTTGATGAAGACAAATATCTACAAAATGTACAGCATTAATGAAAGACTAGTTAATTAGAACTTATTTTAAACAAGAGCTTGTTTGTAGAAATTTCTGATGCACAAAGAAAAGCAGAAAAATATGTTGCTACAGAAGTAGTAAGAAATTTTGCCTGTGTTTAGTTGAAAGTATTACCTGGAAAAATACCAATATAGCATGCATTGATATTCAATTTTCTTTAATCTATTTTCTGTTTTATTTATGTTTTCTTGTGTGTTTCCACTTCAGTGTTTCTTCTTTCAGTCTAATCAGAATTTTGGACTTTTTCAGGTATGAAAAACTAGAAAATTACCACTGTTGTTAGCATGAACCAGACATACCTTATGAGAACTATTTTCCAAACAAATGTAATTTTACAGTATAAAATAAATAAATGAAACGCTACATCATGGATTGCCCTGACTGAAAAAGAGTACTTCCATATCTCAGATGGTCCATTTTGAAGTGACATGACAAAATGCCAAGATGGAGAAGCATGCAGGATGGAGAGATGAGAGGGGTTCTCAAGAAGCTGTCAAGACAACCTCATGCTGAAGGACACAGAGAAGGCTGAGGCAATTAGTGTGTTCCTTGCCTTTGTCTTTGCTGGCAAGGTCTGCTCTCTGGCCTCCCAGTTCTGCATGTCTGGTAGCAAAGATTTGGGGAGGACAAGCTACTGCAGGCAGCTGACAATTGAGTGAGGAACTACTGCACCTGGATGTACACGAGCCCATGGTCCTGCCCACAAGGCACTCACAGGTGCTGAGGGCTAGCTGCTGTGCTGCAAGGCTGCCAAAGCAGAACCAGCAGCTGCTAATGAGCCCTTCACTCATTAGGGAGGAAAGGGAGGAGAAGTAGAAGATGCTCCATGCTGCAGGAATGGTTGGTGCATTGGAGGATGGCCCTGCCAGTCAGGAGGAGCTCGACAAGCTGCAGAAATGTGTTGACAGGAATATCATGGGTTCAGGCAGGTCCTAAGTTCCTCACTTGTGATGCTTTGATGAAGTCTGACCAATGGCTGGGTAAAAAAACTCCTTTGCCTAAGAGGACCCAGAGATCTTTGGGCTCTCATATATGAGAAGCAAACTGAAGTCCAGCTGAGGAAGATGGTTTTATTTAGCTTGGAATACAGAAAGATAAGGGGGAACTTAATTGCAGTCTTCCACTACTTACAAGCAGTTTCTAGAGAAGATGCAGCCTTTTATTCTCAGACTCCCACAGAGAAAGGGCAAAAGGCAATGATTACAAGTTGCAACAGGTCTTTCACGATTACACCAGTGAAACAGACTGATCAAAATGTATGTGGAATCTCAATCCATGAAATGGATTGAAATGGAGATTTTCAAAAGTCTACTGGACAAGGCCCTGAGAAACCTGCTCTCATATTGAAGTCTGTCCTGTTTGAAGCAGGAGGTTGGACTAGATGAGCTCTTCACAAGCTTTTAACCTAAATTATTCTGTCACACGTCATACTGCGTTGTCTTTCAAGAACCAAAATTTTAGTTTCTATTTTTTTTTTTAAAGAATCATCCTTGAAAGTACATTTACATAAGGGAAATACACTGACTGAACACACACAACTCATGGAAGTTATAAATTTTTCAATGTATTGTAGGAGGAAGAGCTCTAGCTATGGATTTTGGTCCCAGGGTAATCAGTATCAGACTTCCATAACTGCCTAAAAGAACAACATAATGGATCGTGCATCATCATAAGGAAGTATAAATTATTGCTACAATTGCTTTGAAAGAAAGATTGTAAACTCAGTTCAGTAAAAACTAACTCCAACCTTCTAATACAGGAATGTCAATCTTTATTTTCAATATTGAAATCAAAGGCTTTGACTTTTCCTAATTTGAACCTTTCAGAACACAAACGTCCTGGAAAACTTACGAAAGTCAAATTTTCTCCTTGCTTCAGGAGGAAAAAAAATGTGAAAAGACAGAATTTCCGGCAAGACAGAAATGCTATGTTTCTCTCTGCTGCATAACTGAACATTGTTGAGCACCATTCCTCTCAAGAGCTCAAAATATTTTTGAATTACAAGGCAAACAAATTTATCACCATTTTCCCATATCCGAAAATTGTGGGAACACTCATATTCATCTTTGCCTACTATGGCTTACTGCCTTCCCTCAATGGTTTTAATTAAGATATTGTGAGTGCTCAAGTTCACCAAAAAAAAAAATAAATAAAAGAAAGAAACAAGAAAATAGAGCCTTCTGAATTTTTTCTCTCTGACCTAATATGAGGTTTCCATTTGCAGCAGGCGAATTATGAAGGAAACATTATGATGCCTTTCTTCATAGATACCTTTTTTAAAAATCAAGGTTTTTTTAAATTCCAAAATATATCTTTTAACCCAAAGGTAATACTTAGTCTACAAATGAGTGCATGTAATTCTACTGGTTTTGGTTAAATTAAATTAATTCTTAATTAATTAATTTTTATCATCGTAGCTTGGAGGGTGCTATATTTGGGATTTGTGACCAAAGCAATGTTGATAACACAAATATATTCATTATTGCTGAGCAGTGCTTGCACAGGATTAAGGTATTTTCTGCTCATCACCCCACCCCACCAGTGAGGCTGGGAGTGCACGAGAAGCTGGAAGGGGACACAGCCAGGACAGCTGATCCCAAATGACCCCAGGGAAATTCCCTAACCGCTGGCACTGTGCTCAGTATGTGAAGCTGGGGGAAGAGAAGGAATGTAGGGGCATTTGGAGTGATGATGTTTGTCTTCCCAAATTACTGTTATGTGTGATGGGCCCTGCTCTCCTGGGCATGGCTGAACACCTGCCTGCCCTTGGGAAGCACTGAATTAATTCCTTGTTATGCTTTGCTTGTTTGCATGTGGCCTTTGCTTCCCCTATTAAATTGTCTTTATCTCAACCCATGGGTTTTCTCACTCTCACCCTTCTGATTCTCTCCCCCACCCAAATCAAGGGATGTGAGTGAGTGGCTACGTGGGGCTGAGCTGCTGGCTGGGGTTAAACACGACAGCAGTAAACAGAAATGCCCAAGGAAGAATAAGTCACCAGGACAAGGGAGCAAGGACCCCCATCATCATCATCTCACAAGAAACAGCAGCATTTTCTCAGGAATTACTTTCAAGACATCTTCTTTATCAAAGTTACCTTTTTCTCCTGGAGGTCCAACTCTGCCTGGACGACCTGGAGCACCTTTCTCCCCCTTTTCTCCAGCCTCCCCTGTTGATAAAAAAGTAAACAAAAAGAAGAATCATATTAAACCAGGACTATTTTCTGTTAGCAGAGTGACAAGGATGCCATTCTCTCCAGTGAAAAAAATAGAAGCAGACGTGATCTGATTTAACAGCTTTACTTGATGGATAGAAAACAGATTTTTCTTCAATTGATGTAGACATTGGTAAACCTTGTCAAGACGTTACTGAAGTCTTATACAACAGGTCTAGTTTTACATCACTGACCTCCAAAAAGCCAACAGCACAACTCACTTAAGTAGAAGCTTCAGAATCAGACCCCAGCTTAGCACATAAACTTCTGTGTTCACCAAACACTTTCCAAGCTTCTGCTAAGGACATGCTTAAGTCTTGAGTGAAAATGGCTTACTATGACCTCGAATTAAAAGAAAATAATGTCTTTTTTGAGACCTATAAGAAGGCACTGCTACCTCCATCATTATAGGACCATTTTTAAGCATGAAAGCATTAACTCCCTACTCCATATCCTCAGCTATATACTTTTAATCTCTGAGGTATGAACCACTGTGTAGTGTATTTACACACACACACAGCCTGTGGTGCATCATTATATTCAGCAATTTAAACACCACTTTCTGTAAAAAGTGTTTGCCTCCCTGGAGCCTTTCACTAAAAATTTGGGGATGCTTAGCTTGTTTTAGTTGTTTACAACTGTACTACTACTACTGTAGTCTGTCATTGATATAAAATTAAAATCTCTGACAAACAGAAGTTTAAAGAATTATTTATACAGCCACCATGACAAAATAAGATTGACATGATGAAGGAGAAGAAAGTTCTATGGCCTCCACAGAAAATAAAATGCTGGTATTTAAATTTCAGAGTTAGCACAGCACATATGATGTCCCAACACTGTATTTCTACGGAGGAGAGTGAGCATTAGCTGCTCTCTAGGAAGCTGATGGGAGCACCACAGCAGGAAAGTCAATGCACCCCACAAGCCCAGCTCTCTGGCATAGCTGGCAGCTGGCTCAGAGAGCAGTCACAGAGATGACATGTAAAAACCTGTCACACCATGGCACACTTCAAATATGCAGCCTCCAGCTCTCTTTCCATCTCTCTCTTTACTGTAGACCTAGGTGGCTGTGAGCTGAACTCAGCCCTCCATCTGTTTTATTTTCATTCTTCAGGCTGTTCCAGACCATCTTCCCTGCCTTCAGACATGCAAAAATAGGCCATTCTCTGACCTTAATGAGGACAAACTTCACATAATCCCCAGTGAATAATATTGTTAGCATGAAACAGGCTATAATTTGGCACATTTGGGAATGTCGCATTTTTATTATCAAGTAACCAATAGGCTCTGTATGATTGCCTTTCACCCCTCAGGGCTGGTTATGAGTTCTTTGCTTCCCAAAGATAAATCCTGACAATGACTTTTCCTTGCTCTCTGGAGGCTGAGAGCAGGCTATTACAGCCTATTGCTTTACACGTTCTTCAGAGTGAAAGCTGTGCATTAGGGATCAATAAAATAGATCACTCTTGCTTCAGGCCATTACACTTGCCTGCATTTATTCTTATAATACGATGACACCACATTCCTTAGTGTGGGTGTTTTAAAAACTTTCTCCAGAAGGAGATTACTCCATTACAGGCCCAGCTACAGACCAGTAGACATTTTTTTCTAATCAGCTGTTTTAAGGAGCAAGACCTTGGCCAAGAGGGACTGATCAGTGGTACAGCTCAGCTTTGCCTTGTGTGAGTCCCTGTTCTTGCTGTTGGTGCCCTGAGCACTGTGCAAATTGAGATGGTAAAGCCTGTACAGGTGTCATAGGCAACAAAACAGTTTTCTGACAAGAAATTTCAATCAATTTAACTTTTCACCAATAAACGATAATGCTTAACTTCCTCATTTGTGAAATAAAGACACCCCTGTGTCTCCTTTCTGGTCTCCAGTCCCTCAATCTACAGCCAAGTCCCTTCAGAACAGGTTGAGATCTGGGCATTATGGTCCCTACCCAGCTGATCTTTTGTTGCCTCTTCCACCAGCCACAGTCCCTTAGCACTTGCACCTCTTGCTCCGTCTGCTCTCCATCCCTTCCTGGATATTTACCCCAGCCCAGAAACAGAACTTTCTTAGTCAGCACAGTGCAGTACTGCCTATGCAGCTGGGACAGGGTGAGATGTAGCTAGTAGTGCCTCCACAGTGTTGAGATACCCCATACTCCTAGAAGAAATTTAGCCCTGCCACCAACATGAGCTGTGGTAGGATTATGGGTATAAGGCCCTGACACTACAAGTTCTTCCTACATCATCTCTGGAAGAGATATTTCTTAATTCAGACTACATGTCTTAAAACTGCTGTTGATTTGCCTCCTTTTATGAATTCTTTGGGATAGGATTTGTCTATATTGATATTTGCAACTTCCTACCATCTACATGTACCATCTACAATGTACAATGAAAATAGCACACAAATATTAACTATGTGAGCTATTAAGCATTCCTGGCTGGTGATAACTTCTTTCCATTACTCATATTCCCCATGTGAGTAGATGGACCAAGTGTGGGAGTAAAAAAGTTGGGTTTTTTAACATAGCATCCACTTTCTAATGTATTGAGCATCATTGAGACTATTAAGACAACTCCTGCTTTAGACTCTAGAAGGGAGACAAAACAATATGGCAAACTGAGAATTTAAGCTTTGAAGGATTTTTCTGCATTATTTTTTTCTCCACAATAGTAATAACTTCAATTTCATATGCCTATCAAAAGAAACTGGACTTCAGGAAGAATATGAGTGAGCTGTGTAGTGAGGCTTCAGCATCCATTGCTTTTTCACACACAGCACACTTTTCTTATTATTTATATTGCTGGCTTTCTAAAACATGGTTCAGTCTGCCATCTGCATTCTCAGAGCCATGGTTTTTCCCTTACACTTTTCATCTTATTCCTTTATACTCTTGAGTTAAAAAAATAACCAACCCACCAAAACCTGCCCACTAAAAAAAGCTTACCAAAATAACTACAAAAGACAAACAAACAAGCAAAAAATCCACAAAAAAATCAAACCAAAACAAAAATGCCCCAAACATACAAAAAATACCCCAAAAAACCAACCAAACAACAACAACAAAAAAACCAAACTAGTCTCTAAGACCTAAGCTGCTGAACTAAATCTCATTTGTGCTTTTTCTATTCTTGATGTCTTTACTGGCTTTCTTCCTCATCCTTTTCCACCTCCATTCTCATATCATGCCTCTTCTGATTTCCTCTTTTGCTCTGTGCGATCTTAACTGATTTTGTGTCATTTTACGTTTATTTAGTTTCCAGTCTCTCCATTCAGTCTCATTCTTGAGCTCTTCTTCCTTTGTTTCTTCCCTATTTTCTCTTTCTGTTCTTCTAAAATTCCTCCTTTATGCTCCCCTGCTTTTGCATACTTTTCCCTGACAACTTTCTCCCTCTTCTTCACCCCATTTGGGCTCCACTTTTTGCACCACCTCTTAAGTGTCTATCCTCTACCACTCACATATCCCATGGCCTCCTTCATTTCTTGCATTTTTCCCTTGTACCTGTTTTTTCCAAATTCTGCCAGAGCCATGCCCAGCAGCAATGTGGCACTCAATTCTCCACCACTGGAGATGTCGCTGGCAGCCCAGCAGAGGAGGAGATGGTGCAGATCTAAAAGCTGCAGTGAGCAAATCCTGCTGCACAGGAGCTGAAATTTGGGCACGTGGCCACACGTGTGCTCAGTTTAAAGGAAGCCTTGGCCAGTGAAAAGGGTTGGAGTTGTGCCAGCAGGGGACAGCAGTATCTCATCACCACCTCTCTGAGCATAGTTGGAGCATTGAAAGCTTTTTGGCAATTTCACATTAACTAGGTCTGTATCAGGCCATTTTGTGCTTCACTGAATTTGTACATCAATCTCTCTCAATTTTGCAAGGCTTATATCTTAAGAAACTGAGTGAAATCATTAGCACACAGTGATTTTCAGGCATTTCTCTGGTTTCCAAGCTCAAAATTGTCTTTGGCCAAAGGGTCCTTCACACCCTAAAACACACCCCAAAAACCTCTGCTGCACGGATCCTTTAATGCAAGGATCATTATTATTAATGATAATATTGATTCTCACATTAAAATGGTAATCATGGATGCTAATTTTGACCAATTAGAAAAATAAGGAAACCAATGCAAAGAAGTCACAAAACTCGTCTGTCAACTTATTTGATACGAAAAATATTTTCAAAGCTTAGGGCTGTGGAGTCTGACTCTTTGGCTGATCTTTCATGCAAATTTGGACAACAATACATTTAACTTGGTATTGTTCTCCTCTGTTAGTCACATGAACAGCATCTTATTCTTCTTACTCAGTAAATATATCAAACGAATTAAACAACTTTACTCAAACATTAGTCAAACCTGAAGGTTTGGAAAGGCCTGGAAAAAATGTTGTTCTTTCTAACTAGAACATCTGCAGAAGGTCTAAATATTATTAAGATCAAAGCCACTTATTAAAGTAAATAGAAAAAAAATAGCTTTTTGTTGAGTTCAGGCATCCAAAGTTCCATTAATAATAGTAATAATAATAATAATAATAATAATAATAATAATAATAGTAATAATAATAACTCTTTTAAAATAATAATATTCTTAAGGCAAATTGGCCAAGCACAGCCCACATCCCTGCAACCCAGTTCTCTTGCCTCAAGCAGAGGGCAGCACACACAAATTGGGCAATATTTGGAGAGGGCAGTTTACACCCAGCCAAACCCGTGGCCCAGCTTGGCTCACATTTAGCTGTGTGAACAGCTGCAGAACAGAACTGAGCCTCACCCTTCCCATCAGTTACCCAGAACAGACAATGCCTGCAGTCCATACTGTGGCCCTCAGGCAACTCAGGAAAGCCCAGATTTGTAGAGATAAGATTAATGGCACCAGTTCTGGTTAGGTGGGTTTTGTGACACTACGAGGCATAATTACAAGAAAAACTGAAAGATTTGTTGTGTGGTTCTTAAACAATGCTTTTTTTATTATTATTGTTGATGATAAACTGGTGGTTTTCATGGCTTTTTTTTTGTCCTTAGTTAAAAC
>JAOTQP010001546.1:94141031-94167041 GCA_026413545.1 Cichladusa arquata | reverse complement strand
CACAGGAAGGACATGGAGCTGCTGGAGCGAGCCCAGAGGAGGCCACCAAGATGATCAGAGGGATGGAGCACCTCTCTATGAGGAAAGGCTGAGATATTTGTGATTCCTGGAGAAGAGAAGGCTTTAGAGTCATCTAATTGCAGCCTTCCAGTACATCAAAGGAGCCTAAAAGAAAGATGTGGAAAGACTTTCTACAAGAGCATATAGTGACAGGACTATAGTGAATGGGTTCACACTGAAAGTTTTACAAAGGTTTAGATTAGATACTGGGAAGATGTTCTTTACTGTCAGGGTGGTGAGACACTGGAACAAGGCTGTCCAGGGAAGCTGTGGATGCCCCATCCCTGGAAGTGTTCAAGGCCAGATTGGATGAGGCTTTGAGCAACCTGGTCTAGTAGAAGATGTCCCTGTCCATGGCAGGGGCGTTGGAACTAGATGATTATAAAGGTCCCTTCCAATCCAGGTCATTCTATGATTCTATAATATCTTCAGTGGACAAGTGACAGGTGATCTTGATAGCAACAGTACTACCCAATGTCCTTTTATTCTTAGAGCTCTGACACACCTTTCCAAATACAAATAAGGGAAAGAAGGCAAAAGAAAGGAGAACTTATTAGAACAGCTGCCCACATTAATAAAAAATATATGGTTGGTACACAGAAATGGTTGTAGAAGCAAAATGAAGTGGGAAAATAAACAGGTTTCTATGCATCTGATGTGACTTAGTTGAAGCACGCACTAAGGCACTCAATTCCTGCACATAACAAGACATTAACAAAGTTCTCAGAAGTCAAAGTATTCTTACACTAGTATGATACAGCAGACTCTCACCAATCAGTCTATATCATTGGCAATAGTCATGATCCAATGTAAAAGCCATTACCAAAAAGAACCCGGCTGAAATATCTTTCAGTGGTACAACCTCCCAGAGCAGCTCTTACACATACCACAGCACATGCACTCAAAATACTTTACCATGTACAATGGGTGATGAATATTTTTAAAATCTGAGGAGCACAAGAGATTGCATGCAGTTTGAGATGCTTTTGATAATCTCATCTCATTTTGAAAAAGACACATGAATTCAGAAGGAAACAGATAGAATCTATAGAACACAAGTTGCAAGCAAGGGTGTTTATCTGAATTCATGGAAACTGAAGGTGTTACTTCCCTTAACTGTAAGCCATGATGCTTCTGCTACCAAAAGATTCTTGAGGATGACAACCTCCTTTGAAATTTTTTCATTAAAGTCCTTCCATCTAACCAACTGCCCTGAGAGATTTCTGTATTTTAATAATGCACATTTCTGGGGAATAATATAACAAGCTGTGTTAAGTAAGTGATAACTACTGGCATTTCCACCTGCTTTGGTACTCAGCAAATTCTCTAACACAGCAGCAGATGTATCTTTCACACAGCTAGAACATGACCAGAGGGCAGCTGTGCACCAATTAAGAAGCTGCAGAACAGCTAAGCAGTGATCACTTGAACCTCCACGTTTGTCTGCTCAGAATTTATAGGGCACTTACAGAAGCAAAAACTAATGCTACTGCTCTGATTGTGCAGTTACCAATAAAATAAAAGGCTTCACTAGTGTTAAAGAGTACATTGACCTGAAATCCCAACTTCAGCCACTTGACTTAAGAAAATGAACAATGAAAACAAAATCAAGACCGGCCACTGTTATTCAGTGCTGCCAAAAAGATACAGAGGCATCTGTTCTATACGTAACAGAAAGTCCATGTACTCAGCACTGTAGCTGCAATGTTTAATGTCATCTTCCCTCAAATCAAGGAACAGTGTGAATGCAATCACTTGTACATGAAGTGTAAATAGGCAAGTACACATTTAAATACAGAGTTTCATGTGAGACAGTCTGTCAGACATGGTGGGTTGGCCTTGGCTGGATACCAGCTGCCCACCAAGCCCCTCTATGGGCTTTGTACAGCACCCATAAAAGTAGAGAACGACAACAGAGACTTTTTGACACTCTACAATTAAATAAAAGGCAATTCTGACATATCACATCATATCATGGCCTCTGTTGGAAGGAAGTTTAAAGATCATCTGGTTCCAACCTCTTTGCCATGGGCAGGGACCTTTCACTAGACAAGGTTGCTCAGAGCTCCAACCTGGCCTTGAGCACATCCACAGCTTCTCTGGGCAGCCTGTTCTAGTGCCTCATAGTAAAGAATATTTTTCTAATATCTAATTAAAACCTGCCCTCTTTCACTTTGAAGCCCTCTCCCCCTATCCTGTCACTACAGGCCTTTGCAAAAAGTCTCTTTCCATCTTTCCTGTAAGTTCCCTTCAGGTACTGGAAGGTCACCCCAAAGCCTTCTCTTCTGGCTGAACAAACCCAATTAATGAAGACACTAAACAGCAAAGGAAGATAACCTCCAATAAAGAGTTTTTCCAGCTGCAGCTCATAGCATGGCTCTCACTACATCACCTCACTTCATCTCTACATTAGCTTTAAACTGCAAGTTCTTTGCATAGCTGGAGAGAAATACTGCAAGTGCATCTGTAGGTGCTGCTGACAGATCCAGCACTCTGGAATCTTCTCAGCATGCACTATTAGTCCTTCTCTTGCTCTGCCACATGTTCTCAACATCTGTTTCCTTAACATTTCTTGAATATAACTCCACTCCAGTGAGCCATCAGAGATGTTTTCTTATCAACACCATTCTTACAAGAAAGCTCATTGATATACATTTTTCTTTTCCTATTTAATAAGATACTTTTTTTTTCCTGTTTCCTGTGCTAGGCCTTCATTAGATTCTTGTCTCATGTTTCTAGTTGATTGGCAATTATTACTGTGCCACCTAACAATGCCAGTTCTTCCGTATCAATTTTTTAAAACTCTTTGTTTTAATTCCCAAAAATTAGATCTCTTACAAAACTTTCTCTGATGATAATAAAAAACTCTCTATATAAGTAGAATTAAAATTATACAATCATTTATATCATTTTGTCCTTCCAAAGAGCAGACTGACCCTGACATTCAGACCAGCTGATCATATCAATATCTCATCCATGATCTCTTGGAGGCTCAGAGACCACTTCCAATGAGTCCACTAAAGGTGAATAAATGCAAACCTACTGTCAGCAAGTTTCAGTATTTACTAAAATCATCATCGTCATCACAGGAGATTTTGGGGTGGTCCACAACTAAGCCTGGAAATCACTCAAACAGAAGATCTTAGAGTACTGTCTGAAGGATTTTTTGGTGGTGTTGTTATTTATGCTTATTCTGTAATTAGCAAACAGGACAAAAAGAAAATATTCACAGAGAACGCCATGCTTAAGA
This sequence comes from Cichladusa arquata, assembly GCA_026413545.1. Taxonomy (NCBI): domain Eukaryota; kingdom Metazoa; phylum Chordata; class Aves; order Passeriformes; family Muscicapidae; genus Cichladusa; species Cichladusa arquata. The sequence continues at coordinate 94,163,731 of JAOTQP010001546.1, read as the reverse complement.
CATGCACCAGGAAATGAAACACATCTGTGGGTACAGGTTCATTCTTCAAGGTCCCTATTAAAAAACCAGCCAAAGCTGAAGCAGTTTCTCTTTCCACTCTCCATGCTTTTCCACCATTTCCGCCCCTAAACTTCCAAGTGAGAGCTGCTGAAGTTCAATACTGGCAACACTACTTCTGAATCAATCTCTGTGGCCTCATCTCAGGTTCAAACAAAGCATCCAAAACCATCTCCTAACAATTCAGCCACCTGAAGAGGCAGGAGGTTCCTGTGGTTTTACTGGAAATCTTGAGTGCCTAAGCTTTTTTTACTGCACAGACCAGAGACAGTCAACATCTTGCCTGAGGAGAATAATAAGACACTCTTCTCCCACCTTCATATTTCCATCAAGGAAACACATCCAAAATCATTCAGTCTCCTCCAAGTACACCAAATTTCTATGTTGGTTAGTTACAAGAGCACCTTTCCAGCAGATGGGAGGTAGAGGTTTGGAGCACTGCAATGAGCTGCATTCAGACCTCCTACTTCTCAGGTAAGTAGTCTCAGACAGCAGGTTATTATGTGACAGCTGGGTAGAAACAGTCTATTTTTCTATTTTTCAGAGAACTGTAGAAAACGCTTTTCTCAGAGCCATTTTTCAAAATCTCCATGCTTGAAGGACAACTCAGCACACAAATTCAAGGTAAGCTTCCACCTCCATCACACACTTGTCTGACTGTGGTGAGTCACTTTCTTCAGCACTTAGCCCTCCTCCACTCACTCCATATTGCACATACGCATAGCCAGTTCCTGGTTTGGAGTCCGGTATCCAACTTATAGCACTGTGAAACTATTTATTCATGTCTGTGTTTCATTCACATGCTGTTGGACTAGATCTTTAAAAGTTCCTTCCAACCCAAACCATTCTATGATTCAGTGCAGAAGGAAACCAATGTAAACCCTACAACTCCTCACCATTTGTCATACTGCTCTGGCCTGGCCTCTAGGACACCCTATGGACCTCTTAAACAAAATTCTGATAAGGTTTTGAGGAAGCAGCATCCAAATAGCCCCAGAAGCTAAGGATCCTTAGATCCTAGGGAAAAATTAAGACACTGGTACACTGATGAAGTGCTCAAGCAGACCAACTTCTGTTCTTTTCTTGCCCACAGACATCTTATACAACTATAGGCAAATGACCCACAACTAGATTTTTCTGAAGAGCCACTTAGATGGGTGAGATGACACCTTGCTGGATTTTCAAAACCACCTCTTTCTAAAGCTTCAGGCTCCTAGTAGATTGTTTTCCTTTTGACTTAAGCGTTCTTAAAAGATCTTAAAATCTAGCCATACTCCCTTGCATTTTTCAGTTCCAAATACATTAAAAGGAACACTTTTAGCACAAAAGTTGCAAAAGTTGGCAGAAGCATTAACAAAGCCTTGGAAATGTTATTAAATGTTCTCTCCCTTGTACAGTTGTTTGGGTGGCTAAAAACATCAAAGGGCTTTAAACCTTCTGCTGACACCCTCCTGAAGGGTCCTGCTCTCACGGCTGAAAACCAGGATGGCCTGTGGCTCGTGCAAACCAGAAGGAAACACCTGAATTTTAAGAAGCTGCCAACAAGTTATCAATCAGCTGATGCCTTATGAGCCCAGTCTGGGCCTCTTTCATAAGACTAACTTTTCCGAAATACACCCTAACGCTCCTTTCATCAATGGAAATTAAAATAGTGAGACCCTGACCACACAGCCTTACGGGAAGCGTGGTTCAGCTGTGAAGTTCAGCCAGTAGTGAAATGCAGTGCAAAGCACAAACTACACTTCCCAAGAGATACCATGAGAGTATTTTTGGCTAAACTGTCCTGGTTTTCAGCCAAAATAATTTGACAAAAGAACTGAACTATCCCAGAAAACTTAACACTTTTCTTTAAAAAGATACTCTGCCAAAAGCTTCCCTACTTCAAAAGGATTCTGGTTCAAGAATTTTTGGACAGCCCTAGAGATGACTAAAAAGAGCTTTAGAAACAGTGTAAAATCACTCAAAATAATCAGAAAAAAATAGCCTTGAACATAACATACAATTAGAAATTACACAGTCGATTTCTGGTGCTTCCACAGAGCAATTCTCTGTTGACTGTAGGGCTATGCCATGTTTAAAACACTATTTTGACTATGAATTTAACTTACACATTATCTTTCATGTATTAATTAAAAAAAAAATATTTTAACAGATATATCTAAGAATTTTATGAAAGATAGTCCAAACATTTTTAAAAGGAATACTCAGCTTGGAAGTCTTACTTCTTGTCTACAACACTGGCACACCTTAGTTATGCTGCATCAGTAACATATTAAAATTTTAGGGAGAGTATTATTGTGTGATCTTTAAATCAGCGTTTGTTCTATATTTTCTGATTACTATAATGCCTTAAATGTTCATGATCATGTAAACAATCAGATATTAAATACAAAGATCTCAGCTACAGAGAAGAAAACATAGGGAAACTGTTTTTATATTTGCAACATTTTAAAAATCTTTCAATACCCAAGAATCAAAGAGAATTCGTTTTATACCAACAGACGAAGTCATAGTATTTCCAGCCCAGTTTCTTTTTTCTCTGTATGACAAGTTAAGTTATGTATTGAGTTCTCCATAGTGATTTAATTTTGGTAGAAAATTATTTCCCTCCAAAATTTCACTGCCTATACAGAACACACATGTATGCATAGAGGTGAGAAAGAAAATTTGCAAGTCCATTATGAATCCTAGTTTTCATAGCTCATGACTAAAAAGCAGGCATGTGCCCTACTGCTTACTCCAGTATGACTTACAAAATCTTGGTCCAAGTGACCAGGATATGAGAGTATCACTATACACTCTTATATCTCACTAAGCATTTCTGCATGGCATTACTCCCAACATGATTTAGTTTTCACTGAGATTGCTCTTAATTTCCAGCCATGTAATTCCAGCCCTTACTGGACCTTCACTTCTGCAATGCCAGTCTTAATTCTCTGATTTGCAGTTGTATTAAAAGATCGCTTTTTAAAGTGGAAAATAAACAACTGCCTGTGTCTGTTACCAGGAATTACAATTCAAGAATGAAGTAAAATAAGTTTCAGTTGTAGGAAAAGTTAAAATTCATAGACAGTTTTGTCCTTCCCTGCTAAAAGGAAAGCGAGCTCTTCCAATGGCATTTGTACATTTTAAATACAACCCCCACCCCAGCTAAACTAGCATTCAGTGATCTAACCCACAGGGGTGTTTCTCAGTAGAAAAGTCCAATGTTATCCAATAGACTCGAGCGAGCTCTTTTTTCCTTTACCTTCCCCTTCTGTTGGGGATTGTCAATCATATTTTGCCATATACAAAGCAGCCCCCTAACAAACATTCAGACTTTTTCCTCTACATGTTTTTACAGAGTGAAAGCATCAAAGTCTCTTACCTTATGGCTGCTTAGAGAATGGGAGCTGCACAACGCTCTGTGCCTGCAGGGACACTGCACAGATGAACCTCATTGCTGCTGTTTACAGAAGTCTGACAGTTTTTAATTTGAAAAGAGGTTGTCTTTTGCTTTTCGACAGTTCAACAAATCAGACAAAACAGTTGCAAGTGTTATCTGTAAACAGCTTCCTGTTTGAAATAGATCAGCTGTCCTGCAGGACAATAATTAGGGAAGAAGTGTGGGAAAACTGAAGAGGTCCATGATGTAAGCTTTTTATTTTGGGAATGTACTTTTTTGGGAATGCACACTTACTTTCCCCTCCTCCCCTCTAGCAGAGAACCCCTTTTTAACCATTTACATCTATTCAGCTCTAAGCCATGCATGCACACTGCCTCAGCACAACACTCTTCTTGCTTTGCTTCAGCAGATATGAAAACACATGAAACACAGCACCGAATGTGATCATCTTGTGTGGATAATTAACACACTCTCCCTTGCTGAAATTCTCTCTCTTCTTGCAATTGTGAGAATATGCTGCAGCATTCTTGACTTGAGTAAAACAGGCAACTGTTTCAGAGCCATGTCTGAACACCCCACAACAATGAAAATGCAAAATTATCCACATGGTAGGCATCTTCACAAAATATTGTGGGGTTTTTTTTAAACACCTTTTGATACAACTTTAGTGCTATTTCACTAGAGCATCTAAATAGTTGTGCACCTCTGGTTTTTACCTTAAACAGCTAGATCAGTTTGAGGCCTGGATAAACCACAGTATTCCACATTCAAGCAGCAAAAAAATGGGGCCAGCTGGTTCTGGGAAGTGGGATTTTGAGAACACCCCCCTCAGTTACAGCAGCTTATACTTCAACAGATATAAACAGCTTCACTCTCGATTTCCAGGGCAAATAGAGAGTACCCACTAGTGACTAAATGAATTAATACCCTCTGATGAAAAGCTGCTGTATTTTTAAGACTGTAGCTTTGATAGCTACAAAAAAAATCCTGTAAATCATCTGTCTCCATCCCTCCCATGCCACTGTTCCCTCTTCCCAGTTCTTCCAAGTAATGTTTAAGGGGTCATGATACAAGCAAGCACCCAGTGGGCTGGGAGCCTGGGTAACCCTCAATATGTGACCCCTTCCTAGAAAACCAGAACAGGAGCTAAGGGCAGTAGTGGGAGGTTCCTTTCCATCTTCCACAGCCCCAAGGTCAGGAAAGTGTCAGAACAGAGAAAAAGTTTTAGACTGAGGGGCTAGAAAAAAGCTGCAATAGAATCATCTGTGTGTTCACTTCTTTATCACTTTTCAGATCTCTTTTGAGGTGTAGGTCCACTCCATTGAGAATTTTGTCCTGTGGTGGGGCTTGCAGTACAAGCTGACGACACAGTACTGATGTACTCTCTTCCTGCTTTGCTCTTGACGTTACATATACCCTCTCTCCCAGCAAACCTCTCCCTAAGCCTGGGGTGTGCAGCCTCCTTGCCCATGACAGCTCCTGTTTTGTTAGCCCACAACACAGCACACACTGACCAGCTTTAACAGCAAAGACAAAAACAGCTACAAAAAGAGGGAGTGATGCCTCACTCTCAGGACTCTCTGTGGACTACCTACATACAGGTTTTCACGTTGGACTGGAACCCAGTTACTCTCCTCCACTGCTATGGGCTCCTGTATTTTAACACACACCAAATGGCTGTGAAAAGTTAAGAGCCAATGATCACTTCCAGATTACCTCAGTAAAGAAAGAGCAAAATGGTAGAACATGAACAGAACTGTCTGAGGACCATGCAACTCTAAAGTTTATTTTTTATGTGTACAGTCCCCATCAGTTCAGTGGGAGCAGAAGGCAATTAGCAGGACTGGGCCCCTGCAGTACTCTGTTGGCAGAAACTTGCCAAGACAAACATTTTATTTATTTTATGTAAAGAATGCAGCAAAGTGACTGCAGTCCAAGCCTTTGAAGATCATATTACCATGGCAAAGACAACCCCATTTACATACATATCTACTCTCCCTGTAAACACAGGCAAATAACTTTGAGGCCAGAAACAGAATTCAATGGAGAAATAGAGCCATTCAGGGAAAGTTGGTAGAAAAGGTAGGACTCAACGCCAGGGAAGCAGAAGTGAAAACAAACATAAATGACCAGAGTTCAAATGGAAAGGGCAAACACTACAAATCCAGTGAAAGTGCTTTCTCTAAGAAAAAATAGAACAAGCAAGCACATGGTTTTCTTTCTCATTAGAGAGAGAAAGGCATGGTCCCCATACAGAAGAGCATAAGTAACCTTTTCCCACCCCAAAAACTGTAGCCATATTGGTGCATCTAAATCACATAAGCTACTATGTGCAAACTGGGGTACTGATGCATGGGCCATGTGGGAGCAAGTTAGGTCATCACCAGGTCACAATAGCTGCTGGTTATTAAATTCTTTATTATGTTAACATGCCTGTCCAGGACACTGTAGCACTTCAAGAGATGATTCCCAAGTCTTTCAGCCTCCCTTGCTGGATAGAGGACAGCCTTCAGAGGCCACAGTATACCAGTACAGAGGAACAAGGAGCTCCTGGACAAAGTGAAACACAGAAAGGAAGCCTGAAGAGGGTGGAAGCAAGAATGGGTAACCTGGGAGGAATAGAGACTGCCTGAGCAACAAGGGATCATGTTAGGAAAGCTAACATGCCCTGAGAGAATTAAATCTGGCCAGGGACATCTAAAGCAACAAGAAAAGCTTCTTTAGGTACATCAGTGACAAAAAGGAAGACTAAGGAAAATGTGAGTCCTCCTCTGCAAGAGACTCATTTGACAGGCTTGAGAGATGGGCCTGTGCAAATCTCATGAAGTTCAACAACACCAAGGGCAAGATCCTACACCTGGGTTGGGGCAATCCCAAGCATAAACACAGACTGAGCAGAGAATGGATCAAGAAAAGCCCTGAGAAGAACTTGTTGGTTGATGAGAAGCTCAACATGAGCCAGCCATGTGCCCTTGTAGCCCAGAAATCCAATCACATCCTGGGCTGCATCAAAAGAAGCATGGCAAGCAGGTTGAGGGAAGTGATTCTGTCCCTCTACCCCTTTCTCATGAGAGCCTACCTGCTGTGCTGCATCCAGTTCTGAGACCCCCAACATACAAAAAATTGGACCTGTTGGAATGAGTACAGAGGAATGCTAATGAACACGATCAGAGATGGGCTGGACAGCCTTTCAAATGAACACAGGCTGAAAGGGTCAGGCTTCCTCAGCCTGGAGGAGGCTCCTGAGGAATCTTAGAGCACCTCCCATTACCTAAAGGGCACTTTTTACCAGGACATGTAGTGACAGGGCAAGGCAGAAAGACTTCACACTGAAAGAGGGCAGGTTTATACCAGATACTATGAATTCTTTACTGTGACTAGTAAGACACTGGAACAGGTTTCCCAGAGAGGCTGTGGATGCCCGATCCCTGGAGATGCTCAAGGCCAGGCTGGATGGGGCTTTTAAACAACCTTATCTAGAGGAAGGTGTCCCCACCCACAGCTGGGGGGCTAGAGTAGATCATCCTTAAGGTCCCTTGAAAACCAAACCATCCCATGGTTCTATACAGCAAGACACCAGTTAGGCCAGCTACCTCAGCTTAACCCACTAACAACTTGTCCTCAGCCTTTAAATTCAGGTTAAATACCACACTGAAACAATTACAAGTAGAATTCTTGGATTCGAACCAAACCAAAACTATGCAGATAAAATCCAATTGGTTGTAAAAAGACAATAAAAAGTTTTTAGAAAACAGGAAAAATATGCTTATACATTTTAAGAGCATCTAAGAAAGCTTTTCTATACTTTGCACAGTCAGTTGGCATTATCTTTGTATCTGTAAGAGGATTAAACACAATAGCTATTTAAAAACGCAGTGGTTATTTAAAAATCTTAACAGAAGGTGACAATGCCCTGATTCTCCCTTCAGTTTAGCAAAGCATCCAATGGTATCAGCATTTCCCAATCAAATTTTTCTAAAGGATGAAAATTTCCAATACCTAAACTCTTTAAGGAATCAGTATCTGAGCTCAGTTTATTGCAGGCCATCACAAATGCTTTTCCAGTTATTTAAAGTAAGAATGGCCTCACTAACCAGCCCTTATTAGGCCTCCCAGGGCACCCCCAAGGAACTCCTAAAAGTGGCAAGGAGATGCAGCAGACACAGGACTCCTCCAAGGTACACACATCCACACAAGCACGCCAGGTGCAGCCCCTCTTCTGCTCTCAGGGCAGCACAATGATGTGTCCTGCTCCCTTTGCTTCACATAACAGTATCTGTTTAGCCAAGAAAATAGGAATAACATTTTTAAGTACTAAGACAATCCTGGTAAAACACAGCCTGTAGACCTGTCCCTGTGAAAAGAGCCATCTGCCATCTGAACATCTTAGCACTGCCCCAGCACCTCTGCCCTCTGTGGGCACAGAGCAGAAGCTCTCCTTACTGACTCTTCTGTGCAGTACATGAGGTGTATGGTGGGAAAGATCAGTGTGGACACATTAATACAGAATTAACTTTATTTGCAACTGTGTAAAACCTGGCCTTCTACTTCATTAGTGATGTTGACCTAATTGTTTTTTTGTATAAAAATTTATAAGCAGCATTCACTGCAGCAATTGTGCTTTTTCTGTTAGTCATCTCTAAAACTGGAATCTCCTCAGTGCTTGGATTTAATTCTATTTTTGCTGCTCCAGGGGCAGATCACAACTGAGCCAAATGTTAGCTATTAATCATTTAGCAACACCAAGTAGCAACTGCATGACACTAAGCTTATGATTTTCCTGAAAACAAGAAAGAGTAACTGCTAGAAGAGGAGGTACATGAACTCACAGACTTAACAAATCCAATGAACTTTCTCCTCTTGATGGCAATCCATAAATAAGGTGCTTTACTTGTATCTCTGCAGGGAACAGAGTACTAGTACATAGATGCTCATGTCAGCAGGGTTTTCACAGCAGCACCCTCAAGGCCGGCAGCAAGGGGCAGGGCAAAGGCACTTTGTTAAAGAGCAGTGGATTATTCATACTGATCAGTGCTGCAGTCAGCCCCTACTGGAGCCAGGGAAACTCACAGTCCCCCAGCCTGACCACCAGCCTTCATTTTAGGAGGCTTCATAACTTTCTGTAATCGACATCTTTTTTTCTGTCATTCTGATAAAGTTCTAGTGGTCTAAATAGCACATCCCACAAACTGGGTAAGGTCTAGCTTTTCAGCATTCCTCTGACCTTCAGATACTCAGACCTCCCACTTGTGAAACTCAGGAAAAACCAAGAAATAGGAAATAGATTATTTCAGTCCACAATGCAGGAGTGATAGGATTTCCTTTGAACGCTGCTTGGCATGAGATCACTACACTGAAACTCACCTGTTGTTCCCACTTAATACTCAAGAGGGGTTACTCAGACATGATGTTATCATATTTCAAGTTACCCTATTAACACAAGATAGGTCAAGCACTTACCACCCAACACTTCAAGCAAGTTCTGTTACACTAGAATTGTGACACATCTACACACCTTCTCGAAGAAAAATTAACAGGGATTAGTCTTCCTTACAGGCAAAAATATTTGAAGGTATTGTGAAAGGATTCATGTGATATAAACAATTGAAGCTCTAAGATCAGGTGAAAGTCTCATGAGCACTTAACAGACGTAATGCCCTTGCTTCTCGTTTGGAGCTATTACAGGAAAAAAACTTCAGTACGTGGCTGTCTCTCCACATTGATACTACCCACACACTACTGCTGCACAGTCTTGGTACAGGATGCCCCACCACTTTTTCACTCAGAGTAGCTGATAGAACTTGTGATCAATCACATGTTCAGAGTTCAACTGTGCCAGCATATGAAAGGTACAGAAGGCTAGCATCATCTCACACGGAGTTTGCTTAGGTTAAGGTAACATTTGACACCAGCATTCCAGCAGCCTCATTAGCACTTGACCAGATGGCATCAAACTGACTTTCCAGATTGCAGGCATGCACTTAGTATGCTTGTCAAGAGACAGAGGGAGTTGTCCAACTCTCACTGACACAAACACACAAGGGAGTCTGTAAATAAAGGCAAACTAAGACTAAAGTCTTTTCAAAACACACAGCCTTGTATTTTTATGCCACAAAAATTCAGCTTTCCTTGTAGCTTAGTTGATGTAAAAACCATAGAGCTTTGACAGCATTATCCTTTCCCTCCAAGAATTTGCTTATGGGGCCATCGTGAGCCTTTGCATATCACACAGTTCAAGAGGGCTTGCAACAAGAGCCAAGAAAAATCTATAGCCAGCTGGCAATGCCTGGGAACGTTTGCAATCTTTATGTTCAGTTTACTGGATTTCTCCCCTGCTTGCCCCCTCCCAGTACTTCAAAAGAAACTCAACTGACATTTTTTTTACTATGAAGATGAAACCTGAGTTACATTTCCCTACAAAACAGGAAATGCTGTCAAGCAAAGCCTGCTGAGGATCACCTCTCCTTGCAGAGGTTACACAGCCCCAGCAGACTCACCCGCCTCTAACTAAAGGTAGTTAACATCTGGTAAGTCTCCAAATACTCCCCAAGCTGCTTCTTCAGCCCACACCAGCTAAGGTCTATTTGCACAGGCTGCCATCTGTGACTGTTTTAGTGGAAAGCTTAGTAATGTGTCTGACTCAAGACTTTATTTTTGGGGGACTAGACAAGGTGGCATTTCCAATCTGAGTAATACCCACTTTTGCAATGAAAACTTGAATTCAAAAGTTGTGGCTCCTCTACGGTAAGATCTTTTACAATTATACTCCACACAAGCAGACAGGATTCGGGGTTATAACATACCTACAACTCCTCTCATCTAATTCTAAGGGAAGCTGATGCATTCACTTCTGCTGAATCATTCAAGATGAACAATAAACAGTCAAGGAATAAATAAGGAATTAAGTTATACTCCAGAGACAGAAGTTTGAAAAGGAGATAGGAGAAGGCCTTAAGGTAAACAAACTTCTTCAAAGATACAGCCTGCTTTTTGTGCAAACATTCAAGCCTTGTCAGCAAGTAACAGGAAATTAACTACTAATTGCAACAGGGCACATTTTCCTCCTCTTTGCATTCTTGGCACCAACAGTAACAGCACAGGGCTATCCATCCTGCCCTACTAAGGATGCCGTAACTTTTAAAATCTTCATTTTTTCAATGCAAAAACAATGCAGAACTTGTTTTAACCTTTTAGCTCTCCATAGCTAAAGAAGAGGTGTCAAATGGGAAGCAACCAAAACTACTGTAAATGGAAAAAGGTACAAAGACCCCCACAAAGAGTGGCACTTGTCCTTATCTACTCTCAGGTAGGAAAACACAAGTTATTAAGTGCTCCTGTCACTCAACTTGTTCCCAACTTAGCTCTCCACATAATAGACTGACTCCAAAATTACTTGTCTTTTACTGTGTTAAACACTTGCTCCTAAAACTATGTTTAGTACAATCAAGTACTAAATTCATGTTATTTGCTCAGAACTTTATATGACCAACACCACCCTAAGCTTGTGTAGTGTTAACACAGACACTGAAGTCAAAAATGTAGTTTGAGACACTGTCAGCCTTCAGATGCTGACAAATCTAGTCCTTCCCCACCTCTCCCGATATCACTGAGCATGTACTGAATCATGTTAAAACATCATCTAAAAAAACCCCAAAATTTCTGAAAACAAGATCAATACCTAAAAAACCCCATAGTTTTTGTCCAGTGATGTAGTCAAGCACTCAGAAGTAAAAATTCCTTCCCGTTTTGGTCTGAAAGGTGAGAAGCTACAGAGCCTGCTTTTAGCTAAGAACTGGTAAGGAATGTTGCTATTTAGAGCAAGTTAAGTTACCTCAAAGCCAACTGAACCTGCCCCAACCTATTTACTAAGAATTCAAACTCCTTATCCAGATATCATCTCTATATATTTCATGTGTCACAGACCACCTGCTAGTTGACTTCTTCCAGTGTCAGGAACATGTAGGTCTCCAACTGGTATCTTGTGTGCAAAACTGAGGAGTTCCACTGCTCTACAGTAATTCTCTGTATTTTTCCCACGTGAGATTTGGAATACTTAGGTTTTTCAGTATGAATTCTTTTGCAGACTCTGGACTCTTTCATCCAGTTGTGTAGCAACAGTGCCAAGAAAAATTTAACAGGGCTATCATCAGAATGCTGGGGGCTTAATACTTTGATTCACAGGTGTCACTCTCCAGACAGTGGTGAAGTCCCATGAACCAGTTAATCCCTGTCTGTGTTTATGGAATTCAAAATTTAAATGAAATTACTCTGTTATATGAACAGTTGTTTATTCAGCCATTTTTTGCATTTTACAGCTGGAATTCTGGAAATTCAAACACCACATCTTTGCCTGTGAGCTTCTTGTACACACCAGAAAATGTTTCCACCTGTGAAGACAAATAAATCTTGCTTATACATGCTGTGTAAACAAAATAAGTCAAAGTTAACATACTTAAGGTACTATACTATTTGCCAGTGTATGTTTGCTCTGATGCCAATTATTTTCTTCTACATTAAGGTAGCTGAGGATTTACACAAAAGATATGTTTCCTCTAAAGTATTTGGGCCCTCTCTGATTTGCAACAATGTGAGACCCGAGAGCTGAGCAGGCCCAAACACAAGCCTCCCATTTCCCCCCTGCCAGAAAAAAAACAAGCAGAGTGCAGGCTTTACTGAGCACATCTGTTTAACATCAAAACTAAGCACTTCACTTGAAAAACAACAAAAAGAAAAACACAAACAAAACTACCCAACCAACCCCTACACATACAAAAAAACCCAATAAAACAGTCTGGTCTCATGAGGGAACCAATATAGCTACTTTATAATCCAGGGGCTTTGGCAAGTTGAACTAGAGCTTTAGTTCAAAACTGTCTTGCCTCTATTTCAGCACATTACTCCAAATACAAACAGAAGCATCTCCACGAGCCAAAAGGCAAGATATCCCCAAGCAGTCTCTTCAGGATGTCAGAATGTCACCCCCACCTGCATGAAAAAGTAAGTTTTTTATTTACCTTGTGTTCAACATTGTTCTGTTGTGCTTTGTCCAGATGGACTTTTATAAGCCTGCTGCCGTCCAGTTTTACACGGATTCTCTTGCCCACGATTTCACTTGGGAAGACAAGGTCCTCAAGAATAGCATCGTGCACTGCAGTAAGCGTACGGCTGGAATGTCACATTTGTATCGTTAAAACACATCCTTTTGAAAATTTTCCAGTTTGACGAGGTTTAAATCTTCCACAGCATGCTTTGGCTGAAAATTCAGTGGCGTTTTTTCTCCTTAATGCCACAGTGTGACAATACAACACTATCATAGGGCATGCGAAAAGAAAAGCTAAATTCTACAGAGTGCAGAAACTTAAAGACTGCACAAGACAAAATAGCCAGGTTTCTGACCTTTTAGAGCACACACTGTTTTGAGGCAACAGCCCTGAAACATTCTTCTATTTCTATACATTTAATAAATATTTAAATCAAAACGAAAATGCTCCATCTGCAACTCTGCCAGAGACACTGACTGGAAGAGTTCAAGTGTGTAAGTATCCTCAGCTGCACAGAGTACATTCGTGGGAGATTCAGTTTTGGAAACACTGGTTTCTTCATCTGCCTAAACCCAAACAGCTTAGAAGACCAATGTAATATAGAAAAAGACTAGCTGGTCAGTTGAGTCCATGTTTAGAAGACTGTTTGAAATCCAAATGCGTGCTCCTGAACTGTCCAAAAGTGAGCCAACATGAGAAAAGGTGGCCCAGGTTATTTTACACGAGTCTACAGGACTGGTAAGTCTTCTGATCTGCAGTTTCAGGGCAGTGTCACTAGTAACCAACACCTGTGTCTAGAGCAGCACTTCACACCTCCTGAGACTGGCATAGCTAAGGGAGACAGACATCCACAACACAGCAGCCTGATCTCATCTCAGGCTGAGACAGGGGCAGTCCTGCACACCTGCCTTCCCTCAAGCAGAGTGTGGCAGCATGCAACTCGGACACAAATGCCAACTTCTCTAACCACTGCACAGTGCTAGTTTTAATACAACACAGGCAGAGTCCTCCAAAGGCAGGACTGCAGCTAGATGAGTACTGTGAAATTGTACTTTTAAAATCCATGGCCGAAGACTGCAAAATACAGTAACACATGACACAGGTATAATACTGGGGAGGGGGCAGAGAGAAACTACAGGACATGCTACATGTCACAAAGAGGATAAACTTTTAAGACACAAACTTACATAATGATATAGCAACATACAGATGAGGCACTGACATCCACAGAGACATAGCAGTGTTGCATGTCTAGCAATCAAGTGACTAGATGAGAGCAGGGAGGCCATTTAACACAAATGACTATACTACTGCTATCAAATTCATATCCAGAGGGACTAGTACTCGTACCTACACCCCTCCTCAGCCACTCTCTCCCTCATTGCATCCCCTTCAGTGTGCCAGCCTTGACTTCTGCACAGTCTAACATGTGATGTGGAAGAGGCTCTTCCTACAACTCAAAAAAAAATAGTTCTTGTCAGCACACTGTGGTAACAGAGACAGCAGGTTGGGGTTCATTAAGTCAGCACTGCTAGCTGAAAATATGCTACAGCTGCAGCTGAAAACAAAAATTGTGTGCTAAGAAATGCAACACAGTGCCCAAAGGTGAGCTTTCCACTGAACACTTTAGCAGTCAAATGACAGATACTATTTCAAGCAGTAGGAGAAAGGACAAGACCACCCAATCACTCGAATGACTTCTCAAAGACTCAACTAACCATTACATGACTAAAGTACCAGATACAAAAGAAGGCTGTCATACTGAATCAGTATCATTTACTGACCTCCTCGGACGCTTTTGCTTGTTTTTTGTGCGGCTTTTTCTTGTTGGCTTGGGCAGAATCCTTCTCTGTAAGGCAAGAGAAAAACAAAAAGCCATTTTTCAATATTTGGTGGTTACAGTGAACTCAGAAACATCCCCAGCACATGCACCTTCTCCCCCCACACTAAAAACCAATTCATGGAAAGCCAAGAAGGCAGACTTCAGTATGCCAAAAGTTAAATCAGCATTAGCAACCACAGAACGGTGGAGAAGGTGAAGAGCTGTACCGCTATATTTCTCAATTATTACTCCTGTATTCAGTGCACTGAAATAAAATATTTGTACTTCATCCCTCTCGCCAGGAATACAACCACAATAGTTTACTGTGTCTCGTTAGCACTGTAAATACACTTCTTTGGGAACAGAAATCCCAGGGAATGTGAAACTTCTGGGACACTGAGCCTCTGGTGCAAACCATAGTGAGCTCAGTTCCACGGACAGCTAGGTGACATCTGACATTGAAATGCTAGTTTCAGTAATAAATAATCTATTGCACCATCCAGATCAAACCCTGGCTTAAATATAACCTGTCCCAAAATTAGGATCTAAATGTTAGGTCAGTAAAACTTATTTTCTACTTCCCTACTGCGAGGATAGATGTTTTAAAACATTCTAGATGCAGTTTTAGCCACCTGCAGTATTTTCTACCAACACATCAGAGCTTCTCCACGACTATATTCAAAATGGAGTCACCATAATCCAAACTGGGTCATGTCATGCTCAAAAGCACATGTTCCGTTCTAAAATACAGATTACTGAACCAATAAGGAATCCTCATGGGTTTACAGAATCACAGAATATGCCGAGTTGAAAGAGACCAACAAGGACCATCGAGTCCACCTTCTGGCCCTGCAGAGAACATCCCCACAAATCACACCATGTGCCAGAAAGCACTGCCCAAACATTTCTTACACTCTGTCAGGCTGGTGCTGTGACCACTTCCCCAGGGGGCCTGTTCCAGTGCTCAACCAGCCTCTGAGTGAAGAACTTTCAGGTGAAGTAAGCCAGAGCACTTCCTTAAAATAAATCTTCTTGGCCATATAAAGAGTCAGGGTGAGGTGCTCTAGCTCTTAAAATCATATTAAAAATTTTCAGCTAGCTTCAGTTTAACCAACTGTCCACTCTGCAGACAGATCCCTAGTTTGTCCAATCCTTAAGTACTGCCCAGGGATCACTCCAACACTTTTTCACTCTAGCTCCTGCCATACATTTAGAACTTGCTTGAGTTCTTTTCCCTCCTTTCCTAGTAACTTTAAATGCTTAGATTGCCTAAGTGTAGCAAAGTTCCTATTAATACTCGCTCCCTTTTATTTTAAGCTTTGTGCATCAAACTTCTGAAGGACAGGCCAGAACAAGAAAGTTATATCCTCCATGAGAGAACTTTGCATCTCACCAAGTTTCCACTGCTGCCACCTGAAAACATTTTAGCTAACATTCACCAGACACTTATTACATCTCCTGCTGGTACAATGAATCACTATCACTGTTACCGTGAATGGGTAATGCAACACTGGAATATGTGTGAGCCTGGACTACATCACCTCCAGATATCCCTTCAAATCAACATTTTAGTGATTCTAAAGTTTTGGGTTTTTTTTTTTTACCTGAGCAATGAACACCACATGTTTTCCACTAAATTTCTTCTCCAGCTCCCGAACTAGCCGCACCTGAATCTTCTGGAAGGACTTCAGCTGAGGAACTGGTACGAAGATAATGATGGCTTTTCTGCCACCACCTACTTCAATTTCCTGAAACAGAATTGCAAAGTAAACATTAGCTGGGGATTGAGAAGTAATGTTTGGTTTGACTGTGAATCCTCTGAGCACATGTATTGATAGTCCTGCTTCTGACCCTGTGGAGCAGGGAGAGCATCAGAGAGCAGTACCTGCCTTAATGCTCTACAGACAAAGCACTGAACAGAAAAACTTTTATCACAGCACTTGTTTTGCTGGGAAGGAGTGATTGGGCAATAAATCCCACCACTCCTTTCAGAATTGCATCCTCTGAACAGCAAAGCCCATTCCTTCTGCAGGATGAGACTCAGGTGCTAGAACTGTAACTATACTGAACTATTACCATCACATCAGCAGTTGTGCTGATACAAACTTTCAAAAACTACTTGCCTCTAACTCAAGACTTCAGATAAAGTTCAGGGGAACAAATCTCTTACTTTTAATCTACTGCTTCACGGAAATCACCTTCTGTCCACCACTTGCCTAGGCCTACATCACTACTCAATCCAAACACTTGTCACTCCTCCAAATACCAACAGGATTACAATACACTACGACAGGTTACTTCTCCCTTCGTTTATCTCTCCAGTAGTTGATCAAACCCAAAGTTTGCACAGGCTTACAAGGCACTTCTCCCATGAAACTGGCTGCAGAGACATCCTCATTCTCCAACAGAATGGAAGGATGGATTGTTTTTTACCAGCTACCTTCTCATATGAGCCAACTCAGATGCCTATGGCAGATTTCTCAAAAATAAAGTCAAGCAGCTAAGCAAACAACAAAGACACGTCTAAAAGCCCTTCACTAAGGACACCTAGCATTGCTCTACTTCCAGAGAAATATGATTTCTTCTGAAGGCCCCTCAGCTCATACACCAAGCTGCTTTCTGCATTCCCAGATTCTTTAACTGAACTTTAAGCAGCCAGGCCCCTGTGTCTGTACTGGTGGGCCTGGACAAGAACTAAAAGCAGACCACTAAAGTTTCTGATTGCAGCTTCATTGCTGCCATCCAGTCTCCCAGGATGACAAATTCTAACACTAATTTTCTTTCTCCTTTTCCAATAACTGCCGTGTTCTTTTTCTTTCTAGATGTTTCAGCTGCCTGCATGACGTAAAACTGAAATGCACAAGCAGGCTAAGCTACATGATCAAGTCAGTCTATTGCCTTAATCTACCTACCACCTATTAACTGTACATAAGAGACTCAACAATTGTTTTTTTACAAAGAGTACTGCAGTTTAAGCTCCTAAGTTTCTATAACACCTACATTTCTAGCCAGTATCTACATGTGAGCAGCCAGTTTCAGACCCCAAACCCAGTCTGCAGAAACATAAAGTAGAATCATATTTTTTAAACAGTTTTATTTAACACACTGAATTGCTATCTGGGTTTTTACAGTGACTTTTCAGACTAGCTCCTAAGAAAAACACTGTTATGGAATCCTATGAGCTAGCAGCAAAT
Source organism: Cichladusa arquata (assembly GCA_026413545.1). NCBI lineage: Eukaryota > Metazoa > Chordata > Aves > Passeriformes > Muscicapidae > Cichladusa > Cichladusa arquata. The sequence goes on along the minus strand of JAOTQP010001546.1, from coordinate 94,146,232 downwards.
ACCAGAAGATAAACCACAATAGCACGTAACAAAACCATCACAGGCCATAAGGGCTTAAGGCACCATTCACCTAGGACACTAACATCCACAAAAATTAAACATACACAGAACAAGCTACCACCCAGCTCTTAGTGGAGAAGGTCCAGCCTACCTTAGCTGCTGTGATGTTCAACTCCCGCAGCTGAGCCTTTAAGTCGGAGTTCATTTCCAACTCCAGCAGAGCCTACAAAAGTGAGGTTGCAGAATAACCCGTCACATACACTTCAGTTCATGAGAACACCTGAGACCAAAGTGTGTCCACAGTGCCAAAGAGCAGATACAGACTTTCAACCACAGTCAATATCAAAGACAACTTCCTGGAAGACACATCAATATTCAATAAGTTTAAGTGATGGAAACAAAGGCTAACTGACTCAGTTGCCAAGCAAAACTAGGAAAGAAAACACATTGACAGGATCAACCTCAAAGTTTAGGGTCTGGACAACTACTTCTATAACCTGGAGTTACCGAAGAGCACAAGGAAAAAGCCACATACCTGGGATATACCAGACTCGAACTCATCTGGTTTCTCGCCATTAGGCTTCACAATCTTGGCGCTAGAGCTGAACATGGCCTCTCTACAACGCAAAAGAACACTTCGGCTGTCACCAAGCACGTGTCACCTGTTCCTAACACAGCCAGGACTCTGCAATCCGGCTGAGCAGCCACACGCTCCAAAACTAAGCCAGAGAGCGCCCCGCGGGGCGGGCCACCCCAGCACGTCGCACCAGAGGGTGCCGACCAGGCCACGGGAAAAACGTCCCAGAGAGCGCGGGGCCTGCTCGGGGCTGCAAGGCCCCGGGAGCGCAGGGGAGCGGCACCACCGCTCCCAGAGCCCCACGAGCCGCCCGACGGGCGAGCAGCGCTCCCGGGCCCTGCTCCTGGCCCCAGCCCCTTCCTCCCGCGGGGCGCCGCCGGCCGAGCGAGGAGGGAAACCCCGCCGGGCGGCCATCCCCGGCCGCGGGCGCCCCGGCGGCCATCGGGCCCCGGGCAGGCGGTAATCGGGCGCATCCCCACGCCGCGGTGCCGCAGGGGGCCCCGCTCCACGCCTGGTCCCGTATCGCGGCGGCCCCGGCGGGGAAACGGCGGCCGCGGCCCTGGCACCCACCTCGCTCCGCGCCGGCCGGGAAAAGGGGGAGCTCTCGCGAGAGCAGCGCAGATCGCGGCCCGGGGAGGCGCTGCCCCGCCCACCGCGGGTGAAGCCAGAGCAGGAAGAAGGGCAGGGCGGGCCCTGCGAACAGCCCGCGAAACCGCGGCGGCGAAGCCCGAGCGGACATTTCGAGTCCTGGCAGGGCTGGCACAGGCGCAGTGCCGCGGAGCGCGGCGGGAGCTGCTGTCCCGTCCCGCCTCAGCCGTGCGCACTTCCCGCGGTAGGCAGCGGAGGAGAGGGAAGGGACAGCTGCTCTGCTTTGTCCCTCGCTGTTACGCCGAGCCTTCGCCGTGGGCCGTCCCCGCCGGACCTGGCACAGGCGGAACTCTGGGCCTCTGGTGTCGAAATGCCGCTCCTGTGCAGAGCCGCCAGAATCTCGGCCTTGGCACCGCGGTGCGCTCGGTTTGCGCAGCCTGCGGATGAAGCGCGGCTCTGCCTGCGCCGCGGAGCTCCTTCTATCTCTCCCTCACTCCCCCCATCCCACCCTCCCGCCAGGGCTGCAGCACGGCCACAGCCACCGCTCAGCAACGGTGGGAGAGTAGATGGTGTTTGTCCTTGCCCTCCGTTTCATCGTTCCGCGTTAATTTGGTGGTGTGGGAGCTCACCCTGATGTTCAGCCCTTTCAAGGCGGAGGAGCATTGACGGAGCAGTGCTGGCACAGTCACCCCTGGCCTGCAGCGACGACTATGCTGGAGAGCCATGGCTAAAACAATGCCAGGGAGTGTGCTGGCAACCCGGGAGTGTGGGCAATCGCCTGCCAGCACAGGACAGCTTGGCGCTGGTTTTTGTTAGCCTCTCTAAACATTACCTCTCTGTTGGTTCTGCTAAGACAGTGTCACAGTGATCACAGTTACCAGACAGTTACTAGGCTAGAAATAATGCATGAGTCTTCAGCTGTGTTCAGGTACTAACTCTAGATGAGAATTCTGGGCTCAATGTACTCTGTCATCAGTGGAAGTACTCTTTATTATATACTGTGTTATTATCTAACAGCGAAAGCTTTAATAAAACTTGCACACTGATAAATAGAGCAAGCTGCACTTTTAATTTCGAAAGAAATTACTTGCATGTTGATTCAAGTAAAAGTGCCTGGCTGTATAAATATCTGAAGTGGAGCTAAAACCTTGCCTCAACAAAAAAAATCCCCATCCTGACACTTCTCTGTTGGCTGATTTAGGTTTCTTGCTCAAGGGAAAATCCCACTTGGAGGCAGGTGTGCAACATACTGTCCAGACATGTTAGGCCCAGGAATGGGGTTCACAGCACTGGTTTTGTGCTCAGATTCCCTGGATTACCCTAAAAGCAGCCAGTTTAAGCTTGTACAAACACATTTGCTATTACCAGATAATGCCGTGTGTAGTCTGTTACTTTACAAAATGCAATAGTGGAGTAAGAAGCTCTTGTAAACAAAAAACTGACAGACATCAACATCCCAGATTAAACAACCTTAGCATCTGCAAAAGGCAGCTCGTCGTGTTTTTTAACATTTGTGGACTTTTCACTAAATTCACGATAGCCAGAAAAGCAGATTGTTCAGTGCCCATTTTTCTCCCAAGGCATGCTTCTTTCCTAGCATTAATTCAATGAATGGGAAAAACTGCTCAGCTCATACTGATGGCCAGTATTAGTATTTCTAGAGATTTGGATTGGCTAAACAACAGTGATTAGGACCTGATTGAAGAGTACCAAAAAGAAAGATAACAAGGAATCATCTTATCAGTCCAGCAGCATGCACTCATGTTATACTGAGAAGCCATTCATGAGAGGGAGAAAGAACAGGTGATGTGTGGATGGATCAAAACAGGACTGTTCAGAGAGTTAGTGAATAAAGATGCAGTGGGACTATCTGCAGCTTCCCATCTCCATGCTGTGAGTGCTACTGAACAGACCAGGATGCTGCATAACAGCAAGGAGAAAAAAAGCGTAGAGAGATGTTTCCTTTTGAACACTGAATTTATATTAAAGAGAGGGATGTGGAGTGATCAATGTGCCTGGTACCCAATCATGCCTGGTACTCAAAATATCTGACAGGTTTTTAAGAGTCACTGTGGACCTGTGATCTTTAAAAGAAGTTATGTCACTACAAAGTAATGTAATTAAGAAGGTTCTTATGCTGTGCAGTCTCAGAATAGGCATGGTGAGGAAGTAGAAAGAATAAATTAGTCAGATTGTGTAACAAAAGTATCCCAACAGCAATGGGATGCTATGAGTATATGCAGTCTCATCAATATATTGGAAGAAGCAAGGAAAAGGCAGTAATTATATTTTCATACGACCCTGACCAAGTTGTTTCTCTGTTCCAACAAGGCCTGTCAAATACATAAGATCTTTGAGTTTGGGGGTGTTTTTAAGAGAAGCGTTATCCAACTAATATGCATAGTAATTATGTGTAATGTTGAGCTAATTTGTTGGTTTTGCAACAGAAGACAAAAGTAACACCAGTGTTTCACATTCCTGGCATTTTACTGGGCCACTCTTTTAAATCTGAACACAGCACTCTGCAGCTCTGGCACCATGAGGTCAGCTTTGTCACAGGGACCTGTATTAGAGCTATGAGTACAACAACAGCTTGGATACCTCAGGCTATTTCTGGCAGTGGCCACACCAGTGCCCCCATCTTTGCTACTTTGGTCTTGTCAGAAGCCGGGGTACTGATTTTGGCACACACACAGCTCTCAGCTTTATTTTCCCAGTCCAGGTGCTAGGAGGATGGTGCCAGACTCTTTGTGGTGGTGCTCAGCAGCAGGATGAGGAGTAGTGGCCATAAACTAAAACATGAGAAGTTTCACCTCAACATGAGGAAGAATTGTTTTACACTGAGAGTGGCAGCTGCTCAGGGAGGTCATGGAGTTTCCCTCTCTAGAGACATTCCAAACCCACCAGGACATGCTCCTGTGTCACCTGCACCAGCTGACCCTACCATGGTGTGAGATGTTACATAGTGATTCATGTCATTATGAAAATACACAGGGAGATCAATATAAACAAGAATATTGAATCCAAAGTAATGCATGGACATGAGACATAAAAATACTTAATAATTTCATTATATTTGTTTAAATCACTTGGCTGTAAATTGTTAATTTTTTTGTTTTTATTATTTTTTCACTATGATCATGAATTGTATCCACTTTTATGTAGAAGGAAAATGTGAGTTTGTTTGGACATGAGCAAGCTTGTCCCTGCTGTTACCTGCTTTCTAGGAGTGTAACCTGACAGCATGTTCAATCCTTGTCCAGACCTGGTGGGAGCTTGTAGCCATTGCTGCTGGGGCCCTAGCCAACGTGTTCGGGCTTGTACCCCAGCACAGTGGGCATGTCACAGCCCACCAAGAAACTGCCTATAAAAGGGGCAGTGAACAAAGGTGAGACGGACGTGTTGGCAGAGCACAGACTCCCTACGTGCCCAGCGCTGCGTTGCCTGTTATCAGCGAACGAATAAATTGCCTTATTGATTGACCTACCCGATTTTGGTGAGTAATTTGTAACAAAGGCAGATGATCTCCAGAGGTCCCTCCCAAGCTAACGGCCCTGCGATTCCATGAAGACATTTCTCCTCACTCCGAGGCCACCTCGACACAGAGCTCAGCTGGAGCACATGCACCTGGAGCCTGGATAGCAGGATGAGAACCAGCTACATGATCTTGTTCCGCTCCAGCCTTTTGGATGTGCTAAACATGTCAACGCACCTGAGAGGTCTCCTTTGCTGTTAGCAAATGGGGCTTCCAGAACGAGCTGGTTTGTGTCAAGCTGCTGCGACCTCTCATACCACATGCCCGACCCCAAAACAACAGCTGATTTAGGTTTTTAAAATACCATTGTTGGCGGGGGGAGGGAACAAAACCAACCAAGCAAAAAAGCCAATGCATACAAAACCCCGCGCCGTGGGATTTTTCTGGTAGTTTGGTCTCTCTGGCGGCCCGTAGGAGGTCCCCGCGCTGCCGTGAGCGCGGCGGCCGCGCAGGCGCAGCGGGGCCGCGGTGGGTGCGGGTCGGGGCGGGGCGGGGGCGCGG
>JAOTQP010001546.1:94125527-94140821 GCA_026413545.1 Cichladusa arquata | reverse complement strand
GGGGGCGCGGATGGCGGCCGGGCCGCGCGATGCTGCGCTGGGTCGTGGCCGTGCTCAGCCACTCCTGCTTTGTCCCCAGGGACGGCTCCATGTTCTACGCGGTGCGCAAGGGCCGGCGGACCGGCGTCTACCGCACCTGGTGAGCAAGGGCCGTGGTGGAGCGGGGAGCGCGCCCGGCCCTGCCTCACCGCCGCCCGCTCTGTTGCAGGGCGGAGTGCCAGGAGCAGGTGAACAAGTTCCCTTCCGCTAGCTTCAAGAAGTTCGCCACCGAGAAGGACGCCTGGAGCTTCGTGCGCGCCGGCCAGCCGGGGCCGCAGCAGCAGCAGCCCGAGCCCGCAGGTGCGGAGGGAGAAGGGGAAGGAGGGCGGGCGGCGTTCTGCCGGGGCTCGGGGCTGTGCCAGCGCTGCGGCTGCCGCGAAACGCGGCCACCAGCCCCTCTTCGCTACTCTCACTGGCGCAGCGCCGTGGTAATGGCCTCCGGACACGGCGGTGGATGTGCCAGTGCAGTGAAAGTGTTTCTGTGGGTGTTTGGAGAGCGTTGCTTGTTCCGTGTTTGTGTTAAGGTGTAAAGGTCCTTGCGTGTCTTTCCTCTTCGCTTTGATTTAGGATGAAGAATGACTGGTGTACTCCATTTCTTTTCGATACTAGTTTGGAGTGGTGGCAGATAACGGACTAACCTTGCTAGTAGTTGCTAACAACTGTTGTCTTTAGAAGCAGTTTGATTTTGCTGAACTTCCTTTTTTTTTTTTTTTTTTTTAATTTTAAGGGGCATTTGGTCCTGCAGCTGTAACACAAGAAAGTGGTAGCCAGAGAGACGAACCAGAATTAAATACCGTGTGTTGGAGTACATGTAAAAGGCCATATGAACAGTCTACAAACGAAGAGCAGATTGCAAAGCGTGTAAAGCACGATGAAGTACACTCAGAGTGCTCAACACCAACAGTCAGTGAAGATAAGTTTTCATATATGGGTGAGGTCTATGGTCATTCCTTTAATTATTTTCATTTGTTTATTATGTTATAAGCAACAAGTGTAACTATTAGAAAGCTTTTAGGGAGGTTTGTATGTGGTAGCATCAGACACGTTATTTCTTTTTGAAATGAAAATGTGAACTGTAATCTATTTGTTCATGTTGTCTTTCAGTGTAATTTTGATTGGTTTTAACTGGTATGAATATATAGCTTAATCATATTGTTATAGGTGTGATTTTTGTGCTACAGATTATATTTAAATATTTGGGTGTAGCTGAGAAGTTTTGAAGAAGACATTAACTGTAGTGAGAAATATGGGACTTGGGGCAGAAGTTCTTCTTGAGGCTGACTGATTTGACAGCAGCGAGAGTGCCAAGCTGCAGTAGGACTTGTGGTGTTCTGTGCTGCTAATTCACATGGCTTCTGCAGTTACCTTTTGGAAGGGCTCTCTGGGGGGATGTTTTGGGGATTAATATACTGGCAAACATTTCTTCTGTCTTAAATAGTCAGTGTTTTTGAAAACGTGCTTGAACTTCTGATTTTGGTAATTTTTTTATAGGGGACTTTGCAGTTGTTTATACAGATGGCTGTTGCACTGGTAATGGACGTAACAGGGCACGTGCTGGAATAGGTGTCTACTGGGGACCAGGCCACCCTTTGTAAGTAGCTCAATGGATTTTTTTTTTTTTTTTTTTATTAACATATTCTGTTTGGTTTTTATGTGATTTACAATACCAGCCTCCTTTTAAATATGAAACTGTTGTTGAGACTTACGACAGTGTTAAGAGACTGAGTCAGGAGATACTGAGGGGAACTGAGAAAGCAGCCTCTCTGGGAAAAATTAACTGGAAATAATATTTTCAGGAGCTGAAGCCAGAATTCAAGTAATGTGGAAAGTTTTAAAATGGCAGTCTGTGCACAGAAGATGGCAAATGTAATGTCATATTGATGTCAGGTCCACATATACAGATTGTTCTATGGAGGGGAAAGCTAGAGCTAGAATATCCATTCATAATTTTTTATAGAAACAAAAGTAACATTCTTGTCTTTATTTTTTTAATGTGTAGCTGTTATGCACCATTCTGAATATTTGGGATAACTAATCTACTATTTGTTCTTTGGACACAGAAATACCAGTGAAAGACTTCCTGGGCGGCAGACTAATCAAAGAGCAGAAATCCATGTAAGTAGCAAATGTCCTGAAATGCTTTTCCATGTTAGACTGCAGCTGCACTTCCATGCTTGTTTCAACTCTGGTTTCCAGAAACCAGTATGGACCTCTAAGGGAAGTAAGCAAAATATTAAGAGTCATGACTTCAAACAAATAGTTATCTTCAATTTTTACTGGTCTTTATTGGCTTTGAACTAGGTAATTCACCTTGAGAATTCCCAAATGTCACCAAGCACAGCTATTTAAACAGTCTTACATTAGGAAAGTCTGGCTCTCAAATCTATATGGATTCCTTTGCGTTTTTAACATGTATGTTTCAGACCTTAGAGTGAGGGCTGCTGAGTATTGGTTAAGAGGAGAGTCAGTATTTTATGATGGCAGGATCAGAGTATCATAATCCTTAGATAAATCTAAAAAACAATTCTAGGCTCCTAACTTCCGTTGACAACAGCAGATTTAGCCTTCTCATCTCCTCTTAATTATGATATTGCTGCTATCACACACTCCATGTTTGGAGATGAACTGAAATGGGCAATTGATCTGCTTAAAAACTAAAAAGTTCATTTTAGATGTTGTGTTGATGTGCCAGCCGTCAAACTTATCACTAAAGAGCTTTTCAGTTCTACATTCACACCCAGCCACTTCTCCCTGTTACATTTCAGAGCACCAAAAAAAGCCCCAACCTGTTAAAGCTTCCAGACTGTTGGAACTGATATGAATTCTTCCTCTTCAAAGTTTTGGAGAAAATGCCTTGGTGTTGTTAGAGGTTTTGATAGTTAGAAAACAGGTCAGAGAGCTACTCCTTCAGCACAGTTGAACATCAGAATGTTACGAGGTTTTGTTTGCCATTGAAACTTCCGTGCCTGCCTCTTTGCCTGAATCATAAAGGTGTCATCTGCAATACACAATTTTGGGATCCTCTACACTAAAACATGTTGATAACCATTGGTGGAGAGGTTATAGTAATACTCTGTAGTTCTGTGGTAGCATCAGGTACTTCGTTGGTATTTTAATTCCACGTGGTCAAAATCCTTTCTGAACTGTGGTTGTTTTGAAATGTTCTTAAGGCAGCCTGCAAAGCAATAGAGCAAGCCAAGAGTCAAAACATCAAGAAGTTGATAATCTACACTGATAGCAAGTTTACTATTAATGGTAAGTTAATTTTAATTTTCCTGATCCTTAAAGACACACTGCATGCTTTTCCATTACGTTAAGACCCAGAGAACATTCTGAGTCCTGGAGACAGGAATGTTAGGAAGACAGTACGTAACTTACCACTCATGACTGCTTGGGAGGAAACTTCAGAGTATCAGACATTGCCTGCTAACTGCATGAAATAGAAGTAGAATCTGTTACAGTAAATGCTGACAGAAGTCACAACAGGATTTGTGTCTTGAGGTGTTCAGCGTGACAAAATCTAGAAAAAATGTTTTTTATGTATAGGCTCTTAAGGCTGTACTCGGAAATTACTTGGAAGTTGGTGTGGTAACCTGTAGGGTTTTTGTTGTTTCGCTAGTATTGGATAGGCTGTATTTAACACACATGTGTGAAGTGCATTCACATTCTCTTGCTTCCAAGCTTTTAGGGTACACTGGAAGACATAGCCAGAGATATATGCTCAGAGTATTATTAAAATACCTGGAAAACTTATTTTTATTCTCTATAAATACCATATGAAGTAGCCAATAAGACTTAATTTCTGATAAAAACTTCTTCCTCTTTTCTCAAGATCTTCAGATTTTTGTTACTGTGATAATCAGGAACTGCATAAGTATTTTTTCCTGGCTTTTTTCTGAATTTACAAAAGCAGTACATGTTTTTGTTGTTTCCAGATCACTTTGGAGATTTGATTTTGTGAGTCTTCTTTGAAATAACATTAAACAAAAACTCGGTGCAACTTATGGTTGAAAATTAAATGTCGCTCTTTTTGGTTTTGTCTTAGTCTCTTTGGTTTTGCTTGCAGTTTCATTTTGCATTTTGGGTCACTGGGGTGCAGGTTCTATTCTTGTTTAGCCAAGGTTATTTTGTAGATATGTCTAGGAGTTTTTATTTAAAAATGCCAGAGGAGGATGCTTGTAGTTGGCACAAATGCATGTAATTTGGTTTTTAGGAGGTTTTGCATGCAAGATTTTGAGATTTCCTATTTGGTTTAGATCATGAAAGCAGTAAAGATGTCTTACCTTGTCCACACCAGCAAAGATACTAAAAAAAATAAAAATTAAAAAAAAAAAAAAAAAAGACCTTACTGAAGGAATAATATAGAAAATTCTCTGGTAAGCTGTAGGCTTTGCTTACTGTATCATAAAGCAAACCCTTAGCTTCAGTTTATTGATGTTCATGAGATAATTTGTGTACAATGCATATATAAGATTGTAGTCTTTAAATTAAATACCTGTTTGGAAAAACGTGGTTAGGTCATTCAGGTAATAATGAAAAAATACGATCCTGAAAGACAGCAGCAGAGATCCAAACTAGAATTATCTTTTGTCTCCAGTGTTTTTGCCTGTGACTTTGTACAGAGGTAATGACTTGTTAAAATGTTGTTGGCTGCAACTTGATCCTTGCTAGCTTCTTTAATAGCACTCTTATGGTGATACTCCCTCTGCACAGGTATTACAAGCTGGGTTGACAACTGGAAAACAAATGGTTGGAGAACAAGTTCAGGGGGAAGCGTAATAAATAAAGAAGATTTTGAAAGACTTGATAACCTAACAAAAGACATAGAAATCCAGTGGGTAAGTTCCTTGTTTCTTTTTCTTAATGATATCTTAAACATGTCTCTGGTAGAAACTTAAAAGTGTGATCATAACTATCACTTTTGTAGAGCATAATATTGTACATCCTTAAGTAAAACTGCAAATACAGAGAAAGGTGCTTGTTGTGTTTAAAGCAAATTAGCAACATAACCTAGATTCTTGGAACCAGTATTTCATTTATTTAAATGAATATTTGGATTTGTTTCCCGTCTCTTATTACTTCTTAGAAAATGCCTGCAATAATTATTTTTAGTTTGTTAGTGCTGTTAGTAGATGCAATTTCTGTTCCTGGAAATCTAATCTTAGAATATAACTGTTTTTTGTACCATAGTTGAATTTCTGTATTTGCTTTTCAGAACTCTTTAGGATGCTTGTTTGTTGGAGTAACTCAATCACATGAGTGTCTTTAAACTGGGAAAACTGAATGTGTATAACCCCAAATAAACTAACTCTAGTTTTCTGTGCCTTAACTGTGTTTCTTCTAAGAAAAATTGATACAAGAAGGTCTTTGAAATAACAATTTTTAAATTGTTTTGCTCTCCAGTTAGGAGGTAAACCAACTTCTATGCAGGTATTTCTGGTAAAATGTATTTTTCTGTAACCTCTAATACTAGTGCTTAATACTTCAGGGAATATATTCCTTTGCTCTTAAATTTTAACCTAATCATGGTATAAGACCACTGATTTGAGAAAATGTGTGTTGACTTTGTGGCTGCTAATAGCATGTTTACTCAGCTTCTGTATCTACCCTGTAGAAAACAGGATCATGTAGATATTTAATGTGCCATTTTTTGTTGGGAATTTATTGCAGGTATTCATGTTATTCTGTGTTACAGAGTTGGTGACTGCAGTTTACAGGCTGACTAGATTTTCTATAGCTACTCCTATTTCCTATTGAGGAGAAAGCATAAAAATTTAAAGACCAACTAAGTTCAGCTGTTCTTGGGAATATTTTACATAATTAAAAGATATTCCTTTATGCGCTCTTCTTAAACCTGAATCTCTTAAAAAGGTGGGAAGAACTTTGTTTCAGGAGGAGTGTGTGCATACATAGTCTTCCATGGGCTGCTCTGCCATGGCCCTCCCTGGGCTGTAAGGGGGACAGGCTGACTGACAGTGGTCTGCAGCACAGACTGCAGGGGAATACGCTCAGGTGCCTGGAGTACCTTCTCCTTCTGCACTGACCTTGGTGTCTGCAGAGTTGTTCCTCTCACATATTCTCACTCTTTTCTCTAGCTGTTGTGCTGCATTTTTACCCTTTCTTAAACATGTTATTGCAGAAGAGCCATCAGCTTGGATGATGGGCTTAGCTGTGTCAAACTGTGGGTCCCTTTAGGAGCTGTCTGGATCTGGCCCTCTCTCATGCAGGGGCACTGCTGGTGTCTTTTCACAGAATCCACACCTATAGCCCCCCACGTGGTACCAAAACCTTCCCATGGAAATCTAATGTCACCTCACACACACTTCATACTTGTCCCCTCTCAGATTTTGTCAAATAACAAGCTTGACTTTCTTCCTCACCTTCCTACTCCACCCTTACTTCTGACAAGGATGGGCTTAGAGTATAAAGTTTTTTCGGTTCCTGATTGATGGATGGACAATTAAGACATCTGAAAACTGAGAGGATCTTTTAATATTCTATGTATGTATCCCGAGTGAGTGCTGTAACTACCAAGGCTTTTAGTGGAATGAGGTCTTTGGCTTTGGGGGAAAGATTAACTCAGTTTAAGCACTGAATGCAGGAAGGTGGGAATTTGGAATTGGAGCTGTTGTCTGCATTTCTTAAAGGTAGGTTAGCTGATCCTCATGCTTTTCACTAATTACCATGAAGATGATATTCACAGTTCGGCAAGAGTTTCCCTAGAGGAAGAGAGACAGTGAAAATCCCTGGGAAGAAAACCTAAGGGTGAAATATTAGGTGAGGACCTCTGAGGAGGTCATCCTGTACTATCAATGATAGAACATTGCTTGATCAAATTTCATGTATCTACTTCTTTCTAGTTTCTTCCATATCTAACACTCCTATATTTTGTCCTGACAGATGCACATTCCTGGTCATGCTGGCTTCCGAGGAAATGAAGAAGCTGATAGACTAGCAAGAGAAGGAGCTTGTCAACCAAAGTGCTGATGTCCTGGGACTAGAGACTGCTGCACTGGGAGGAAAAGGCCTAACATGACAGCAACAACTTGAACTGCTGTAATTGTTTTGGAGTTGAACTTTGAGCTGTACTTCTTTCTGGCCTGAAGCACTAAATATAAACCAACTTCTAGGAAGGAAAACCCCACATTTTCTTCTATGCCATTTGTTTTACAGTTGAGACAATATTTAGTTGATGATACTGAGTATTTGGTTTTTTCTCCATCTATTGGAAGGGCTGTGGTCAGTGTCTTTAGCTGTCTTGTGTACTTATGAATTCACCTTAAAGACAGGCTTCTGAAGAAGTGATTTTAAATTGAAGTGTTCTGTATTTTCCTCTTAGTGAAATAAACTTTTTTTTTGTACAGAGGTATATATTGCAGCCCAAAATAGCTGGGCCTGGGGCAGACTTTGGGGTTGGTTTATTTGGTAGGAGGTCACCTAACAAGATGTCTGTTGGTCTGCTCTGGCATTCTGGTACTGGCAATAACTGCTCCACAGGTGGGCTTGTAACACTGACCCGTGTGTGCCTCACAGTGTCAGCTACAGCACCAGTAGGTTTGTTTTATCATGTTATTTTGCAGGGTAGCTTGAGCAAAGAAAAAAAACGGGTCTCAAGAAAACTTGAACAATGAATCTTTACTGTTCTCTTTTCCTGATTCATGTTCAAGCTCTTCGTCTCTGGCTTCCTGTTTCCATTAATTAGATTTTTGTGGTGTGGGTTTTTTTTTTTTTGTTTGGTTGGGTTTTTTTAATGCATACTGGTTCTTGTTAGCATTGTTAGTTCCTCTTCAGTGTTGTCCCAAAGACAGTAACTGACCATTTCATCTGAAAGGGACTAGAAGATGATGAGCTTCTCCATATCTTCCGGGTCTCAAGTGTTCAACTTAATTTCTTCCAGTCAATTATGAGATTAATGGAATGGCTAATGTGCACTTGAATTGGAGAGTAATTACCAGTAATCAACATGGGTTTATTTTCTATGCAGGTATACAGGAAAAGCAAATAGGTTTGTTGTGTTATCTGTGTCAACTTCTCTATATTTGTACTACTGAATAGTAGGGCTTAAGCTAAGAGTCACTGAAATGTTTTTGTATTTGTTAATTTCTATACAGATGGTTAGAGCTGCAGAAATTTGTTACTTAATAGTTCTTATGCATTACAATATCCTTCCTGAGGCAAAGTGTGAGGTTTTACAAATTTAGTCACATGGTTGGAGGAGGAGGAGGAGGAGACTGGCTATCCAGTAGTTAATAGATCCGTGAGGATTTTTTTTCTCTCATCCAAAATTGCACATTGCACCTCATTTAGGGGTAAGGAGGGCGCTGATTGAGCCCCCTCTGCTTCTTTGTATATATGCACACAATTAGCTATTTACTTTAGAAGTTTGGCTGCAAAGAGCCACCACCCCAATCAGTAATTTGGCTATCTTACATATTCTGTTAAACAAGCAAATCCTATTTACTATATGGAAATCAGTTTTTTGGTGTGGTGTTTTGTTTTGTTTTTTTGTTTTTTTTTTTTAAGCAGGAGCTTTGGAAAACCTTTAAGATATGGGTAAATCATAACTGTGTAATACTGAATTTAGGCCACTTGATTACCTGAATCTGATAGGTAGATCATAATAGAAAATGTAATAGGACAGGGTTTTAAATCCATTTGATATGAATGTTTATTCTTATTCTGGAAATTCAGGACAGAAGAAAGCTTAAGAGGGAGGTTACGAAATTAAGGCTGATTAAAGGATGGAAAATAAATAGTACTTCTCAAAAGGACTTAACAGGGGCTTGAGGGCCTGCAGAGGATGGTCGATGTCAAAGTCACCTTTTCAGAGAACTGCAGCTTTAGAATATTGGGATTTAGCAGCCATGATATTCAATGCTGGCTGTCCAAACATTTCCTTGTCCTCCCTGTGCCTTGGCACAGCTTCTAGAGTACATGTTTGATAACCAGTAGTGCTTAAACATAAATACTAGACATTAAAGGGATCTGGTACCTTTTAATGAGAACTGGAATAGTAGTGATTGAGACACTTTGGTAAGTAAACTCTTTTTAGGAAGAAAAATTCTAAGGAGGGATTGTTTAAGTTGCCTGGCCATTCTTATCTTGTGCTTAGCTGGCTGATGGTTTATTTGCCATATAGGATCAGGAAGATGCAGAAGTGTGGAGGCTGGAGGGGACAATGTCAGGGTGTCTCCTTCACTCCAGCTTGGGGAGGGCGCTGAGGATGTGTCCTCACGGATGGAGACAACACGAGTTACCTGTGCAAGCATGTCTTCCCACTTGCTTTATTGTTCTATTTTTTTTTTTTTTTTTTTTTTTTACATACTGTGGGGTTGCAATGCAGGCCTTTAAGCCTGAGACGTACCAGTGATTTCTGTCAGAGCACATGCGAACACCATGGCTGTCCGGTGGGGTTACCCCGGGGGGCTGGTGCGGGTGCAAAGCCCCGAGCCCCGGCCAGTCTCTCGGGGAGAGTCTCGGCTCTCAGCCTGGAGCTGTTCGCTCAAAGCGAAGCTCCGCGCCGCGCCCCGTTCAGCGTGTTCGGAGCGGCCCCTGTACACTGCCCCAGGCCGCGGGGCGGGCCCGTGCCGCTCGCCGCCGGGCCCCGCAGCCCCGCCGGGGCGGGACGCGCCGCCAGCCCGGCCCTGCGGACGCTGCGGCGGCGCCATGGTGGAGGCCTGGTACATGGACGAGTCCCAGGAGGACCAGCGGGCGCCGCACCGCCAGCGGCCCAACCGCGCCGTCAGCCTGGAGCAGCTGCGCCGCCTCGGCGTGGTGTACCGCAGGGTACGGCGGGGTGTGTGCACCGCGAGTACGGC
Organism: Cichladusa arquata; assembly: GCA_026413545.1. Taxonomy (NCBI): domain Eukaryota; kingdom Metazoa; phylum Chordata; class Aves; order Passeriformes; family Muscicapidae; genus Cichladusa; species Cichladusa arquata. The sequence goes on along the minus strand of JAOTQP010001546.1, from coordinate 94,130,964 downwards.
TGGGGGACTGAGGGTACGGCGGGGAGCCCCGGGGCCGCGCCGCCCGCGCAGGGGGAGGCAGCCGGGGCGGGGCGCGGGTGCAGGCTCCCCGTGTCCTTGTCGCCGCGCCCCTGCCGCGGCCGAGCCGCCCCGGCACCTCGGGATTCTCACCGCCTTTAGCAATGGCGTCCGAATGTTTGTATGTTTGTTTTTCCCTCTGCCTGTTTTTTTAGTTGGATGCTGATAACTATGAGACTGATCCATGCTTGAAAGAGATTCGGAGAGCAGAAAATTATTCTTGGATGGATATAGTGACCATACAAAAAGACAAGCTTCCAAATTATGAGGAAAAGGTACACGAGGCTTTGCTTTCGGCGCGGGTTTCCGCACCGTCTGCCGCTGGACACCTGCACAGCCCGGCGGGGCACGGGCATGAGGCTTCCACGTCTAAAATACATCCTGTACCCACGGCCTGAACTTTAAAAAAGAACTTCTGATATTATTTTAAAGATAGCAGAGGTCTTTTGCTTCTGTAGATTGCCTTCAAAGGTTTTGAGGATCATTTCTGTCACTGTCATTTCAAAACTAAGATTCCTGCCAGGAGAGTTCTGCCAATGCTGACTTGTCCTCAGAAAGCCTCTCTGGGATGAAGGCAAGTGGCTGCCGGCTGGGCCTGGCCTTTGAAGGCTTTTACATCCTAATGGCTGCTTGCATAATGAGTCTTTTTTAAGTGAGTGTTAACCCCGTGGAATTGGAGGGATACATTCTTTGTACAAGAAGATTTTTTTTTTTACCGTAGGGAGCTTGTACCTTGACAATTTCATAACAGCTCAATGCTGTTCAGGTGAGCCTTCTAGAAGGAGCTTTCTCATCCCAGCCTCCAGCTGCTGCTGGCTTGCTGCTGTGACTTAGGGACATCAACCCAATGACACTTCAATATTTTTACTAAATTTCCATTTACCAGTTTGTTTTAAGCCTGTTGTGTTCTAGTAGTGTTGTCTTGGTGAGAAGGTGAATTAGGTAGTAACTCATTAGGTGGATGGCCTGGGTAGGCTCTATCTGACAGAAAGATGAGCCATTCTTTACAAGATGTAGAGACTTTTGCTCATCCTGCTCTGCTGGATCACTTCTGATTCAAGGACATCTGCACAAGTGTGGCTAAATGTCTTCCAGACCTGAGCAGGTGGTAATGGTAGCTGGCATTGCACTGCTCACTGTGCACTAAACCTCTCAGGGTCTCTGTTAATTTTAAAATGTGTTTTATCTTCTGTGTATGTACAAAGAATTTGCCATTCCAGGAAAAAGAGAATGTTGCTGCCACTGTCTTGAATGTGAGGACCTGGAGCTGGGTCTCTCTGTGTGTGGGCAGGCATGACACACTGTTTACATCAGATTACTGTAGATGGGCTGTGTCTGGCAGTAGCTGCATTTTCACACACTAGTAGTACCCTGTAGAGCTAATTCAGCTCTGTGTAAGTGTAAAAGAGGCTTTGTTTTTGTGCTGCATGTTGGGGGGAAAAAAAGGCACAAAATGATCAAACTGAGCAAGCATGAGGACCAAATCCTGCAGTGGGAAGTTTCACCCATCTCTCTTTCAAATGGGTGTAATCATTACTGTTATTCAGAGGATGGTTATGTACAGCTAGAGCTGCTGTTTCTTGTCAGAGGAGTTCCTGCCCTCCAAAGGAAATGTATGAGCCTCCTTAGATGTGCCCTGAGACAGAGGCTGGCTGGCTGGCCTGGCCATCTTACCCATGTTGGTCTCCCCTGTTACTTAAAACACAGCTGCCCTCTGAAAGCCATTCTCAGCTTCTCTGCGCTTCTACCAGATTTCTTTGCAGTTTTCCCATGTTCAGTGGTTTTACAAAATATTTGCTATTCCTAGATAAAAACGTTTTATGAAGAGCATTTACACCTCGATGATGAAATTCGCTACATCTTGGAGGGGTCTGGCTATTTTGATGTTCGAGACAAGGACGACAAATGGATTCGGATTTCCATGGAAAAGGGAGACATGATAACCCTCCCTGCTGGCATATATCACCGATTTACACTGGATGAGAACGTATGTTGTTGTAGATTACTGTAAATTTTGGTGACAAATCCATGTGAATGTATATCACATTAGTAACTACGTGCCCTGAGACCTGCAGTTCATTAGCAAAACATATTAAATATGAAGGAGGAGAATGAAAAATACTAAATAATTCACAGCATCTGAACCTTTCATCTCCAGGTCAAAAATTCAGCTCCTTCTCAGCTGTAACTGTAAGTCATTCCACGTGATATCTGTGGCATATCAAGCCTTGGGCTGTGCCTGCCACAGTTGCCCCAGCTGTCAGTTGAGGTGGAAGAGGTCTAGATGGATCATTCTTTATTGCCTTGTTGTGTATTTTTGTGGGGATAGAAGAGCGTGTCTGTGTCCAGCAGTGACATTTTTCACAAGTGTTAAATTCACCTTCAGGGAAAGAAAGATTTAAAGGCCTAGAGCCACTACTTGCAACTACTGTATGCTAAGCTAGATGCTGGCTTCACAGGTGGTGACCTCCTTTGGAAAGATATTTTTGTCATTGGGAGTGTGAGATTGGCACTTACAGTCCCAGTCTGTGTTTCTCTTCTGGTGGGCTTTTACAAACCTGTTTGTCACCTCGGCATTACCCCTGCAAAAGGGGAACATGTGCTGTCTCCTGTGTGGTGAAATTGCATCTCTTGTGAAGAGAATGGTTTTGAGAAGGTTTTTGTTTTGTATCAGCTGCCCACATAGCAGTGTTCATACGTGTGAAAAAGGCAGATGCTGCTTTGGTGAAAAGCACGACTTTTCCCATTTGCATATTGAGATCCACAGCAAATAAGCTACATTTACTATTCTCAGGCTTTTTTTTTTTTGCACATAGACAAAATGTCAGGGGTTATGGTTGAATCCCCAAGGAGTCTTAAGGGTTTGTTCACTTCAGGAGCTTTAGTCCAGAAGTGCAGTCTTCAAAGTGAAATCTTTAGGTGCTTCTAGACCCTGGCATTTTGCAACTAAATTCTTTTGGTACCTAACTTTATTCTTACCATTGCTGAACACTTGGGTGTAAGATAATCATCTATCAGACTAAATCTGTAGCATAGTGGGCAGAAGAGGAGACTTCCCCATAACCCCATGGTTGGAGCACTTCTGCAGGATGTAAAATCCCATTTTCTGCTGCCACAGCTGTTCCTTGCATCAGGCATACTTTTGGTTAGCTGGTGTTAGAGGCTGTTGCTTTTCTTATTGGAATGTGGAGACTTTTTCACTTCTTGTAAGCATTATTTTTTGGGTTGTTTATGCAATCCCCATTCAGTTTTTATGGCTGTGACTTTGACACTTGTGGTATTCTCCAAAAGCATTGTGTAAACATCTAGGGTGCTCTGGCTGCTGCTGTTTAACTAGGCAAATAGGATTTAAATGCTCCACTGCTGAGTATTGTGGATGCAGTGTGGTTTCTTTGGAATGAGGAGTACTGCTTCTGTCTCAGCTGAAGGCACTGATCATGGCACAGTGTCTCACTGCATAGGTGCCAGAGTCCTCCACTGCAGATGGGAGCAGGAACAGCAGTAGTGCTGTCATTTCCTGGAGTATGTGAAGCTTTCAGTCCATCATTAAATGGTTTCAAAAATTTCTGCAGAAGCACAAGTGAAATCTTAACTTTGGAATGAAGATCCCTTGAAGAGGAGCTGTTAAATTATTTGTCACTCTTGTTCTTTGGCAGAATTACGTGAAGGCAATGAGGCTGTTTGTTGGAGAACCCGTCTGGACTGCGTACAACAGGCCAGCTGACGATTTTCCTGCTCGGAAACAGTATATGCAGTTTTTGGCTGAAGAAGCACCTAATGGTGTCTGAGACCTGACAGGTGGAACATCCTGAAGCCCTGCCAGAATAAATGTGCCTTCTTGGTTCTCACTGATTAAACTTGTATTTGCATAGGAAATTGGAATCACAGAATCATAGAAAAATTCAGATTGAAAGGTCATTTGGACGTGATTTAGTCCAACTCTGTGAATTACTGTGCCAGTTTTAAAGCTAGACCAAGTTGCTCAAGTCCCTGAAGTTTGGAATCCTCTGGTGGTGGAGGTCCCACAGCCTGTCCAGGTGCTGGTTCCAGCACTTAGCTGCTGCCATGGCCAAGCATTTGTTCTTCATGACCAACTCATTGGTTGCAGTTTGCAGCTGTTGCCTATTGCCCTTTCACTGCATGTCTGAGAAGAATCTGGCTCTGTCGTCTTCACAGTCCCTGCTCTAGTAGGAAACTGTAGTTGGGTCTCCTCTGAGCCTTCTCCTCTCCAGGCTGGACAAACCAGTGCCCTTGGCTGGGCTCCCTTCTGTTAACTATCATGTTCAACATGTTTTGCCCTAGTTCTGGTGACTGGGGGATGTCACTTGCAACCCCCTGATAGTTAAACTTGAACCACAGACTGTTTTGAGCCCAATGGACCCGAGGTTCTGCATCTTCCCAGTAGTTTGTATCCTCAGTCAGGCTACAAGGCTGCTGTGGGACAGACCAGTGAAAGCCTTGCTGGAGTCAAGGTGAATGGCACCTATGGTGTCCCCTCTGCCACAGAGCCATTGCCCCTGGCAGTCAGTGTCAAGCACAATGCGTCCTTGGTAAATTGGCACTGACTGGTTGCTCCCCATCACCCATCAGGGTATCTCTTGTGCCTGGAACACCGTCCATAATGGCTTATTCTGTAACATTCCTGGGGACTGAAGTAGGGCTGAGCAGCCTGCAGTTTACAAGATCTTCTTTTGTGCCTTTTTGAAGGTGGTGGTATTATTTGCCTTTTTCCACTAAAAAGGTTTTCCTGATCTCTGTGACCTTTCAAAGATGCCAGCAGCCTTGCAGTGACATTAGCTAGTTGCATTTACAGTTGCTCAGGAATCCATTTTCTAACCTTTTTTTCTTGGTATTTCTGGCAGGTAGAATTGCAAGAGGTGGGCTACATTAATATTCATTTTGCTCAGAATCCATGCTAATGAACTATGTAGGATTCTGGTTTTAGTTAAAGAAAATAAACCCTCCTTCATTCTTGTCTAAAAATTTTCATAAGAGAAATTTGCATAATCAGCATTTTAGTATGCAGCTTTCCAAGTTCTGCTCTGGTACATAAAGCTGTAGTTTTCTCAGTAAAATGTAGCAATTTGTTCTTGTGAGTTATTAATAAAATTACTTTGACCTGGGTATGTTGATTTTTTTATTGATTTGTTTGGGGTTTTTTTATTCCTCTTGCTGACATTTAGGACCCATTGAACAACAGTGTTACTATAATTATTAGCTTTTATTCCTTGTGCTGGCACTGATTTGTTCTGTAACATGGGACAAATCACTGACTGTGACTCATTTGCTTGAGCTGTGGAGTAGGCTGTTGGGGGTTGAGTGTTTTTTTCTGTTACTGTGTCAATTTGAAGAATTTTTCCCATTATCATGCCAATGGAGC